>CM042043.1:55105433-55662933 GCA_023525975.1 Smallanthus sonchifolius | reverse complement strand
ATATAAAAATAACATAATGTCTATATTGTCTTCGTTACTGATCAAATTGATCATGTAACACCAAAATGATGGTAAATTACCTAAATACCCATATGCGAATGCCGGCCTTGATGAGTTCCTTGAAAATTGGAAGCATTGTTTGGGGCGAATCCGTCCAACTTCCCCTAACGATATCGCTGTTATTGAAATGAATCTCGGTTAGGCTTGCGAACAATGACAATGACCCAAATTAAACTGGGCGTAACTTTAGCAACGTTTAGAGTGCCCATTAGTAATAGTCGGAAAGCTCTTGACGAACCAGATCATGTGACAAACTCCGCAGGAGGGTTCGCCCATGTTCCAGACCCGAAGTCCGTTATTTAGAGGCATAAGCAGTGTTTGTTAGAGGGTCATTTTGTAATACCAAATTGTATAGGGTTTATTTTGTAATATTTAGATAGTATAAGAATTGGTATAGTGTTTACTTTAGAGTTTGACTTTTGTATTTTCTCAAATTGATTCAATAAGAATTCCTCTCATTCCCTGCAAGTTAGTTTGAATCTGTTATATGTTCTTGGTACATTGTTTCATTGTTTTCAGAACCAGACAGGCAAGTTGGATCGGGAACCGGTCATAGAACTAGTCCGGTTATGTCTATCTGAACCAGCCGGTTACCGGTTGTACCGGTGAACCGGACCCGGTGGTCGGAACGGATTTCAATTCTTTTTTTCCTTGTAAATCTCATTTTCTGATTAAAATTTAATATTATACGATTCATATTTTATTTATTTAAGTTTTCATATTTTATTAAAATTGTAAATCAATACCAAACCATATACTATTTTCGTATTTTGTTTTAGATTAGATAAGAGTAGTTATCTATTATTTATGACGTCATCCGGTTCGACTGCTAGTGTCAATTGCTAATTCAACGATAACACGATTATTCACTTATTTGTTTCGAGTACCACGTACCTGCATGTGATCCAAGGATAAGGCAATCTTGTAACATTACCATGAAAAGCCTTTTGCACATCGGGTCGATTCATGTACATTTTTGTATACTTTATAATGCAATTATTGTTCCCTCTAAACATCCATGGCTGCAACCAAAAGAACAAACCTAAATCAATAACATTTTAAAAGAAATTTGGTAACTTGTAATGCAAGAAAGTGTTACCAAAGGTAGTGATGTGGTGCCCAATTCATGACAAGGGGGATCATAAATGCCATAAAAGTTGATGTCACCGAATTCGGAATAAGCTCTTAGCAAATATTTATAACAGTCTCCACTCGGGAACAAGAAAGAGTCGTATGGGCACGACTCGTTTAGTATTTGATACGTTGTGTCCGATATTAGGCCATGGTTCCACCAAAACTCGAATGTCCCGATGTTATCGTAGTAATCGTCGAGTAATGGGTTCCCCAACTAGTATAAGAATGTTTGGAAATTAAAATTTTAATAGCTCAAAATTAAAAAGATAAAAATAATTGTTCTTTAAGTTAAGCGTGGATTGCGTGATTAGCAAGTAATAAAGATAACTAATTGCGTACCAAGAAACCTTTGAAGTTGATTTCAGGATTCTTGACACCTTTGTTTAATCTGACTATGATCTGAGATAGTTGAGGAACATAATGACCTGAAATTTTAACATTTAGACTTTAGTGACTTCATATGACTGATATAATGGTATAAATTTGTGAATACCGTCAAGAATATGAAACATCATAGCATTAAAATAGTGCTTATGTGGTTAATATTAGGGAAATTATCAATATAGACATTTGGCTGATCAGTTTTCCTAAAATTGACTTTGATATTAGGCTATTCATAAACGTTCTCTCTAAGCCGACAGCTAAAGCCGACCTAAAATTCAATGCACAACAAAATTCTGGTGCAATAAAAACTCGACAAGTGGCAAAAATTTCACGGCTAAAAATAACAGCCCGTCTAGGCTATTTAGCCTTAGCCGGCCGTTATAAGGTCCTTAGCCGGGTGTTTTCTTCACTTAGCCGACCGTTATAAGGCTTAGCCTTAGCCGTAAGCATGGGCGCCGGCTTAGTCGACCGTTATAAGGTTTAGTCAGCCGTTAATTATAAGGCCTTTAGTTGGTGGCTAAGCCACTCATAACTCTGTTGTACACTGAAATTTAGGCCCGTTATTTAGACGGCTTTAGCCATTTGTTCAGAGAGAACATCTATAAATTCGTAGGCTAAAAGTCAAAGTGTATTTTGAAAAAATTGTTTGGTCAAATGTCTATTTTGGTCATTTTCCTTAGTATTATCATGTAGCAGTTAATGTCAAGAGGCATGTAGTTAACATATATATATGCATTATCGGAAGTAATGTTTTGGTTCAGAAAGAAACTACAATTTCATAATCTATACCCTCTAGTGCAATATATACCGAATATGTTAGAATCTTAATACATACCTGCATAACTTTCCCCAGCGATGTAAAATGGCCGATGTTTATATTGAGGAAATCTAAGAAGCCAGTTAACAAGAAATGCATAGGCATCTTTCGCTACAAGAATGTCACATTTCACATGAATTTAGTCGAAGATGCATCGCAAAATAACTATTTAACTTATGTGAATAAAGTTGTATGTTTTCGCGTAGACATACTCAAGATCATTTAAAAGTTAGAGCAAGAACCTGTTCTCTGGTCGCCAGTGATTTGATCGAAAGAAGTATTCGTATACGAAAAACCAACCCCAGCCGGCGAATCAATGAAAAGTAAATTTGCCTCTGCTTTAAACCAAAAATTATAAGTTTTAGAGTACAAAAAAGTGAAGTGATCAAAAGCATATGTATATGTATATTATGTGGTTAGAAAATTGCCTTTGTTGCAAGCATATGGATTTAAGGAAAGAGTTTTTCCATCAGGATTGACCCGAAAGGGTCCCACTTCCTCGAACGCACCATAGGCTATCGAGGAGCACCCTGGCCCGCCATTGAGCCAAAGCACAAGAGGTTTGGAAGACGCGGGGCCATTACTGGCCTCGGTCAACCAATAGAAATGGGCCCGTCCTAGCTTTTTATCCACCGTGACATATCCTGAATACTGATTAAATGTGACATTTTTTGGTTGCCCGGGCAAGTTGCGGATCTTGTCGCTGAGACGTTGATATCGATGTTGGCGGCTAGCGGCCGCAGTAGCTGTGGTGGTGGAGCGGAGGAGGGTGATAAAAGCCAACACAAAAATAAAAATAAGGGAATAATTGTGACCTTTCATGACTGCTCAAAAGCCTCAGTGTGCATGTGTTTGGGGTTTTGTGAAATTATATGTTGAATGGTATTTACAATTAGAGTGTAGCTTAAGATATAATGTGAGAGTTTGCTTAAAACAAAATTTAACCTTTCTATCTAATATATATAATAATTCGAAATTTATGTTCGTTTATTTTTTTAACTTTTGTATATATTAAAAAAGTACTATAATTCAAATAAGGCTGCTAGAAGGCTATATGATTTTCTTCTTGTAGTGTGATCTAGTCTTCTATGTAACTATTTATATGCTTATATATATAATACAAACATAAAAATTGTCATTTTTTAAAATAAAAAAAAAATCGTAATAGGTTGGAGGTAATAGTTTTTTTTTTTAATAACTAAAAAAAGTAACATTATTTATTTATTTACTCCACCAACACATTGTGAATCTGGTCAAATTTTGATGGATTAATACATAAGCAAATCCCGTAACTAAATAAAATCAACCTTTTGAAGAAGCATAGAATATTATAAAAATAATAAAATATAGATCTCGAGAAAAAGAAAATGGACACTAGGCCTGGCACTGGATCCCACCTTGTTTGACCATATTTAATTTTAAAAAAGTTACTAAAATGTCATTTGATCGGTTAACTTTATCAAAATGGTTACAGTTTTTTAGTCATCTAAAACATCATCCTGAAAACCAATAGCCGGTTAAGCCCGGCTAGACTTAGCCGGCTAAAAATTCCATGCCTGAAAAGAATCTACTAGACTCAACACCAATCAGAAACAGACACGTGGCATTACGAAATTTTTTGTCGGCTATAGCCGACTGTTTAAAATAATTCTTGTGTAAGATATTATTTTAATATTGTATTTGATCACTACTTTTTATATGATTGTTGTGTTTATTTTAATAAATTAAACTTATAAGGTATTTGACTACTTATTATATGATTGATGTGTTTATTTTCAAATAAATAGCCGGCTATGATCATGTTTTAGTAGACTAAAAGTCAATGTCCATTTTGAAAAAGTAGATTGGTCAAATGTCCATTTTGGTAATTTTCCCTTATTTCTGTCTTTGTGTTTCTTTAAAAATAAAAAATTTCAAAAAGATTTTACTGTGTGTTGTTTAGAAATTTTAAAAATTGAGATTATGTCCAATGAGAAATGATAAATACATCATTTTATTGTTAGATTATCACATGCAAGGTTTAAAATTGAAAAGACTGGGATATATGTGTGGTATGTTGATAGGATATGTCTTAACTTAAAAGGTGGCATATTAGTGATACACTTGAACCCTTAAGGTTGTGATTTTAGTGGAGAACATCTCATTGATTAGTATAATAGTTATTTCATGTTGAATTCACTAAAAAAACGACTGATGAATCAATTAGATCTACACAAACTGAATTTCATCATAAAGGGGTTGCGAGTCGACTTATATAATCTTACCATTATCCATATTTCATCAGATTTTCTATCATTACTTCCGTATTCTATTTTATTCATTCACACCCATCATACATCACATATCCGCTGATCCATTTGTTTGACGCTGTTAAAACTCATCTATTATGTGAAAACATAGATCTGGAGCGATCATCTCCTCTGTCATGTGAAAACGTATACCTGGAGCTCTAATCAACACGCATCAGGTGATCATCTCCTTTGTTATGGAAACATAGACCTGGAGCTCTCATCACCTTACACTCAAAAGACCATGAGTAATGGTAGGTTTACTTATTGAGAGTGGGATTTGTACGTTAATCTTAATTTCACCTTAATATGATTAACTACACAAATTTCTATGATATTTGTGTAGGACCCACTAATTCATAAGAAGATTACTTAAAGCATGATAATTAAACACAACATGATTGTCAACTAAGGTATAAGAGTTTGAGTATAGATGGAAAATAATATCATCAATCACATAGACCTGTCTGAATAGATACAACTGATAAGTGTGCCTTAGTCCCCTTTAAAATGATATGATCATGTAATAAAATTCTAAAAAAAAAAGTTGTTTAGAATGTTATGTATTTTGTTTGTTTTAATACGGGTAAATATGAAACGGCCCAAAAGGATTTTATGCTTCCATTTTTTTATAATCTTATCTTATTTTATTTTATTCATATTCAAACCGGCTATTCTTGTCGATTCAATAATTTGGAAAAAATGATTTTAAAAGGGTTTGAAAATCTCAAATGTTTTGGAGTTTGAGCATACTTGCTTTTTGCGAGTACTTTGGGTTTGCGTGTACTTCCTTCGGGTATAAATTAAAGTTTTCGGAGTTTTTTTTAGATCTTGAACCATTAAGAGCAATCGGAGCTGGTTCTTATATTCTTTATCCTTATCATTATAATTACACTAAAAATCACTACTTTTTCTATCTTTTCTCTAATTTTCAATTAAATAATATTTTTTTCTACCTTTATCCTTATATATACAAAAAATTTATATCTTTTCTCTCCCCTCCACTCACAACCACTTAAACTACTCCTTAAAATATACAAAACTCACTCACAAACTTATACCAAACCGGCTGTGAATGCTCTAAGGGACTTAACCGACCAGTTGACCACTTAAAACTTGTTATTTGTTGAAACTATTTGCACAAAGTTGGTCACAAATCACAAGATACCATTTTCTTCCCAAACATAATTTCGATCGTTATTTTATTGACACAACCATGAACTGATGTTGAGCCGACGGATCATATGGGTTGTACTACTTGGAGAAACCCCCACGCCAGTGTCTTTAATAGCAATCTCACAGTTTAGTCAAGTGATTGAGCTGGTAATAGTAGGTTCACGATTGCATGACAAAATAAGATCATCAACATAAACGAGCAAGTACATAATACACGAATCTCGTTTTAAAACGAACAGAGATGTTTCAGCTCTGCTGCAAGAGAAGCCATTGGCAAGGAGAAAGGTTCTTAGTCGATGAAACCATGCCCGAGTGGCTTGTTTTATACCATAGAGTGCCTTAGTTAGCTTGCAAACATGATCTATCAGGTGTGATGGTGCTATTATCTTGGCTAAGGCCTATAGCCAGGTTTATAATGGGAAGTCTAGACACTTGGGTGTTAAACACAACATGATTCGGAAGCTCATCATGCAAGATGCGATACCAGTTGAATATGTTCATACACAACATAATCTAGCCGATCATATAACCAAATGATTCGTGAGAGATCTTGTGCACAAATCGACTGTGGAATGATATTAAAGTCCACTAATATATACTTCATAATAATGAGAGTAGGAAGAAGAAGCAAATACCATAAAGAAATACAAACAAAAGAAAATTATTAAAATATGAAAGATTTACGGGTACACATATCTTATATTAAGACCACCGATACACTTGAGGACCAGAAGAATTTTTTTTTGAAATCATTGATTTTTCAATTTCTTTAAAACTCGAGGGATGGAAGTTAAAGTTTATGAAAGAGAAAAGGGACCATTTATGAAATATATACAAACTGGAAGGACGAAACATAAATACTAAAAATTAAAAAACAATGCCAATTTTTCAAAGAGTAAACTTTGTTTTTGGTCCCTGTGGTTTGGTCAAAATAACGGTTTTGGTCCATTAGTTTTAATTTGACTTTTTTGCTCCATGTGGTTACCTAATTGTCTCAATTAGACCCATGACACTAACTCCGTTAGTTTTTTCTGTTAAAGATAAGGCCATTTTAGTCTTTTTGTTGATAAGGACTAGTTATGTCATTTTCTTAAGTTAACACAGGGACCATTTGTGTAAATAAAAAAAAAGTTAAAACCCTTCCTCATCTCACCCATCGAGATAGAGAGAGCAGGAGAAGGGGAGCCACGTGACCTGCTCCGCCTCCCCCTGTCACGCACCGGTGACCTGCTCCGCCCCCTGCCACGCACCGGTGACCTGCTCCGCCCCCTGCCACGCACCGGTGACCTGATCCGCCTCCCCCTTCCACGCACCGGTGACCTGCTCCGCCTCCCCTGCCACGCACCGGTGACCTGCTCCGCCTCCCTTGGCAGCGACGGTGCTACGGGATCTGCTGCTTTCAGGCCCCGATGATTATTTCCGACCAACCCCTTTCAGGCGGTGCAAAGAGGGGTTGCTGACGGGGATTGACGGTGGCAGTAGGGTGATGTTGTGTACTAGGGAGCAGGGGTTGACACTATGGCTCGGCTCAAAATTCTACTTGATTTGTGCTGCATTCACATTTGAATCTGGACTTTGTGGTTCAAAATTCTAATACTTGTTGGAATTATGGGTTTGGATCAGTTTGGAATTTTTGGTAATGTTATCATCAAAATCTTGAAGCTTTTGATTACATTATAGATATGCGTACTAGGTGTTTGTTGGAATGTTTGGAATTTTGGCTTGATTACTGAAACATCAATTTGGAAATTTTAGTGGTGTTTATGTCAAGATCTTGAAATTCTGGACTGAGTATTTGTTGAAATGTTGGGAATTTAGGTACTAAATCATCAAACTGGGATGAAGATTTTTAGGGTTCTTGAGGGTGGGGTCGCTGGAAGTGAAGTGGTGGTGGCGTCGCGGTGGGGGTGGGTGGTTACGATTTTGCACAAATTATTTATTAATTTACACAAATGGTCCCTGTATTAGTTTAAGAAAATTACATAATTAGTCCTTATTAGTAAAAAGACTAAAATATCCTTATTTTTAAAAGCAAAAACTAACGGGGCTAGTGTCCTGGGCTTAATTGAGAAGAAAATGAAACCACGAGGACTAAAAAAGTCAAATTGAAACTAATGTCCAAAAACCGTTATTTTAACCAAACCACAGGGGCTAAAAACGAAGTTTACTCTTTCAAAAAAGTAATAATGAAAAATTTAAGGGGCATTCCGAGAATTGAACTCGGGACCTGTCGCACCCTAAGTGAGAATCATACCACTAGACAAAATGACCATATGATTCGATTTTACAAGTTAAGATTAACATTTTGGTAAAACATTTCATAGTTAGGTAAAACATTAAATAAAGAGACCGACTTATTGGAGATTTCAAATTGTCACGTAAAACGAGAATCTAATACCTGCTCATAACTTTATTTATGACTCATCTTAATTTGATAATATTAAAACCGTTTGTTACTAACCAGTGAAAAAAATTAATATTGTTTTTGAAATTTAAATAGAAAAAGGAGTTAAATCAAGAAATAAATTAGCATCTCACGGGCGAGCAAGGGAGGCGCGGACCTGTTCGGCTAGCGCTAGGGGTGTGCATTATACGGACCGAAACTTGAAAGCTCGAAGGACAGGCCCGTTAAACCCGAGTCTGGGACGACAACTTTTTGTTTAAATACCTTTGTTTACTTTTAAAATGTTAAATGTTAGATATAATGAAGATGGTAATTTATATTTTAATTTAAAAAATATCCAATCTTACTTTTACTAGGTGTTGGCTTATTTGTGTATGTTTTCATATATATTTATTTGTGTTTCTTTATTTGTATACCGTTAATTTAGAATATTAATGATTCGTTTATTTAGATATTAACGAACGAACATGAAAACGTAAATTTTCTTAAAGAATGAACACGAACATAAAATCTGTTCGTTTAATTGTTCATATTCGTTCATTCTTAGGTTTATATACGAAATTGTAACTAAATAAATATTAAAGCCCTAATTATTTTTAGAAAAAAGAAGTCAAAAGGACCAAAAATAACCATTCATCACAAATAAAGGGTAGTTTTTATAGTTATTTAAATGTGCAAAATGCACCCGCCAAAGCAAAAGCTTAATATGATCCTCAACTACCCATTACCCAAAATAGCGAAAACCCCTTCTAATGGATATCTCTCCGCCTCTAATAATTTCTAACACCAAAAGCCTATTATTTTCAACAACAATTGAGCAATTCCAACTTTCTGTTCTTCTATTGTAGGTATTTCCCATCAATCCACATTAATGTCAATATGTTCTTGTTTGATTTGATTAATATGTTTCTGCATTTTCAATTTATTCATTATTCTCTGCCTGTTTTCATTTCTATTGAGATATTAATTTAGGCAATTTTTGTTATTTTTTCGAAGATGATTCGACGCACTAATGGGGAAGAAGGGGGGTTGGTTTTCTGCTGTCAGGAAAGCTTTTAACTCAAGTAGTGATTCCAGGGAAAAGAAAGAAAAGGTTTTTGTTTCTTCCATGAAATGCGGATTTTTGGTGAAATGGTGGAGATTTGCAAACTGGTTGGTTTCCGGGTGTTTTTCTGAGTGGAAATGGATTATGGGTAGTCTGCTGGTGGTGGAAGCGGACTCAGTAAAGTTTCTTTTCTTTTTTTTTCAAACGGTGTTCATCATTTCTGAGCTGCAAATTCATAAAAATGGCGGAGGTCCGCTTTCCACGGCAGCAGATTGCCCAAGTCTGCTTTGCATGGCAGAGGATTCAATCTCTGAAAGTTAAAGTCTGCTTGCCGGACCAGCGGACTACCCATAAACCATTTCTATAAACCATTTCCACGCTGAAAAACACCCAAAACCAAATCAGTTTTCAAATCTCCACCGTTTTGCCCAAAAAATCATGAAATGCCAATGTGGTTTAACACTTGTTAATGGTATGTATGTTATCATAGAAAACTCAAAAAACTAGCTCCAAGAAATCATGGTTTGGAAAGCAAAAGAATATCGAATCGGAATCCTCACAACCAGCATCTGCATTTGCCACCCCTGCACTTCGCTCTCCTCCACCCGAACGAGACGATGACATTAAATATGCAGAACCCGAGGCTGAGACGAGCGAACCCACAGAACAAGAAAATGAACCAAGCAAACCCATTGAACCAGAACGCGATCCAAGCAGACCCATTGAGCCAGAAGGCAATCCAAGCACACCCAAAAAGCCTGATAATGATCCAAGCAAACCCACAAAACCAGACATTGAGCAGAAGAAACACGCAAAAACTGGTCATACCATGGCCTACGCGACTGCAGGGGCAGCAGTAGCAGCTGCAGCTTTTAGGCGTTTCTTGGGTAAATCCAAGGAGGAAGTAGCTGCGATTAAAGTTCAGGCAGCTTTTCGTCGATTCTTGGTAATGTTTTCTGTGCAACTTCACTTAATGTGGTTTGATTTTCGCATTGTAAATACACTGATACAAAGATCCTGGTTTTGTTAACAGGCGAGACGAAAGTTACGGGCTTTGAAAGGGCTTGTGAGGTTAAAAGTGTTGGTTCAAAGCCAATCAGTCAAAAGACAAGCAGTAACCACCTTAAGATGTATGCAGACTCTGGCACGCGTGCAGTCTCAGGTTCGAGCCAGGAGGATCCGAATGTCAGAAGAGAACCAGGCCCTTCAAAGACAGCTTATGCAGAAACGCGAGAGAGAGCTTGACAAAATGAAATCCTATGTATGTTTTAGTTGATTTTTTCATGAGTTGAAGTTGTTTAGTTTCAAGTTATTTTTTGTTTGTTTTATCTTTGGTTATCTTTTTGTTGTTCTTGTTTAATGACCTGAGTTTTGGGCCTAAATGTTTAATTAGTTGGGAAATGAATGGGATAATACGCGAAGATCAAAGGCGCAAATAGAAGCGAGTATGCAAAACAAAGAAGAGGCTGCTGCACGAAGAGAACGCGCACTAGCTTATGCACAGACTCAACAGGTAAGATTGAACGAATTAGACCATTGATTGAACAAATCTGACCAGAGATGATAATATCTTATACTGTAGTGTTTAAAAGTTAACAATTTAAAATATTATCTATAAGCAACTGTTTAGAATTTTTTTTTTTCGATAGTGAACGCCTTGCACTCGTGATGCTTGTGCATTTGGGATAAAAAGCCAGATATAGCACTTAAAATTATTTTTGAGCTTATTTGTTTTCATGTTATATGTACTGAATATATGTTTTTTATGTTATGTTTATACTAACAGCAAATGTGGAGGAACCCATCAAAGTCTGGAAATCCCACATTCATGGATCCCAACAACCCACAATGGGGCTGGAGTTGGTTAGACCGGTGGATGGCGGCCCGACCATGGGAATCGCAAACTGCGATCGATAACGAGCAACCGCCTGTAAAAATAACCCACTCATCATCCTTAGGAGACATGTCCAAAAAAATGGACCAGTCAACCTCCATGTCATCGCCACGATCACCATCTGGATCATCCAGTACGCGGCCTGCACCATCAAGCCCGAAAAGGGTAAATGACACTACACTGTCCCCGCGAAACAGGAGGCACAGCATTTCAGTTTCTTCATTCCGTGACGACTCTGCAGCTCCTGTTTCTTCACCTCGTGTTAGTTCGCCTCGTGTTAATTCACCGAGGTCGACTAAAACCAAGTCTATGGTTCCAACCCCGAGCCAGGGTCATAGTCCTGGCCGTAGCCCGAGCCCTAGCCCTAGCCCGTTAGGGTTGGGAAAGAAGGGGACTGTGGAAAAGAAACCAAATGTTGGGTCGGTCAATAAACGGATGTCATTATCTGGTGCATCATCTGGTGGTGGTGGTCGTGGTCGTAGATTATCCGGGTCACCTAGGGTCGGTTCTGGTGCTCATTAATTTTTTTTTCTTTTTCAAAGTGATGAATTACAATGTACATGCATTTTAATGTATATAAGAAGTGTGTAATATATGTTTGTTTATTACTGTTTTATATTTGTTGTATGTATTATTTTGCATATTCTATTTTTAGTACATATTTGTTTTTCATTTTTTAACGTCTAACTCACACATTCACCCAATTTACTTATAAATTTACACCATTTGTCCACTAAATTTGTACATTTATCTTTTCTTTACCTTATTTTACACTAAAAAGTTACTCTTGATAAAAAAGATAATAAATTTGTTTTAATGGAATCATATCAAACATGTGAAACGTTCAATACCGACTAGGTCGGTTTGGAGAAGGATTTGAATAAGTCTGCTATGAATTAGGAGAAGATAATTAACGTTCTCTTGTTTAATAATTTAGTTTATCTTTAAGATGGTTTAGTTTAGACTCTAATTAGGAGGCTTGGATAACAAGTTTTAGTTTAAATAATTGATTTTGGTTGCCCTTCTTATATGTGTTTTTCCCAATTTCTTCATAAATAAAAAGAGTCGAACATGGTGGTTAACGGGGCCGAACCAACTCATCTGGGGTTAATACTAATGGGGCGACACACAAGTGGAAGGTGAAAACCTGAAAGGCTATGCTCGTTTTAAAGACTACGATTAAAAAAGATCTTTTTAAAAATATTAGCGATCTAGCAACCCCGAAGGAGGCATGAGACATTCTTGCTGCCTTGTTTTCCAAGAAAAATGACCCTACACTACAACTCTTAGAAAATGAATTGTTGTTAATTAGTCAAAAGGACTATAAAATACCACAATACTTCCACAAGGTTAAATCTCTATGCCGGGAAATCGGAGAACTCCATAAGGACTTCAAAATACCACAATACCCCAAACACTCGAGTTTAACGCGTTCACAGCCACCATTAAAAATTGGGAAAACAAGCTCGACAAGTGGATTGTCGATTTGGGATGCTCGAACCACATGATCGGGGAGAAAGAGAGGTTAACGAACCCAAGTAGGTATGAGGGCAACTAAAAAAATTTATTGATCATTATGTTACTGTAAAGTGGGAAAATCTTATTTTTGTCATAATTTTTAGTATATTTTGGATTTTTAACTAATATGATACTAGTTTAAAAGCACAAAATCCAAAATAATAGTTATACTAATTAAAAATTATAAAAAAAATTATTTTATCACTAATACACTGAGATAACATCGGTGTAAATTTTGAGATAAATTGGAAATCCATAACCTAATTTTCTTGATTTTTGCTTTATTTAAAGCAGAAAAATTCAAATATATATTAAATAAACTCCAAAAATTATGAAACTTATTTTATATTACGTTTTCATCAAAAAGAATTTTAGTATATTTTCTTGATTTTTCCCATATATTTCAATATTAAATTGTATTAAAATATCCAAAAATCAATTTTAATTATCCAAGACCAACTTTCCTCATCATATCCATATACAGTCGGCCCCAAGAACAAGTTTGAAGCACAAACCCTTGATCAAAGTTGATAAGATGAAGTTACAAGATGGTTACCAGGATCAAAGGGTTTGTTGGTTACCTAGTTGATGTTGGATGTTTAAAAGTAACATGAAGTCATATTAACTTACTTAAAATCAGCTCTAAACTTCTATGAAAAGCTCAAGAACAAGAGTTCAAATCTTCATAGGTGTGTGAGAGAGGAAGTGTGGGAGTGAAAGAAAATTGAGAGTGTGTGAGTGGGGTGGGGTGGGGTGGGGTGGGGGGGGTACCTCCGAACCAAAACTAAGGGGGTTGGGGGTGGTGATGAGTGGATTGTGAGGTGGTATGATGTGATGAGTCTGGGTGTACTATTGAGATATATGTGTTTCATGTTCTAGTTCTAATGAGGATTAAAGGATGATTAAAATTAGTTAATCTAGAGTTTAGGTCTAAGTTAATGTGGTTAGGGTTTAGGTTTAGCTAAACTTCAATTATCTAGTATAAATTAAGTCATAACTAGTTAGATATATAAAAATATATAGCTAAAAGTGTTGGGAATCCTTGTAGCACGCCAATGATCCGATTACACACACAAAACAAATAGAAAATATATGTATCTTCTATAACAAAATAAAAACTAAGGATTTGAATTCAAATAATTGATTTTGTCCGATTTGAAATTCATACTTTCGAATTCTTTTTGAAAACCGAGTTCGAAGTTCCGCTTAGATAAGCACTCGATTGAAAAATTCGAAACCGGAATTCAAATTTGTTATTCACATTTGGTTTTATTCAAAATATAATTTTTCGAGTCCAATTCAAATAACAAACACTCCATGACAATCGGTAAAGACAACACAAAAGTTAAATTGAAGTCAAAATATATTCGGCTTAACTGTAAACTTCGACCCCTTCATAATCACATTTAGTGGTGAAGCTTGAAGAAAAATGCAGGGGGAGCCGCGACAGGGGGCGGAGCTTAATACCAATAAATTTTTCAGGGGGACCGGAACTTAATACGTATAATTTTTTTTACCAAATACGTATAAATTAACACTTCTGAGCGAAAAATTTAGGAGGGAAGGAGCACGGGCCCTAATGAAGCTTCGCCGTTGATCACGTTCTTCTTATTTTCCCACTACCTAAAGGACTTCGGTCCAACGCTATTTGGTGTTGACTAAAAACTTTCATTATAGTGGCTTCAATTTAGCAAGAAATGCACAAAGTATGTATGTATGTGTTTTGTCATAGTAGAAACATGTTCACAACACTGGTGGTCATATGGTGATAAAGAGCTTTGTGACCCTAAGGTCACAAGCTTAATTCCCCTTTCAGCACAAAAATCTAGTTGTCATTAACAGGGTTTACCAATAAGCTCTCCAGACATAGGCAGGTCAGAGGGTTTTATGAGCTAGTCAGTTTCCTCCTGGAACGGGTTGGCGCCATCCTCGAGCATCAAACTAACGATGAACGGTTGAAATCTCATCTGAAGTATGGACAAACCTGGGCAATGAAGATGCATGTCACTAAGCCAAAATTGCCATCGTCGTTCAAAAAAAAAGAAACATGTTCACCACAGTTTGCCTGGTGTTTTAAATGACACAAAGATCCAAAACCTTTTGGGATATGTTCGATATGGATTTTCTTGCTTTTTTTTCCTAAGAATGAAAGCCTTTGATTTGATCTTTAACAATTTAAGGTTTTTGATAGTTGATTCAAGAATTAGTATACTCGTAGTATTTGATGAAAGCCTCCGATTTGATCAGACAAAGGAAACAAGGCTAGAAAGGGCCATCTTAAAATGCCATAACCTTTCCTTTGTGTGAAGTGGAGTGACTCATAACTTCATAAGATATGAACGAAAACGTCTTAACAGGTCGGACGCTTGAACAAATAGGTGGTTTGACTAACTCTTTAATCCAAATCTCTTCATTTTGGGTCTTCGATTTTGAATTTCAACATTTTCCTCTAGTATCCATGACTTGATTACCTTACGCTTGATTGTGAAAAATGCATTAATCGTGGCGTTTGTTTATTCGCACGTATACGTTGTATGATTTTTATTTTGTTCTATCGGTTTTAATTTTTTTTTTTAAATTATTAGTATAGGAGAGGGTTCATGAGAAAACTAGTTGTTTTTCGAAAATTATGAAAACCACTTTACCACCCTAATTAAAAATTCTAAATTACATATAAGTAGCATGCATGATAAGTCAAGAGTTACATATAAAAAAGACAAAAACAAAGTTCTAATAATATTACTAAGTTACATATGCATAATGACAATAATTATATGAAACATATACAAAGATGAAGAACATAGACAAAAAAAACCCAACTAAACTAATACAATTACACATATGTAACAGTATATAGTTACACATATGTAAAAACCAAGTTAAACATGTGAAAAAAACCGAGTTACACATGATTTATCATCGGGTTGAATCATAAATAATGCACCCAAAGCAAAGAGCTGATACCTTTTAACAATAGGTAGTGGTGGTCTTCATATAATGGTGGCAGTGGAGGTCTTGATTAATCCATTGGTAATGCAACAACTGATCTGAATTTCTGGCTCACTTTTGATCGGAAATAAACCCACCATCGTTAGAAACTTCTTTACTTTAAGCAAATCAATTGATCGATGCTTCTGATGACTTTGATTTTGGTCGACTAAGCGGTCGAATTTTGGATGGCGGTGGAGAAGCAGTCAACTGGGGGGTGTTTGGGTGTGTAAGGGGAAAATGCAGTGGAGCAGTCGATTCGCGGGGGGGGTGTTGGGTGTGATGGGGGATTTTGATTGGCGATGGTGGAGCAGTCGACGAAGGCGAGAGTGGATTAGTGTTTTTGATTCATGATGATATAGATTGAGATGAGAGTAGAGAATCAAGAGATCTTAAGTTTTAACTAAAAAAGAAATATACAAATGCCTAAAAGATATAGATTGAGATGAGAGTAGAGAATCAAGAGATTTTAAGTTTTAACTAAAAATATGGGGTGCAAAATTACTCATTTGGTTGGAAGTGTTTTTACGGTTTTTGCATAACTAATCTAGTTTTCTTATGAACCCTCCTCTATCCGTATATGCTAAATTTTGATTTGGTTTCTAAAAGTAAGTTTTTTTATTATTTAATGATTGATAATCTTGAAATGAAGGAACGCGTTTTATAAAACTATAACATGCAAAAATGTGTGTAGTTTGTTTCTTTAATGGCATTATTTTCATATCTAAAGATAATATATTATATTTTGGTTGATAAATAATATTAAAAATATTGGATGGGCACACCCACAGCTAATGCCACCATGACTTCTTTTCATACGCAAATTAAACTAGTTTACTAGTTAGGTGTGCATTAAGTCCCTAAAAAGCCTCCTTGCAAAGAAATGAAGGTCAACGACAATGACTACACCAAATAAAGTAATGATATCCAATAAAATAATTATTTCCAATTATGTAGTTTATTTTTGTCGGGTGTAGACTTTCTTTATATCTCATCATCAATAGAATTACTTTTTATAGAAATATCATAGGGGCATCCACAACATGCATTGTTAGTTATTCATGGCTGAGGTTACGGCGAGCGGGTGACGGTTGATGTGGAGGACAGATGGACAAGAAAGAGATGTGTGAAATCTGTGGGGATGAACGCTCATAGATGGAGGCTGTGAGAGGATGAAGAGAGAGGGAGGAGGAGAGGGGGAGAAATTCGTCGGTGTTTGTGAAGAAAAGGAGGGGGGAGAATTTCGGCTGGGTAAGGGCGGGCAACAATGTGAGGGAGAGGGGAGCGTCTGTGAACCTCTAGTGGAGATGGTCTCATAAGATTAGAAAGACACTGACAACGTTATTAAACCCGAGAATACAACGTTAAGTACATTGAAATTAAATATAGGATATATTAACATAAAGATGATGTGTCTATTTATATCATGTATCATTGTACAATTTACATTACCTAATACTATATATAGTATTTTTTTCCTCTCTCCAAAAATCGACCACCTTAATTTCTATATCTTCTATTATATGCTTTCCATATGTACTCCAATCTTAACGATCTAAGTATCACCTCTCGAATGGGTGATCCAAGATTTTTCATCAGTGAAAGCAAAAATAATAATAAAAGAACATATCTTTAAAAATGAAACAAAATAATTACACCACTTTAGAAAGATCACAAATACTTATTTTTCACCCTAAGAAATCTTTATATTTTATCTTCTTTAACCGTGAAGGTAGAATGGTACCAAAAAGTCCTACTTGATTTCAACTATATATATTGAAACTTAAGTAAACCACTCTAGTTTAATATTATCTAGAACTTAAGTTACACGTTACCATTAATTGCTAAAAAGATGTCCTATTTCAAATACATTACAACTAAACTGAACACGACTCATGAAAAACTTGAGTCGATTAAGTTATTAATGCCAAATTCCACTTTTAATAAGAATAAAATTGTACTGAATTTCGTCTTCTCAAATTCTTGTCAAAACTTGGTTAACCAATATCAAAACTGTTTTCAAAAGCATTTCTTTCAATCCACTTCTAAAGTCTATAAAACATTGCACACCTTTCTTCGCCCGTCAATCCAGCTATTGGTGACAACATGAGATACACGCTTAAAACATACGTAAGCGTATACTGGTGAGTTCAGTAATAGACATGGTGTTCAGAACGTACAAAGAGTAACTTGAATTTGTATGAGCTCAATCATGTCATATACCATCCGGTATCCCCTTAGGCCTAACCATTTATAAACACCATAATTCAGTTTTACGTATCATTGACTAGTGAAATTTACCTTGGCCGTTGTAACGTATAAAACTGGTGTCGTTTATACGTGTGTAAAGAATTTGAACTGTTATTTATATGACAATGCAATACGCATGAAGTAAAATCATATAAACCATTTCATTAACATGATCTCAATTTTAAAATGTCAGCATGAACTTACCTCCTTTTTCCCTAAGGCTATACTAGCCCTTTTCTTGCATTAAAAAAAACAAGCTCGCTACCGTGTTGTTTCTTCCGTTTTTCTTCTTTACCTGCTAGACAAAACTAGATTCAAAGTCTCCTGCTTTGACAAATCTTTTCGCGTCCGTCTTTCTGTAAATTTAATCGCATATCTTCTGGAAAAAAAAAACACCCCGGTTACTCTGTTTTTATCCTTGGCAGGAAGGACCGAGTCGATTGATCAAATATTGAAGCTGTCTTATCACAACTAGATCAGATCACATACTTTCTTCCTCGTGAAAGAAAAATATAATGTTGTTGACTTCCCTTTCCTTCTCGTTTTCAGCCTTGCAACCAAAGCGGCCTGCTCCCTGTTCCTTTTCTAAAAAATGACTCTCAAACGACCTTCTCTTTCACCAAGCTCTGATACCAATTGTTGGAAATCATGCCCACGAACATGAACACAAAATTTGATCTTAACCAAGATCGACTCTTTATTAATATTATAATTCTTGACACATTTACAATGATCCCTAACCCATCTATTTATACTAAAATAAATCTTGTTAACCAAGTCTTCTAATCCTACTCAAATAGTTAAAGATAATACCAAATAATAAACAAATAAATAAATACTTCCTACTCAAAAGTACTATATTGTCATGCCTAACACCAACCACGCTAGGACAGCAACATAAAAGCCGCCAACTTCATCCTAGTCGGCCACCTTCATCTTAGCCGCCCTCTTCATCCTGGCCGCCCCATGTATCTTAGCCGACCCCTTCATCTTAGCTGCCCCTTGTCATCCTAGCCGACCCCTTCTTCTTTTAACCAGATGTTGATAAAGAATAATACGTCCCAAGAAAAGTTAACATTACGGTCCTTCTTGGAGTCGCTAGCATGAAAAATAAGGTCATTTCCACAAGCACCTTCTTCAACCCCTTCATCTTATCCGGAAAGTTATACACGTGTTGTTTTGTTGTTGGTTGTATATGTGGGTCCCTGCGAATTTTCCGTTGATTGCTTAGATGGCTCCAAGGTTGTCGGGTCAACAAATTAAGGTGTACGTAATGTTATATGTTTAGACGTGTTTCTTTTTATTAGGACTAAAAATCATTGTATATTTTTGAAAAGTTTTATTGTCTAACATGTTATTTTGTTGATTTTTCCTCACAAGTGCTACCGTTTTCCTCCTCTGACCCTCCCTAAATGTAAGCACGGATCACACGTTTTAATATTTGGACAATATTATGTGAACATAGAAAATAGCATCACGTTTAAATTTGAAGTAAGAAAGCAAGAACAAATGTCAATACAAAAGACAATTTAGACTAAAATCCAAAATATTTTTGGCTAATTAATTCTAAAATCTTTGGTCCAATCATAATGTTCCTCTTTTCCTTATTTTCCCACTACCTAAAGGACCACGGTCTAATGGCATTTGATATGTTGACCAAATCTTTCATTATAGTGGCTTTAATTTAGCAAGAAATCGACAAAGTGGGTGTGATATGTTTTGCCATAGTGAAAACACGTTCACAACATTATGTTTGATGTTTTAAATTGTTAGGTATGGAGTCTCGTTTAGAGGCGGCCGGCCCTAATTAGGGTTAGTCGGCCCTAATAAGCCTATCTTTACGGTTTTGGCCTAACTTGGAGAACAAGTTAGGAACCTTAATTTTAATTTATAAATACTCTATGTTGTAATTGTAATCTGTGTGCCTTTGAGCTTAATGAAATAACCTAGTTGAAGCCCGTGGACATAGGTCCCCCACCGGGACCGAACCACGTAAATTTCTTGTGTCGTTTATTTTAATAGTACTGCGTGATTATCGTTTGTGCATGTGTGTGTGTTGATTCCGATGCGCTGCTTCGTTCCCAACAAGTGGTATTAGAGATTTGGCTAGTTGTTTACACACGCTTTTCAATCGAGAAAAAGGGTTGATTAAAATCTGCTGCTACAATACCACCGTCGCCGCGTGAACAGTGTTTCCGGCGTGAACAGTGTTTCCAGAAAAAAATTTCGCTTTTCTTCTGCTTTTCCAGGGCTTATTCGCAGCTTGGTTTCTTGTTTTTTGAGCCGCCGGAATTAGGGTTTTTTCAAACCTTAGGTTGCGCAAAAAGGGAAATAAAACATAGCTGTTTTGGGAGAAAACAGGGTTGTTCGGGATTGATTTGGAGTGATTTTGCAATTATAGTTTCTGTTGTGGATCTCTTGGAGTTGCTGGTTTCACTCGGGTTTGCAGGTGAAGCGTCGGGTTGGGTGTTTCAGGTTTGTATCGCAGGTGTAAATGGTTTTGTTTATAGTACCCGGTTAATCTCTTTGAAGCCGCCGATTAGGGTTTGGTTATAAAACTCTTGAATTCGTCGGGTAAAGCTTAGAGATTTGGTTAGTTTATGTTGACTGTTTTATTATCATATGTTTGGGAATCGGGTTATGTGGAATTCAATATTCGGGTTTAGACTTGTCTGCGGGGTTTATTGCAGGAGCAAATTAGTCATTTGACATGTTCAGTAGAACATCTGTCAAGTTCAAGCCCGTGCAAGTGTTGTGTTTGTTTCACTGTTTTGATTTTTTTCTTGTTTGCTATTGTTATAGTTGAAGACGTGATAGGTGTAATCGAAGGTTTAGCAGTTTGGATTTCAGTTGGTTGGTTTTTTCAAAAGAACTTGTGTGCAGTACTATGGGTTAAAACTATGAAAATGGAACCAGCGGGTTTGGAATGCTTTGGGTTTTAAGTATTCCTGTTCTGGTGTGCTGGTGACGACATAAGTGAAAAAAAGGGAAGTCAGGTGATATTGCTCGGTTGAAAGATTTTTCAGTTATGTTTAGCTGATCAGGTGTACGATCGCGGAATCCTTGGTACCGTTTGCTTTCATGAAAGCTATGTTGCTGTTATAACCGTTTGCCGGTTAGCTGGTCTAGAACTGTGAAGTTGTTTCTTGTTCAGTGGTGATCAGTGTTTCGACATTTGGCATGGGTTGGGATAACAGGGACAGTGGGAGTTAGGCATAGTTGATTTGGTGGAGCTGCATGGAGGTATGTGACATTCTTTAGGGTCGATGTCAAAGATAGTAAATTCTGCTTCTGAGAATGTGTCTAGGTTGATGCATTAGGACTCGATGAAGGTAGTGGAGACTCTTGGGTTCAAGATTCTGGTATGCTTCATGTTACTCACTTTTGAAGCATTGGTAAATCTATTGTTTGAAGACTTTGGGAAGATACTGGTTTATGTATCGCTGGAAGAAGGGAACCAACTTCCGAGTATTAAAGTCTTGGCTCGTTGCATCGGGTAGGGCTAAGTGGATTCATTTTGCAAGAGTGAATCCTGGAGCCACGTGGATGTCAGCTGAGTGCATTCGGAGGTTTAAACCAGATCAGGGGTTTTGAGAACAGTGGGAGCATGGGGCGTGTTCTGGGTACAGTTCAAAACACCGTTGGATTTTGAAGACCGGATTTCCAAATGGAAAATATCTCCTGTGTTCTTGCAGGTTTTGGAGAGTGGTGTTTCCTCTGAAAGTCTCTGGAGCCGGTAATTCAAGTGAGTAGGTGTCGGTTGAGATTAAGGATGAGTCAATGGCAGGTTTTGCCATGGCTGGGTCAGTGATGACTGTTGGGTTGGAGCTCGGGGGAGCTTCAACTAGCTCTTCTAGTAATTGAGGAGAGGGTTGCTGCAACTAGGAGGATCGGATTGAAGTCTTAGCTTGTTTATGGGAACTGAAGACTTGGAGGACTTCTGTTATTTGAAATGTTAGCTTCTTCTTGGGAGATGGAGGATTGGAAACTTCTAATAGTGAAGTGTTAACTTGTTCTTAGAACTGGAGGCTTGGAGGATTTCTGTTATTGAAGATTACTGGAGTTACTGGTATAGGGTCTACTTGGATGGTGGATTGAGGATTGCTCGAGTCTCCAAGTGGGAGATTGTTAGGTGTGGAGTCTCGTTTAGAGGCGGCCGACCCTAATTAGGTTTAACCGGCCCTAATGGGCCTATCTCTATGGTTTGGGCCTAACTTGTAGAACAAGTTAGGAACCCTAGTTTTAATCTTGAAATACCCTACGTTGTAATTGTAATATGTGTGTCTTTGAGCTTAATGAAATAACCTAGTTGCAGCCAGTGGACGTAGGTCCCCCACCGGGACCAAACCACGTAAACTTCTTATATCATTTATTTTAATAGTACCGCGTGATTATCGTTTGTGCATGTGTATGTGTTGATTCCACTGCGCCACTTTGTTCCCAACATAAATGACATGAAGATTAAAAAAAGGTTTTGGATTATGTTTGATATAGATTCTCTTGTTTTCTCGTAAGAATGAAAGGCTTGGAATTAGCGCTGTAAACGAACTGAGCGTTCAGCGAACAGTTCAAGAACCGTTTGGCGGAAAGTTCAAGAACCGTTCGGCGGAAAGTTCGTTTACGTTCGTTCGTTTAATAAATGAACGAACATGAACAAGAAATTTTGTTCGATTAACTAAATGAACGAACATGAACAGAGATCTCGTTCGTTCAATTGTGTTCGTGAACGTTCGATAATCTGTTCGTGAACGTTCGATAAGTTGTTCGTGAACGTTCGTTTATGTTTGTTCATTTTCGTTTGTTTAAGATGTTCATTAAGATTTTTGAATATTTTTGTTTTATTTTATCTAAAAATTTTATATTCTTTAATTTAAAAAAAGTTGTATTAATTAACTAAGTAAAGTAGTAAACCATATTCTCATTTATGCGTCATTTCCCTGTCCACTATTACTCGATTAGGGCTTCTAAGTTCTCAATTCTAAATAATGTAAGCATTAGGGTTGACATCAAAAGTCCTAAACAGCGCTTCGTTCGGTAACGTTCGTGAACCGTTCGTGAACAAACTCATTTCCTTAATGAACAAACACGAACATGAAATTTCGTTTGGTTAGTGTTCGTGAACAAGTTCCATGCTTAATGAATGAACACGAACAAGGCTTCGTTCGGTTCGGTTCGTTTACAGCCCTACTTGGAATTGTTTTCTAACAATTCATGGTTTTTGATACGAAGATGATTCATAGTATATTCATATTTGAACCAACTGGAAAAAATAAAGAAGACCCAAGTTAAGACCATCATAAATCGTGCGTAACTTTTTCCCTGTTTTGAGTTAAGTGACCTATACGATATGGAATAAAATGTCACAACAAGCGGAGCCTTTGGAGCAATACGGGGTTTTCCCGACTCTCGTGTTCAAATTCCTTCAAATGGGTCCTTGATTTTTGAATTCAAGGTTTTTCTGTAATTTTCTTTATTAGGGGATCAGGTATACTCACGTGAAACACCCCCGTGATCCTACGTGGGACAATGATCACGGCGTGATCATTTTGGAACACCGCCCCCTCGCCTAAAAAATCACGGCGTGATATTGTGGCGTGAGATTTATCACGCGAGCTTTTGCTTAATTTCAAAAAAAAATTACCGTTTAACGGTATTATTTTGTACCGTTAGAAAAAAAATAATAATTATTAATATTAAATTATACTCATTATAAATACCCAATTTATATACCATAATATTCATACTTTTAACCATTTTATCTCATCTTCTCTATACTACAAAAAAACTTATAAAATGTCTTCATCATCAAGCGAGGAGGCCCGGGTAATGGCGTTCGGAGCTATGGCATCGGCGGCGGTTAGGTGGTGGGAAGAGGCGGAATATATCCGGAATATGCAACAATTGTCAAGTCTCTTACGTGTCCGGAAGGTATTAAACGTAATAATTATAAAAAGGCTCATGAGGCGGCAAGAAAAGATATTGAACGAGCGTTCGATCTATTAAAGAATAAGTGGCATATAATAGAAAGGCCGGCTCGATCTTGGTCTCAAATCAAAATCCGGAACATTATGTATGCTTGTGTGATTTTGCATAATATGATTTTAGAGGATCAAGGAGCGACAATTTGTCAATACAACCCAAATGAGGAGGAGGTTACGTACGAAGAAATTGATGAAGATCAAAAGCGAGTAAACCGTCAAGAAATACACAATCGAGAAATTCATAACGCACTAAAGGCGGACTTGATTGAGTATATTTATGAAAAATCAAATCATTAGTAATGTAATTTATTTTATTATTAATGTAATTTTTTTTATTATTAATGAATATTATGTTTTATTTTATTTAAATATTATGTTTTATTTTATTTAAATATTATGTTTAATTTTAAATAAAAATTCAAAAATAAACATTAAATTATCACATCACCACAATCACATGGGTATACCCCTTGTCATGTGATTATGGTGTGATTTTTCCAGAATCTGACGTGGCGTCACGTGGCGTGCACTTTATTATCACATCACACCATAATCACATGGGTATACCCCTTACCCTTAGATTTAATTACATTTTGATTGTAAAAACGTGAAAATCATGGACTTCACAAAAGTCACGCTTTTATTAAGTAGTTTAATTTTTCAATTTATTAATACCAATTTCAATTTTCTGATACCTATCAAATTCACACTTTCACTGTTAAAACAATGTTTGATGTAATATATCAATTTTCTGTTAAAGAACGTGTTAACTTTTTGTACGTGTTCATGCTTTTGCTCCGAATCAGTTCGAATACCATGCTTTTGCTCCGAGTCAGTTCGAATATCATTGACAAAAAATATCATCGTAAAAACAAGTTTTTTGATTTAACAATCTTAAATGACAATGATAATCTTGAAATTGAAACATAACACCTTTTATTTATAAAGCCATAACATGTAAAATATGTAGTTTGTTTCTTGAAATAGATTTTTGGATGGGCACTCCCACAACTAATGCTACCATGCATGACTAACTTTTTATAAATAAGTTAACTATTTTTGATCCCGTGTCTACACACTGGGTGAAAAATATTAATATTTGAAAATTTTAAATCTTTATGAATATATATTTTACAGGTGTAAAAATATATTACATATACTAAGGATAGAAACAAACTCAAAATATGTAAAAATTAATATATAATTGGGTTTCAAAAATACGTTAATTATTATTTAATATAATTTGTCTTTCATTTATTATTTGATTGAATAAAAGTTACATAATTAAACTTCAAAGTTTTTTATAATAAGTGATACTTTAAAATAAGTGTGTTTTATTAGTATAATTAGTATTTTATTTAAATATACATTAATATTAAAAGATAGAAGTGCATTAAATAAGAGAGAGAAATAAAAAAAAATAATAAGAATGAATATGGAGGCGACATGTGTCAGTTAATAGCCATTATTTATTATATAGTATTGATATAGATATAGATTAGTTAGGTGCCAGAAATCCTTAAAAAACCCTCGTTTAAAGAGACGAAAGTCAACAACAATGAGTGCACCAAATAAAGTTTGTGTCCAACAAAATAGTTATAGGATACCATTTAGTTTTTTTGTTGGGTGTAGACTTTCTTTCGATCTCATCGGGGTAGAAGTCTTCATAGAAATGCCATACATATTAAGTTTAAACAAACACAGGATATAATTATGTAAAATTCGGATATGATCGGGGGATAGAGAGAGTTGAGTACGAAAAGTGTTCGTTTCTTTAAAAAATAGAGGATTAAGCACCGTTACCAAAAGATATTTGCCAAACCTTTAGTATGAAGTTAAATGTTTATACTGGCGAAAGTGGTGTATCTAGATATTTTTCTTAAGAGTGTCGTTAATTTCTGTGTTTCGATGTTTATCACTCGATTATAAATTTTTCGGTCCACGTATCAACATGATTTTAACATTCTAAAACTTAAAACATTAAATAATAATAAAATAAATAATTAGAGTAATCTTTGGGAATAATGAACGGTTGTATCCGAAATTCAGAAGTAAATAAAACTTTAAAATAACTAATTGATAAACTCTTAAAGAGATTTGATTAGAATGAAAAATAAATAATTAAAATAAGTAACAAAAATAAAGATCGTTGCCTTCTTCCTTTCCATTTGCAACCAGCTATTTACTTTATGAAACACCCTATTTTTTACTATATTAATTTATTAGAGTTTATTTCAAAAAACGGTCTCAGATTTTAAAACATTGTCACTATAATGACAAAGGTATATTTTATTACAATACTAGTTTAGATCCCGTGTATACACACGGAGTGAAAAATATTAATAAATAATTTTTTTAAATCTTTATGTGTATATTTTACAGGTGTTAAAATGTATCATATACTAAATATAGAAATCAACACTCAAAATATGTAAAAACTAATATATAATTGGGTTTCGAAAATACATTAAGTATTATTATATATAATTTGATTTTTATTTATTATTTGATTAAAAATAAAAGTTACATAATTAGATTTCAAAGTTTCATAAGCAATAATTTAAAATAAATGTGTATTAAGTAGTATAGATTAATATTTTCTTTAAATATATATTATTGTTAAAAAATGGAAGTGCATTTAATAAGAGAGAGAGGCGGGAAAAAATTGATAAGAATGAATGTGGAGGCGACACGTGGCATGGAAAAACCTTTATTTATTATATAGTATAGATATAGATTATTTTTACATAAAAGATTATATCATGTAACATAGGGATTCTTCAACTCCGATCAGCCACGTCTTCAGGAAGCCTCATTCCATATGCTCTTAACCTGCAGTGTTTGGAAAACGTTTTTGGATTAGCTTACGCTATGTAAGTACACTGCATAGTTCATTTTATTTATAAACCCTTTAGGTTCTTATTGTTCAAGTTTTCTTGGGCTCTCGAGCACACGTGACCATCTCCGGACGTACCTCCGGCCACGCTTTTTTGTATATTTTATGGGTGTGCTAACCCCCTCGCAACCATCATAGACCGTATCTCTGGTCCGAGTTTTCATTTGAGACCCGCCCCGTAGGCTGGACATCTCGTTTCATGCATTCATTCATTTCTTATTGAGACCCGCCCCGTAGGCTGAACGTCTCCTTTCTTTTCATTTATTGAGACCCGCCCCGTAGGCTGGACATCTCATTACATTGGGACCTTGAGTATCATAGACTCACAGCCTCTCAATGTAGTCCCAACCATTGCTCACCTTAAAACTTTCTGACGGTTAACCATAATGTACTAAAGAGGAAACCACCCCTTTAACACTTCATGAGTACTCCGTTATTTCATTTTAAGACTTAGACTCGTTTCCATCATACATTCATATTTACACATATAGCATGATCTTCTATCGTGCATTCCCATTTAACACACATTGCATATTCGTACGCATAGTATTATTTCTTGTTATACTTTCATCCTCGCTCTAATTCCTTATAAAGGTTTCTTCACGTTACGTTAAAGAGGTTTATATATAAGAAGTACCAGCGGTGTATCCACCACCTCTTTAATGTCCCATAAATACTCCTTTACTTAGAATTAAGCTTTCCCATCTAATTCTCATTTAGTAGCATGATCTCTTTATGCTTTTATATTAACTCTTGCTATAATCCCTTACAAAGGTTTCGTCATGTTATATTAAAGAGGTTTATATATAGGAAGTACCAACGACGTATCCACCACCCCTTTAACATTTCATGAGTACTCCTTTGCTTAAGATTAAGCATTTCTCATTATTTATTTGATAGCATGACTTCCTCATGCTTTATCCCTAATTCCTTGTAAAGGCGTCTCTATGATGTATTAAAGAGGTTTATATATAGGAAGTACCAGCGGCGTATCCACGCCCCTTTAACACATCATAGATATTCCTTTATTTAGAATTAAGCATTCCCTTATTCATATTTATCATATATTGTAAACTGGGGTGATTATCCTTCCAAAGTAGTACCTCCAACAGAGATGTTCCCAGGAAAGAGTGACGGGTCTAGGAGAGATTTATACACCACTCTTTCCTTAGACGGAATATTCTGTTTGTCAGATAACTACATACCGGTCGAAAGTTCTCCCGTACATTTACTATATTCTTATTACTTTTATTTAGTCTATACTCCTAAACATTTATAATGGTTTCACCACGAAGTACCAGGAGGTTTATATATAGAAAGTACCAGCGGTGTATCCACCACCCCTTGGATACGTCGTGACTACTCCATTATTGTTGTTTAGTGCTTAGACTAATTCGTCATTACCCCGTACCCTCGACCTATCACATATCACATAATCATATCATATAAGCACGTATTTCACATAATCGTGTCTAGGGTACGGGTCCAGTACACTTACTTTATCCTCGAATAGTTCCTAGGTTCGTTCCTTATCTAGACGTTTCTTTGACTCGAACCGCACTCGTCGTGTACCGCATTCCTAACCTCCGTGCTCGTAACCGTCGTTTGGGGCTCCTAGGGAGTCGTGAGTGTGTGTGTGATAGTGGTGTTTGTGTTTGTTGTTGTCTCATTTGAACAACAATTGCAACTATTTATAGGGCTGGAACACCACCCGTAGCGGACCGTTATGCTGGATGGTAGCGGTCCGCTGCCGCCTCACTGCCAGTTATCTTGCGTGCTACCCACATAGCGGACCGTTGGTAGCTGGGATAGCGTTCCGCTATCCACTTTGCGGCGCGGTGGACCGTTATGGATCGCATAGCGGTCCGACATAGGGTTGAGTCACGAGACAGGTGTCTACCACGTGTCGTTCTCTCATCATTTCTTTGTCTATACGTAGCAGACCGTTATGTAATACGGTAGCGGTCCGCTACCAGCTTAGGTTTCTTATTTCATTATTTTTATGTCCTTTAACTTTGGGACTTTTACACCTTTAGTCCCTGGACTTTCATTCCCTCAAATTTTGGGATGTTACACTTTATTCTGCTTCCCTATATGTCGCAACAAAATTGATAGGGAGAATTACAAAAAGGCTAAGAAAAAAAGAAAACGAAAGCTAAGCAAAAGATTCGAATCGGGAGCTTTTTGTTTGAAGAGGGAGGTGGTTTTATGATAATACCATTGAGTAAAAAATTATTTATTGTTTCTTTCACGCAAGTTATTTTCAGTGTCTTGCTGTAAGAAATTCTTGGTGTCGCTAGGATTTCGTTTACATATACTACACAATAAAAAACATTTATTGACGTTGGCTGACACCTCGCTTATCTAGGAGAGCACACACAGATGTTGGGTGACACCCGGCCTACATATGTGGGTCCCCTTAAATTTCACGGACGAAGATCCGTCTTACTACCCTGGTTACTCGTAATCTACCACCCATGTTAACTCGAAAACCTGGTTAACACCACAAATACTTAGACACCAACTTACTCAGCCTTGACTACAGCTCTCACAATTCAACTAACATGACAGTTATAAGCACCACATCATAATCCTGACTCAACGGTCAATCTAACTTTACTCGCCTCATTAATACCTCCTACACATCTCATTAATTATCATTGCACGCATAATAAATATAATCAATGCTTCCATGCAATTCAATACATAGATATACATACACACAAACACATACCTCGTCACTGCACCCTCATCAGGCTTACCCTCGTCAAGGCATTAGATACACTCCGAGCTTATCATTAACTTGATTAATAAATGTCACCGTTTGTGACTTCCCGAAGAACTTCATCCTTCACAATCCCGCTTGCCATTTCATAAAGACAGGGACGTAAACACAATACCCGTTGTGCCACAACGACACAAACGCACAACACAGATATAAACACATATGTAACATCCCAAAATAAATGAGGATTTTAAATAACGGGTTGAACCGGGACGAACGGGATAAAAGGGCGAGGCGTAACGGGCCGGGCCGGTTGGGCCGGCAAACTTGAAGGAAGGGGGGGGTTTCCTCCCTTTAAATAGCCAACACACACACCATTTCTCTCATTTGCAAGAATTTAGAGAGAGAAACCGTAGAGAGAGAAAGTTGGCGGATCGACCCGAGATTGAAGGAGCTTGTTGCTACTGAACTCGTGAGCAAAACCTCCGGATCAGAATCTCGAAATCAGGTAACACCCGATCCAAATCTGAGTTTTTGTTCGTTTTTGGGTTTTCGGGTATTTTTGTGAAAATGACGGGTTTTTATAAACCAAATGAGGAAAGGGTTATAAATCTGGAATCACGAAAGGAAAATACACGTTTTGAATACAAAAAGTCCGGATCTTGAAAAGATCGGACCTGCATGCGAAAGTTAGGGTTTTTGGAGAAGATAGCTGAGTTCTGCAGGTATCGAAACTAGAGTTTCGAGTGGCCTGCAGGTGTCGAAACTAGAAGTTTCGAGTGACCTGCAGTTGTCGAAACTAGAGTTTCGAGTGGCCTGCAGTTGTCGAAACTAGAAGTTTCGAGTGACATGCAGTTGTCGAAACTAGAAGTTTCGAGTGACCTGCAGTTGTCGAAACTAGAAGTTTCGATGGGCCTGCACCTGTCGAAACTAAGTAGTTTCGATAGGTCTGCATCAGTAAGTGAAGTCAGTGTATTCACCTGTAACAGAACGAGTAAACCGTTAGAGTCGGGATTTAGGTCTGATGTGTATTTAATTAATCAATTCAGATCGGAAGTGACGTTGTTGGACCTTTGTTTAGGACAACCCAAGAGTAACTTATAAGGTGAGTTCTAGAAGCCCTTCTTTTAATGTTTTAATTAAATGTTTTGGGCTGGTGTGCATACATACGAAACGAGGTTTATGAAACGAGGTTTACGAAACGAGGTTTATGAAACGAGGTTTACGAAACGAGGTTTATGAACGATGCTTCCGAAAGGGGAAGACGAAACGAGTTAATGAGATGTTTACGAAACGAGGTTTACGAGATGAGGTTTATAAAATATTTTGCCAAACGAAGTTGTGAAAGGTTTACGAATGAAGTGTTATTTAATAAAACGTACGAATGCTTTAACTAAAACGAGGTAAAGGTTTTTATGAAAGTCACGAATGAACGAATCTGCCACGAGTTCCTACGGGAGCTAGAGTATGTATGTATGTATGTATTGGCCTTACCTTACGGGGGGCCTTTGTGGCTGGCTAACGGTTGTACAACTGGTTGAGGATGGGGTGACGACGGTCGCCCATGGGATTACCGGGATCCCGATGGAAGGTACTATTCCTTGCGGGGAAATATTGCCTATGGTATGTTTAGTCTTCCTAGAGGTAACGAGCCTTAGGAGACGTGTGTATAGTCTTCCTAGAGGTAACGAGCCTTAGGAGACGTGTGTATGGTCTACCTAGAGGTAACGAGCCTTAGGAGACGTGTGTATGGTCTACCTAGAGGTAACGAGCCTTAGGAGACGTATGTTTGGTCCACCTAGAGGTAACGAGCCTTAGGAGACCTGGATGACGGATGACTTAGAGGTAGCGAGCCTTAAGTTCATCCGCTGGTATGCGATGTATGGATTTGACGGTTACGAGAAGGCGCAGATTCGGTTCATATTGACTATTGTTACGATGTTATGCTACGATGTTTTGATGATGTTAAGTTATTGCATGTTTTATGTACGCTTTTATTAAATGAAGTATGATGTTATGTTTTTGGCAAATATTTGATGTTAATGTTTTACGTTAAAACTAGAACTCACCGGCGTAGCTGACCTTTTTAGTATGCACATTCAGGTTAAGGAAGTTATGATGATGGACGGTGATGCTGGGCGGCTTGAGGAGTTACCCGGATGATATGAAGACTGGCATCCCGTTACGAGTTGTTTTTGTTATGTACATGTATTTGAAAATGTTACGCTTCCGCATGTTAAACGATGTAATGTTATGTTTGAAATGAAATTTTCCGCTGCGTTATTTGATATTCTAGTTTGAGAACTGCTTGTGAATGAGTAAATCCAACGCGTGGGGCCTCCCGGGTTTGGGGCCTCACAAGTTGGTATCAGAGCAATAGTTTGAGAGATTTGGACACTCCCTGTGTCTGAACTTAAACTGAGAATGGGACCGAAAGCGGATGCCAGTACGGGTAACTCGAGCCACAGCATCAGGTATGAAGGTAGTATATATATTACGTATATAGTATGCCTTAGAAGAGGTTAGATGAGGACTTGAGTTCTGATGAAATCACAAAGGTGGTCAAATGGAAATCGAAAAGTAGTGTAATGGTTAATTACAGATGGCCAGTGTATATTAACATCTTACAGTGCTTATTGAATTTTATTTGTTAACTAGCGTGATGACATTGGATTTCTTGTCTTATAGAACGAAATGGCGAGGAGAGAGAACGGAAGGCGTGGTGGCCGTACCGGTGGTCGTACCGGCGGTCGAAATGGTGGGCGTGGCAGGATTCCTGCGCGCCAAGAACACAGTGAAGAAGGAAGTGTTCACACTGAACCGGCGGTTAGTGTGCATGAAGCCGAGCAGACACAGGTTGAAGAGCAACCTTTCACTTTTGAACCAGAAGTGAGAGCAGCTATAGCTCGAGAATTCACAGAATTGATGAAGAATTCTCTGCCAGGTCTGTTGGCTGAAGCGTTGAAGCAGGTCAATGGGACGGGCGGGTCTAGCGCGGCAGTTGGTGCTCAGAACAATGAGACCGACAATGCACCGCCTGCTCGCGGATGTGATTATAAGTCCTTTAAGGCATGTGACCCGCCAGTTCTAACAGGAAAGAAGGACGCGGTGGCTACTTTTGACTGGGTAATTCGTATGGAGGCCGCCATTCGTCTGAGTGAATGTCGACCGAATCAGGTCGTGAAGTTTGCTGCTAACTCCTTGAGGGAGGAAGCATCTCACTGGTGGGAAGGTGTACGTCAGGCTAAAGGGAGCGAGATTGTGGATGCGATGATGTGGGCTGACTTGAAAACTTTGGTAATCAAGAATTTCTGCCCAAGGAACGAGATTGAAAAGGTAGAGAGGGAATTTTTGGGTTTGAAGGCCGGGAGCATGACGCACCGGCAGTACACCACACGGTTCAATGAACTGGCACGTCTGGTGCCACACCTTGTCACGACAGAGGAAAGAAAGATTGCATGCTATATTCAAGGGCTGCCGGACCAGGTCCGTACCTATGTTAAAGCAAACGCCCCTACTACCTACGATTCGGTAGTAGAACTGAGCGGCGTAGTATTTGATGATCTGGCGCTGAATGTTGTTGCCATTGAAGAGCCCAAGAGGAAGCTGAGTTTTCCCGCTAAGCGATCGGGTGGGAAGTTGTTTGGGGCTCAGGACAAACGGGCCAGGGTAAATGAATTAGCAGTCTGTGGGAAGTGTGGGGGAAGGCATGCCGGTGAATGCCGGTTGGGATCAAATTTGTGCTACAAATGTGGCAAGACCGGGCACTACTCCCGAGAATGCCCGAACGGTATCAAATGCTACAACTGTGGGGAGAGTGGCCACATGAGCCGGGAATGCACTAAGCCCAGGATGGGCGAGACCGGGAAAGGGAAAGGCCCAGAGAAGAGGGAGGAAAGGCCCCGAGCGAAGACTCGAGCGTATGCACTAACGCAAGAACAGGCCAGGAATGACCCCGATGTGGCGTCAGGTACGTTCATCCTTGACAACACTTTTGTTTCAGTGTTATTCGATTCGGGTGCCAGTAAGAGTTTTATATCTGCAACTTTCTGTAAACGAGTAAAGTACACGGTTAGTAAAGTAGAACGAGCCTTTAATGTAGAAACCGCTGAGGGTAGAACCGTAATGGTAACCGAAGTAGTTGACGATTCCACGATAAAGATAGAAGGCCATAGATTTCCCGTCAGATTATTTGTTATGGTTTTGGGAGGGTTTGATGTCGTGTTAGGTATGGATTGGTTAACTGCCAACGAGGCTCAAATTATATGCAAACGAAAGATAATCCAACTCAAGGCTCCGGACGGTAGCGAAGTGGAAGTACTTGGGGATCGCGATGCCCCGATGCCCAACGTCATCTCGATGATTAAGGCAGCAGATTACTTGAGGCGCGGATGCGAGGCTTATCTGGTATACGTAATTGACAAGTGTAAGGAAGTGAAAGAACTGGACGATGTACCCGTGGTACGCGAGTACCCGGAGGTGTTTCCAGAGGAGTTGCCTGGGATACCACCCGATAGAGAGATTGAATTTCGAATCGACTTAGTACCAGATGCCCAGCCCGTGGCTAAGGCTCCATATCGACTAGCACCAGTGGAAATGAAAGAATTAATGGCACAACTAGACGAGTTACTTGAGAAAGGATTTATCCAACCAAGCATCTCGCCGTGGGGTGCTCCGGTGTTGTTTGTGAAAAAGAAAGACGGTTCGATGAGAATGTGTATCGATTATCGCGAGTTGAACAAACGAACGGTAAAGAACAAGTACCCTTTACCAAGGATCGATGACCTGTTTGATCAATTGCAAGGCGCAAGTTGGTTCTCGAAAATCGACCTTCGGTCCGGGTACCATCAGTTGAAGGTGAGGGAAGAAGACATACCGAAAACTGCATTTCGCACGCGTTATGGACATTTCGAGTTCCGCGTAATGTCTTTCGGATTGACGAACGCCCCCGCAGCATTCATGGATTTGATGAATAGGGTGTGTCGACCGATGCTGGACCGATCGGTAATTGTGTTCATTGATGATATCCTCGTCTACTCCAAGAATGAGGGTGATCACGCTTGTCATTTGAAGGAAGTGTTGGAGGCTCTAAAGAAGGAGAAGTTGTATGCTAAGTTCTCCAAATGCGCGTTCTGGCTTAGGGAAGTCCAATTCCTAGGTCACGTCATTAACCCGAACGGCATTATGGTAGACCCAGCAAAGATAACGACGGTAAGGGACTGGGATATTCCTAAGACGCCAACGGAGATCCGCAGTTTCTTAGGGTTGGCAGGCTACTATCGGAGATTCATTCAGGATTTCTCGAAAATAGCTTCGCCATTGACAAAGTTGACACGAAAGGAAGAAAAGTACGAATGGGGTCCGAAGCAGGATGAGGCATTTATGGAGTTAAAAGAAAAGCTAACCCAAGCTCCAGTCTTGGCCCTTCCCGAGGGCAATGAAGACCTAGTGGTATACTCTGACGCTTCGGGTCAGGGGTTGGGGTGTGTGCTGATGCAACGTGGAAGAGTGATCGCATACGCATCACGACAGCTGAAGGTTCATGAAGTCAACTATCCGACTCACGATTTGGAACTTGCTGCTGTTGTGTTTGCATTAAAAATTTGGAGGCACTACCTCTATGGGGTAAAGTTTACCATATACTCCGATCACAAAAGTCTGAAGTACTTCTTCGAGCAAAAGGAGTTAAATATGAGGCAGAGGCGATGGTTGGAACTTTTGAAAGACTATGACTGTGAAATCATGTACCATCCTGGAAAAGCAAACGTGGTGGCTGACGCTCTAAGCCGGAAGGATGTGCCTGCTCCTATTAGAGTGAAAGCTTGCCAAATAGTGGTAACGTCGGATGTGATGAGGGAAATTGAAAAGGCTCAAGAAGAGGCACTAAAGGGGGAAAACATAAAGAAGGAAAAGATGGTTGGCCAACAGGATAGGTTAGAATATAACACCCTTGGTGTTAGGACACGTTTTGGTCGAGTATGGATACCTATGGGTGGCGAGCTTAGGACCAAAATCTTGGATGAGGCTCATAAGTCTCGTTACTCTATCCATCCCGGTACCAACAAAATGTACCAAGATCTGAAGAAGGAATACTGGTGGCCTGGGATGAAACACGAAGTGACGAAATACGTAAGCAAGTGCTTGACTTGCTCACAAGTGAAGGCCGAACACCAGAAACCGTATGGGAAAATTCAACCACTTGAGATACCGGAATGGAAGTGGGAACACATTACTATGGACTTCATAACCAAGCTACCTCGCACAGCTAAAGGTCATGACACCATTTGGGTAATTGTGGACCGTTTAACGAAGAGTGCTCATTTTCTACCTATTCGCGAGACGTTCTCGTCGGAAAGGTTAGCGGAAGTATTTATTAACGAAGTAGTGGCGCGGCATGGGATGCCTCTGACGATTGTATCTGATCGGGACACACGATTCACATCGAGGTTCTGGAAGAGGTTTCACGAGGCAATGGGCACGAGACTCAATATTAGTACGGCATACCACCCACAAACGGATGGTCAGTCCGAAAGGACCATTCAAACATTGGAGGATATGCTTCGTGCTTGTATTATCGACTTCGGTGGCAGTTGGGACAGTCATCTGCCATTAGCCGAATTCTCCTACAACAACAGTCATCACACGACGATAGGCATGCCGCCTTATGAAATGTTGTATGGGAGGAGATGCAGGACCCCGGTTTGTTGGGGTGAGATTGGACAGAAGGAATTGGGAAGTCTTGAAGTTGTAAAAGAAACGTCGGAAAGGTTTGATCAGATCAAAGCACGAATGAAGGCCGCCCAAGATCGTCAGAAATCCTATGCGGATAAACGACGAAGGCCTATTGAATTTAATGTTGGGGACAGAGTAATGTTGAAAGTGTCGCCCTGGAAGGGAATCATACGATTCAGGAAGAGAGGAAAGTTAAGTCCGAGGTTTATCGGACCGTTCAGGATTATGGCACGGGTTGGTGAAGTCGCTTATCGGTTGGAATTGCCTGATGAGTTAAGTGGGATTCATCCTACCTTCCATGTATCACACTTGCGAAAGTGTTTGGCGGATGAAACGGCTCACGTACCACTTACTGACATCGAGGTCGACAACAGCCTTAACTACATTGAAGAACCTGTGGCCATCCTAGACAGGAAAGAGAAACGTTTACGTAATAAGGTTATTCGATTGGTTAAAGTCCAATGGAAGCACCGGAAGGGATCGGAAGCTACATGGGAAACGGAGACGGAAATGAAGGAGTCGTACCCTCAACTGTTTGACTTATGATAGGTTTCGGGGACGAAACCTATTGTAAGGGGGGTAGACTTGTAACATCCCAAAATAAATGAGGATTTTAAATAACGGGTTGAACCGGGACGAACGGGATAAAAGGGCGAGGCGTAACGGGCCGGGCCGGTTGGGCCGGCAAACTTGAAGGAAGGGGGGGTTTCCTCCCTTTAAATAGCCAACACACACACCATTTCTCTCATTTGCAAGAATTTAGAGAGAGAAACCGTAGAGAGAGAAAGTTGGCGGATCGACCCGAGATTGAAGGAGCTTGTTGCTACTGAACTCGTGAGCAAAACCTCCGGATCAGAATCTCGAAATCAGGTAACACCCGATCCAAATCTGAGTTTTTGTTCGTTTTTGGGTTTTCGGGTATTTTTGTGAAAATGACGGGTTTTTATAAACCAAATGAGGAAAGGGTTATAAATCTGGAATCACGAAAGGAAAATACACGTTTTGAATACAAAAAGTCCGGATCTTGAAAAGATCGGACCTGCATGCGAAAGTTAGGGTTTTTGGAGAAGATAGCTGAGTTCTGCAGGTATCGAAACTAGAGTTTCGAGTGGCCTGCAGGTGTCGAAACTAGAAGTTTCGAGTGACCTGCAGTTGTCGAAACTAGAGTTTCGAGTGGCCTGCAGTTGTCGAAACTAGAAGTTTCGAGTGACCTGCAGTTGTCGAAACTAGAAGTTTCGAGTGACCTGCAGTTGTCGAAACTAGAAGTTTCGATGGGCCTGCACCTGTCGAAACTAAGTAGTTTCGATAGGTCTGCATCAGTAAGTGAAGTCAGTGTATTCACCTGTAACAGAACGAGTAAACCGTTAGAGTCGGGATTTAGGTCTGATGTGTATTTAATTAATCAATTCAGATCGGAAGTGACGTTGTTGGACCTTTGTTTAGGACAACCCAAGAGTAACTTATAAGGTGAGTTCTAGAAGCCCTTCTTTTAATGTTTTAATTAAATGTTTTGGGCTGGTGTGCATACATACGAAACGAGGTTTATGAAACGAGGTTTACGAAACGAGGTTTATGAAACGAGGTTTACGAAACGAGGTTTATGAACGATGCTTCCGAAAGGGGAAGACGAAACGAGTTAATGAGATGTTTACGAAACGAGGTTTACGAGATGAGGTTTATAAAATATTTTGCCAAACGAAGTTGTGAAAGGTTTACGAATGAAGTGTTATTTAATAAAACGTACGAATGCTTTAACTAAAACGAGGTAAAGGTTTTTATGAAAGTCACGAATGAACGAATCTGCCACGAGTTCCTACGGGAGCTAGAGTATGTATGTATGTATGTATTGGCCTTACCTTACGGGGGGCCTTTGTGGCTGGCTAACGGTTGTACAACTGGTTGAGGATGGGGTGACGACGGTCGCCCATGGGATTACCGGGATCCCGATGGAAGGTACTATTCCTTGCGGGGAAATATTGCCTATGGTATGTTTAGTCTTCCTAGAGGTAACGAGCCTTAGGAGACGTGTGTATAGTCTTCCTAGAGGTAACGAGCCTTAGGAGACGTGTGTATGGTCTACCTAGAGGTAACGAGCCTTAGGAGACGTGTGTATGGTCTACCTAGAGGTAACGAGCCTTAGGAGACGTATGTTTGGTCCACCTAGAGGTAACGAGCCTTAGGAGACCTGGATGACGGATGACTTAGAGGTAGCGAGCCTTAAGTTCATCCGCTGGTATGCGATGTATGGATTTGACGGTTACGAGAAGGCGCAGATTCGGTTCATATTGACTATTGTTACGATGTTATGCTACGATGTTTTGATGATGTTAAGTTATTGCATGTTTTATGTACGCTTTTATTAAATGAAGTATGATGTTATGTTTTTGGCAAATATTTGATGTTAATGTTTTACGTTAAAACTAGAACTCACCGGCGTAGCTGACCTTTTTAGTATGCACATTCAGGTTAAGGAAGTTATGATGATGGACGGTGATGCTGGGCGGCTTGAGGAGTTACCCGGATGATATGAAGACTGGCATCCCGTTACGAGTTGTTTTTGTTATGTACATGTATTTGAAAATGTTACGCTTCCGCATGTTAAACGATGTAATGTTATGTTTGAAATGAAATTTTCCGCTGCGTTATTTGATATTCTAGTTTGAGAACTGCTTGTGAATGAGTAAATCCAACGCGTGGGGCCTCCCGGGTTTGGGGCCTCACAACATAATAAATAACACTACACTTATATGACTTGTTAACTACATGTGCACCCCACACCTAACACTAGGACAATATATCCCACATGCAATCATAAGCATTTAGCTTAAAGCCCGACTCTCCCCTACCAAGCCTTAACACGTCACACATTAATAACTCATATCTCTAGCTCACATATTCCTACGACACACCATAGACCCTACGACTCCTTAATAATACTTTTATATCAAAACCCACCGAGTTAGAATCCGAAACCCTTAACACGTTTTAATAGACTAAACTTGTCTCATCAGTATGTACGTAGCCACAAAAATATTAAAAACATTTAAAGAATAGGGGATTAGAAACTCACTGGTTAAGCTGAGTCCCAGTCCTTGCTCTGCAACTCACTATATCATGCTCGAAACATGAACCTGTCAAGGCATGATCACATTATCAAGAGACCAAGTACCCGACCCGGGTGTTATGCATGCATAGCTCATTGTAATGCAAACCCTAGTTGTCCCGCCCACACCCGAGGTTGTCCATGCATCACCAAGACCTCACTGTCACTGGTTTCACCTTTCCATCGTGCACCCTTGTTGCTACCGGCTCCCGTCGACTTCCCTGTTGGACACACCGTCTTCGTCCTCCTCACTAAGCACCACCACCCGTCAACTTCTTCGCCTCGCCACCTCCGCTAGGTCACCATCGAGTCCCCGTCATCCGACTGCAGCTGTCACCTCCTCCACCTAACACCCCGTTGGCCCCCCATCCGTTCGAGTGAATGCTGCCGGGTTTGAAAACCAAGTCGTTCACCACCTCGCACCACCCTACGCCATTATGCCGCTTTACAGTCACCGAAACCCACACCTAGGGCCACCGTCGGCAATGCCATGGACACCGCAGCCCGTTGCGCCACCACCCAACCGTCCCCGACTGTCATCCGTGATCACTACCACCACTTTCCGCCCTCTCCTCTCCGTCCCTATCGCTGATCGTGAACCTAGCCGCAAACCCTTGATGGGTTTTTGTGCAAACCGAAAACAGGAAACAAAAGAGAAAGGGTTCAAGGTTTACCTTAACGCGTAGTGAAGTCTTGTGCTCCAAGCCACATCGGCCTCCCGATCTCGCCGGCTTCCCCTTTGTTCTCTCTTACGGTTGCCGTGAACCCCAAGCCTAGGCCAAATGGCCTAGGGTTTGATCAAAAGTTGTATTTAAACTCCTGTAGTTTACTTTCGGGTCCTCGTAGTTCTTTTGATGTACACTTTGATCTCAAACTTTTATTTAAACGGTTAACTGTGACATTCCCGGTAGTTAAGCGCACCTCGTATAAAAATCCTTTCAATCTCTTCTCATTTAATGTAGATTCGGGTCATCCACTAACCCAAACTACTAGTCCCAAACTACTAGTTTGTAATTTCTGGGATGTTACACCTCCCTCCCTCCCTCTCCCCACCGCCTTGAACTAGCAGATCTAAGATCTTTAGCAAAACCCCACTTTAGCAATCAAAACCCCATCTAAAATCGCACAGTTATATTATCGATTTGCCCTAGCGCCATCATCAGACTACATCCACTCTTCGAACTGCAGCACCCCATCGACAACAGAGAACAAGTTCTTGTATAGAGAGAGAGAGAACAAGTTCTTGTATAGAGAGAGAGAACAAGTTCTTGTATAGAGAGAGAAAAAAAAAAGATGAAGAGGAAGGGTGGATTAGAAGCTTGGTCCGGGAGGAGAAGATGGGTGGGAGAAAGTGCCGCAATGGAAAAAAGAAATATAAAAGAAAACCAATCAAACATGAGCAGGTGGTCTTTGCCGCCACAACAACACATTAGAAATAGTTACGTGTGTAAATCAGTTTCAAATGTAGGTAGATATTATTTCAGATGTATCCAAATGACAAGTCTAACTTAAGCGTCCACCTACGGGTGTAAACGAGTCAAGTCGAATTGTGAGCTACTTGAGATCGACTAAAAGCTCGAATCGAGCAGAGCTTCAGCCTAAAAATAAGTTTTTTTAATAAACGAGCCCGAACCCGACCTTGATTTATCGAGCTCAAGCCGGCTCCCGGGCCTAATATTTATATAATATTTTTAATTAATATATTAAATATATATTTATAAAATAATAATTAGTATATATAGAATTATGATAAAAATAACTAAATAATATATATTATGTTATACTAGTACAAAAAAAGAGCTTTTACGCCGGTATTTTAAGTATCTAAAACGGTTAAAGAACCGTTTTAAAAAGGTGTGTTTTAAATGATGATTTTGTCTTTTAAAGTTAATGACCGCTAAATGTTTAATATATTAGACCAAATAAAGCGGTTAATAAATACTTAATAAATGAAGAAAACCTGAACGGATAAACAAGAATTCAAGCCTTTTTGAAGCTCGAAAAAAGCCCCCTATAACAACATTTTAAATTAATATTTAAATAAGAGAATTATATAATCTGCCGTTTTAAATGTGTTACAAGAAACCGCCTTAAATGGTATCATTTAAAACGATTCCAAATAAAAAAAACCATGGTAAAAGAACGCCTTAAATGGTATGCCTAGTGACGACGTATGATAGAATATCTCATACTAGGATCTAAATAAGAAGAAATGAAAGAGACCCAAGAAAGAGAGGAAAGCTCTAACCGTCTAACCACCAAAGGGACCCACAAGGAAATAAAGAGCAAGGGCGGACCAATGAGAACGCAGGCTGTCACTATCATTCGGTTAGAGGAAAGAGAATGTAAATACCCTATAAATAGAGAATGACCTCATAGAGAAAAAGGGAGATAAGTCCAAAAGCTTGTAATTGATTGAATTCGGGAATGATTCATTATGGAGAGTTTTCACAACTCTTCATTGGCGCCATCCCGGCCGAACAATAGTTACAACGGTGTCCTGAGTACAATCTTTGCTTGCAATGGATAACATACAGTCAGATTATGAATCCAACGATGACAGAAATCGCATAGCAAACGCGGAAGCACCAGCATGAGATACACAGTCTCAGGCTGATGCTCCTATGACTTTTTCATTAAAAGAACGTTTGGAACAGGCCCAACGCCGCTCAGCAGACTTGTTGACAGCAGTAGCAACACCTCATCTTCACACTTCGCATACTAATATGCCTAACTCATTGCCTCAGCATGTGTTTCCCTCATCCTCCGTACCCCCTCTGATCCCAACTACCACTTCTACCCAAGTGAATCGTGACATCCCGCAACCCACAATAACTACTAGTTTACCATATGCCACCACACCAGGAATACCCATCTATAATCTGCCATAGTCCATTGTTTCCACTAAAGGAATCCCTCCTATTCCCAGCTCCGGCATCCCGTTTATCCCCGGGTCTATTCCCTACACCATACCGTTGCTCACAGGCAACGAATGGTGGATGGAGCAACAACGTCGGGCTCGTATGGATGAGAAATTTTGGAAAGAGATACGCATGGCAGAACTCCGGAACCGGTTAACATATGAAGAAACAACTTATACCACACCGGGGGATTCACATCAGCACATACCACCGGACCGTTCGCCGGAGGCCAGCCTATCCCTCCCACTCAACCGTACAGCACATAAGGGCCCTCGTCCGCACTCATACCCATGCTCGGGAGTAATCCCCTAATAGACATCCATCGTCCGTACCGCCCGACGGCTTTGTTAACACAGTCTAAGTTCACACCCGGATAACCCAGGTAGAAATACTTCGTAAGTTGAAAATGCCAACCACAGTCGGGAAATATGACGGTACCACGAATCCGGATGACCATATCAATGTTTTCGTTAGTGCTGGTGGGGTAGAAAGATAGGCACTACATGAATGGTGTCACATGTTTGTTCAAACCCTGGTTGGGGCAGCTCGTCTATGGTACGATAGTTTACCTATAGGCTGGATTGACAGCTTTGATGAATTCCTGGAAAAATTCATGCAACAATTTAGTCAACAAAAACGACACACAAAGGACAAAACTGAAATACTTCACATCCGGAGACGAGATGGGGAATCAATAGAAGATTTCATTACCCGGCATAACAAATAAAGTCTGTAGATAGCCGGAGCTGGGGAGGATTTAATGATAGTCGGTTTCATTCAAGGCATCCGGCATGACGAGATCATCCGCAGGCTCCATGGCCGGGACGGTTTACCAAAAACCATGGAGGAATTAATGATTGCCGCCCGCGCCTTCGTTCAGGCATAAAGGTCCGTCCAGACCACACATGAGTACGATAAAAAGGATCATATAAGTGATCGATCGGACAAACAGTCGAATTCTTCCAGGCAGGCTCGACGTTTCAAAGGAACTAGCACTTGGACGCGGCCTCTCCCATACACCCATCAGGAACCAGTCAGATCTGTCAATATCCCCATGAGGATTAAAGATAATCCGGAGAACAGTATGGATCAACAAGTTGGTTAAAAGCCCCCGGGAGGTTCTTCTAACAGAAAAGATAACGTTAGAACCCTCGCGGCCTCTCAACCCAAAGTCAATACGAGATCCCAAACGATATTGTGAGTTTCACAAAGATACCGGGCATGATACAGATCACTGTTGGCATCTACAAAAGCAGACTGACATCGCCATACAAACCGGCAAACTTTCTCATCTGTTAAAAGAAATACATGTGGGTCCACCGGGAAGAAATCCTGCAGGCAAGAAACCTGTGCGAGACCTATGCATGATAGGGAACAAGGAATTATCAAGCCCACGGGGTTACAAGCGTGGGGGCGCACGACTAGAAGCCTAGATGGAACAACCACTTACTTTTCCGCCTGTTCGGGGAAGTGCCTCGTCCACCAGGCCAGTGGTGATTACAGCACTAGTGGGATACTACCGCATCAGTCGGATTCTAGTCGACAGTGGAGCTTCAATGGACGTCATGTACAAACAACTTTTCAAACGTCTCGATGAGGAAGACCAAAAAGCTTTAGAACCGACCAACATTGATCTCATAGGTTTCCGGTGAATCCGTGGTTCCCCTAGGACAGCTCACACTTCCAATGACCCTACAGGAAGGTACTAAAATCCGCACGGTCCTTGTTACTTTTGTGGTAATCCCGACGGTCTCGAAAAATAACCTGATATTAGGAAGACCAGGATTGTCATCTTTTCATGCAGCAGTATCCACCGTCCACTCGGCTATAGCATTCCCAACCCCCAAGGGAGTGGCCGTGGTATATGCTAATCAAGTTATGGAGGTATTACAGGCTCAAACCAGCCAGACCTCAACTGAAGGTCATCTCGATATTGGCATGAAGAATAAACAAGAACCTGAGAGGTGGATTATAAACCCCGCATGTCCGGAGCAAATTATAACTATTGGGCATACCTTGTCCACCAAGGGACAGGATTGTCTGAAACGGTTGCTACGAAACAATGTAGATGTCTTTGCGTGGAAACCGGCGGACATGAAGGGAGTTTCACGGGAACTAGCCGAGCATCGGCTACATATATATAAGTCTGCCGACCCAGTAGCCCAAAAACGACGGAAGATGGGCCCGGATAGAAGTAGGGCAGCCGTAGATCAAGTCCGGGATCTAGTTAAAGCAGGTATCCTCCGAGAAGTGCATTATCCTACTTGGATCGCAAATCCAGTAATGGTGAAGAAAGGGAATGGTTCTTGGCGCATGTGTATAGACTACAAGAATTTGAACAGTGCATGTCCTAAGGACGCATACCCTTTATCGGAAATTGATTTAAAAATCAATTCATTACCTCCCTTCCGTTTTAAATGCTTTTTAGACGCATATAAAGGCTACCATCAGATCCCCATGGCTGAACACGATGAAGAGAAAACAGCTTTTATCACCGATATTGGCATATTTTGTTACACCAAAATGTCATTCGGGTTAAAAACGTCGGGGCCACTTACCAAAGGCTCATGGACAAAGTGTTCGAACCTCATATTGGTAAAAATTTGGAGATCTACGTTGACGACTTGGTCATAAAAAGCCACGACAAAACAGACCTTCTAGCTGACATCGCTGAGACATTTAAGAGGTTGAAAGAATCCCGAATAATGTTAAACCAGGGAAAATGTTCGTTTTGGTGGAAGAAGGAAAGTTATAGGTCCCAAAACAGATCTGTAGAACACAGATATGAGTTGAAATCCACAAACAGTCTGGATCGAGAGGCGAAATCTCTGGATCCGGTATCACTCTTGAATCACAAATGGTAAACAGATCTGTAGAACACTGATCTGAGTTGAAATCCACAAACAGTCCGGATCGAGAGGCGGAATCTATGGATCCGTATCACTCTCGAATCACAAATGGTAGAGACGGGTGCGGGAATCACATACACGAACAAACATATATGAAAATGAAAAAGAACAGCTAATTGAAAGCATAAAAACGTATTATTCTTTGATTGAAATGAAAATAAACGCTCATCATACACTAACAATTAGTCTCACCCCAGGGTGAGCTCCCCCTGGGGTGGTGATTCCCTCTACATACACTCACTCCTAATGGGTATTCTTCTATATATAGGAGGCCTCATGTGCCTTGTTTTCCAAGCTACCGCCAAAGAGGCCCGAAAAACAGGCATCAAAACTAGGTAGTTTCGATTGAACAAATGTTCAACCGAAACTACTAGTTTCGATACTGTAGTTTTTATTGACAAAATCAGTCTCATTTCTATACCCAACAAAAGTTCCTCGGCGTCATGTTTACCAAGGAAGGTTTCCGAGCAAACCCGGATAAGGTTTCAGCCATCACCCGGATGCCCTTCTCGTATTCCATAAAGGATGTATAGGCGTTGAATGGGTGTTTGGTGGCAATAAATCGTTTCCTGGCTAAACATGTAGAAAGATCTGTACCTTTCATCCAAACCTTGAAAAATTGCCTCAATAAAGCACAATTCCAATGGACGGACCAGGCAGAGGAAGCTTTCCAGTAGCTTAAGTTGTACCTGGCAAAACTCCCTACTCTCACGGCACCAATGGAAAAGGAAAGATTAACGGCATACATAGCTGCAGCAGATGCGGCCGTTAGTGCCGTACTCATGGTCGAGAGGGAAGGAGTGCAAACTCCCATCTATTACGTCAGTCGAGTATTGACAAATCCGGAAACACGGTACTCCTTGCTAGAAAAACTAACCTTGTCCTTAGTACATGCATCCCGAAGGTTGCGAAGATACTTCCAAGCTCATCCGGTGGAAGTACTCACCAATTTTCCGCTACAGCAAGTACTGAGAAAATCGGAGTTGTCCGGAAGATTAGCCAAGTGTGCCGCAGAACTAGGCGCTTTCATCTTGGAATATAAACCCTGAACCGCGTTAAAAGGGCAAGTCATTGCCGATTTCCTCGTAGAAATACCGGAAGGACGGGAGACGGAAATAACTAATGCCCCGGTTACAGCCACGGTGTAAGTTAAAGCACCTCAATGGTGGTTATTATACACCGATGGGGCCTCTAGCATGGAAGGGTCTAGAGCTAGACTTATGCTACTTAGCCTAGAGGGGGTGGAGATTACATATGCAATAAACCTGAATTTCAAAAGTACAAACAACAAAGCTGAATATGAAACCCTTTTAGCCAGACTGCGATTGGCAGTAACCATGAAGGTCCAACATGTCCCAGCACATGTGAACTCGTTGCTTGTAGCTAATCAAGTGAATAAGATCTACGACGCCAAAGGGAGGATGATGATTAAATACTTAAAAAATGCCATGGAAATGATGCTTCAATTTCAAGAATGCAACGTAAAGCACATTCCTCGAAGCCAAAACCGGAAAGCAGATGCACTGAGTAAATTAGCATCAGTCCAATTCGCTCATCTGGCAAAAGAAATACGAGTACAAGCGTTGGAAAGGCCCTCCGTTTGTACCGAGGAGATTAGCCACCTCGATGACGGCGGTTGGACATGGATGACACCTTTGGTGGCATATTTAAAGGAAGGAACTTTGCCGGAGAATAGAGTAGAAGCACAAAATATGCGAACCAAGGCTTTACAATATCAGTTGGTGGACGGCCAGCTCTATCGAAGAACCTTCTTGGGACCTTAATAAGATGTGTTGGCCAAAAAGAAGCAGAATCATTGATTAAGGAAGTACATGAAGGATCCTGCGGAATGCACGCAGGTCCAAGAATGATAGTTGCTAAATTAATGAACGTAGGATATTACTGGCCATGAATGCACATCACAGCAGTGCAAACTATGCAAAAGTGCCTTAGCTGTCAAAAGTATGCTCCCAAAACACTAAGGCCCAAGAACGACCTCATACCAGTCACCAGGGCATGGCCCTTCCAAAGGTAGGAGATAGACATCGTCGGGCAATTCCCTGAGGCACCGGGACGTATCAAATTTCTGATCGTCGCAGTGGATTACTTCTCCAAATGGGTGGAGGCCAAAGCAGTAGCAACAATCACCACCACCTAGGTCAAAAAATTTATGTGGGATCACATAATATGCCGCTTTGGCCTCCCTCTGTACCTGGTCAGCGATAACGGGACACAATTTGAGTCACTAGCCGTATGGTGTGAGGAGATGGGAATACAACAAGTCTTTACATCCGTCGCTCACCTGCAGGGAAATGGCCAAGCGGAGCGAATCAGTCAGAGCATGTTGAAAGGCATAAAAACTAGGCTCTCGACCAAGGGAAGTTATGGGTCGATGAGATACCCAACGTACTATGGACCCATCGTACCACTCCAAAAACGAGCAATGGAGAGACCCCTTTTAGCCTAACCTATGTACATGAAGCAGTGATCCCAGTCGAGTTGGGAATGCCAACAATGCGCGTTGCTACGACAAAGGATCGAGATAATGATGAAGAATTAAGACTGAATTTAGATCTCTTGGAGGAAAGACGGGAACAAGCAATCATCCAAGAAGCCAAGTATAAACAAGTTCTGGCCAAGTACTATAACAAGAATGTCGTTCCTCACCAGTTCTGCCCCGGCGAGTACGTTTTTAGAAACAATGAAGCCAGCAGGGCCGAGCCCGGAGGAAAGTTAGGACACAACTGGGAAGGACCCTACCAAATCAAAGAATCTCTGGGGAAAGGAGCATATTCTTTAATCAGGTTGGACGGAACAAATGTGCCCAGAACATGGAATGTAGCACATCTCAGGAAATGCTACATGTAGCTCTGTTGCCCTATTTTCTATTTACAAATGAAAAGCAAATTTGGTAAGATATGAATGAAATCTCAATTGAATGTTAAAACCGACCTGCCAGCACTTTAAAAGGACCGGATCTATGTATCTGGTACAATAAAAGACCGGACCACGTGTCCGGCATTATGAAAAAGATTGGATTTTAATCCAACACTTTAAAAAGTCCGGATCAATGTATTCGGCACAATAAAAGACCGGACTACGTGTCCGACATTATAAAAAGATTAGATTTTAATCCAAAACTTTAAAAAGTCCGAATCAATGCATCCGACACAATAAGAGACCGGACCACGTGTCCGGCATTATAAAAAGATTGGATTTTAATCCAACACTTTAAAAAGTCCGGATCAATGTATCCGGCACAATAAAAGACCGGACTACGTGTCCGGCATTATAAAAAGATTGGGTTTTAATCCAACACTTTAAAAAGTCCAGATCAATGCATCAGGCACAATAAGAGATCAGACCAGGTGTCCGGCATTATAAAAAGATTGGATTTTAATCCAACACTTTAAAAGAACCGGATCAATGTATCCGGCACAATAAAAGACCGGACCATGTGTCTGGCATTATAAAAAGATTGGATTTTAATCCAACACTTTAAAAAGTCCGGATCAATGCATCCGGCACAATAAGAGACCGGACCACGTGTGTGGGCATTATAAAAAGATTGCATTTTAATCCAACACTTTAAAAAGTCCGGATCAATGCATCCGGCACAATAAGAGACCGGACCACGTGTCCGGCATTATAAAAAGATTGGATTTTAATCCAACACTTTAAAAAGTCCGGATCAATACATCCGGCACAATAAAAGACCGGACTACGTGTCCAGCATCATAAAAAGATTGGATTTTAATCCAACACTTTAAAAGGTCCGGATCAATGTACTCGGCACAATAAAAGACCGGACTATATGTCCGGCATCATAAAAAGATTGGATTTTAATCCAACACTTTAAAAATCCCGGATCAATGTATCCGGCACAATAAAAGACCGGACCATGTGTCCGGCATTATAAAAAGATTGGATTTTAATCCAACATTTTAAAAGATCCGGATCAATATATCCGGCACAATAAAGGACCAGACCATATGTCCGGCATTATAAAAATCCCGAATAAGTTGTATATGCGAAATATTGCAAGAAACAAGACATGAAGATAGAAGATAAGCACAGTTAAAAGAGACAAAGTACATTCAAAGAAAAATAAGTCCTAATACATGAACGTGCTACAAGTCAAATTAAAAACAAAGGCACGCAGGCCCCAAAAGGCAACAAAAATTAGTCTTCAATGGCAAGAACATCTCTTATCTCCTTGAGGTCTGGTTGATCGGCCACGGAAGCAAGAGTACTAATAACGGGAAGCTCCATGGTGTCAAAGGCATCTTGTCTCTGTGTAAGTATAGTCCGGGCATCCGGACTCCAACCCGGGAGACTTTCCAGAAGAAGACCAGCTTTCCCTGCTTGAAAGCCGTCTGCTAGACCATCATGATAACCCGCAGCTTCGGCCACGCCATTCAAACCAACTATTCCGTCAATAAACTCATCACTCCCCCTAACTGCCTCCACAGCTTTAGACAGACCTTCAGCCACTAACCACCTTCTATCCTCCTTTAGCACCCGACAACTCTTTTACCATCCCAGCCTTCACCACCTCAGCATCCTCCCTCTCATTTTCCAAAGTTGCAATCTTCCCCTCCAAAACTTCCACCTTCTCCCTCGCCACTTTCAACTCGTCATCCCTCTCAGCAACCTGGGATGCCAGTTCATCGGAGCGTGTTTTTGCTTCCCAAATCATCTAAGAATGTTTTTCAAGTTCTTTGTTGGATCGGGAACATGCATCCGTAAACTCAGCCCGGGCTTTGGAGTGAGCAGCATCCTTTTCCTTCAGCTACCAACTCAGTTTCTTCACTTCCTGAGTAAGAGCAATCACCTTACCAGCATCCTCATTTTGCTGAGACAAAGCGTTTCTCAATTGAGCAATCTCCCTCCGACCCTCATTCCATTGACGACATATCTCGGGCATAACCGACATGCTTTCAACCCAACTCACGGCAGCCCGATCAGATAATACTTTAGGAGAACAAGTCGAATGACGTAGTCTCTCGGTGGGGGGGGGAAGCCTGCAGCAAAAACGTCCGGCATAGGCGGGGGTCAGTTAAGCAATCCCCTTGCAAAAGATTCCAGTTAGGAATATGCTTGGAATGAGAGTCTGTCGGAGTCCAGGGTTTAGATTGAGTGGGCATCCGGAAGTCGGACTGGCCCGTATGAGCAAAGGATGATTTGGGGGAATGGACCTCCCCGGCAGCCACACTTGGCTTCTCCTTCTCCTTCCCCTTGTCCCCTTTAGCAGTTTGAGTTTCAGTTTAAACAATCACGGGCTCAGGGGGAGGAACGATGTCAGCTTTTGTTGATGCACGAGGGGGGGTTTCCTCAAGATCCACAGTAACAGGGACCGTTTGCTTTACGTCCGGATGAGGAGGGGGAACCACCCCACTAGTTTTTAATCCTGAAAGATACCAGGGAGAATGTCAGAAGCACATTTTTTATATTCAAGGAAAGAAGTTTAAAGAACAAATCAGTACATACCTTCAGGGCTCACCCCAGGGATTTTCTTGCCAACAGCATAAGCCTCATTTAGCTTCCGCCTTTTCTTTCAGGGAGAAAGTACATCCCCTCCAGAACCACTCTCGGAAGCCTTGGTTTTATGAGAGGAGTCTCCACAGGCTCGTCCTCTTGGACCCCCGACGCTCCATGGTCTCCTGGAAAGACATAAAAAGCAAAATAAATAAAAAAATAATATATATAAAGGGGGGGAAGAGAGAAGGCTAAACAGCATTTCATGCCAACTAACCAGCCTCTAAGTCCACGCCCTCTTGCAAACTAGCACGAGGAAAAAAGAAACGCTCATGAAAGATTTCAAGAACGTTCCTCTCACCCGGTCCTACATTCAAATAGGTCCGGACAAGAGCTTTGAAGGTCTCCGGGAAAAGCACATCATAATAACTAGCAACTGCTGCAAACAGGGAAAATGAAACACGATGGTTATAAACACAGAAGAACGAAAAGGAACGAAAAGAAAAGAAAAGGGAAAGGCACCATCCATCAGCAAGAATGTGGGACAACATACACTTACGTTCTTTCCCAATGGAATAAACTGGGATCCAGTCAAGTCTTCCCCAATTTCGGCTCATGCCGACCCCGACTAGGGCATGCTCTGGAATTTCTTGAATATCAGTCGGACGAGAGGTCAGGAGAGAGAAAACTGAGGTTTTCTTAAAAGCATCCAAATTAGGGGGAACATCCACCACGGCCAGACGTAGGGACCGAATACGCATACTCGCCAGAACCATCCGGGCACTGATATAAAAAACTTTTCCTTCCGCCCCGAAACCCCAGAGGAGTCTCTTTAGCATGAGGAGCTAATCCGGGACGCTTGGAAAAAGAAAACCAACTGTCTTTTAGATACAACTTGTAGAAATGATGAAAGATGGCGACGGACGGATCTTGCTTTAGGGCAATACAACAAAATTCGAAATGCCTAATACGGCACATCCCTAGGGGATGGACCTAAGAAAGATGAACTTTGTAAAACTGAATCAAATCAATAATAAAGGAGGTGATCGGAACCCTGAAATTGGCCTCAGAGAAAAAGTCTGCATACAAAGTAATCTTGCCCGGAGGAGGTTTTACGGCTGTACCTCCTCGAGGAGGATACTCAGGATCCAGATCGTTAGGTATTCCATATGTAGCTTTCAGCTTCTCGAAGCGTTCCACGCTCCAGTTAATGGGAATCAGAGCTACATCAGCATTGTCACACAACGAAAGAAGTTAACAAAGCAAAGGAAGAAACAGGGAAACAAGAGAGAATGTTGGAAGGGTAAAAGGCGAAAACATAAAGTGATAGGAGAAAGTGAAGTCCTTTCCCGTTTTATAGGAAAGGTAGGAAGATAAAAGGTTTAAATAACGGCGCCCAAGGTAAGGTCGTGGGTATGATGGATGGGACATCCGGAAGGCCGAAAAAGTTGATTTGACCTCTGAGAAAAAACACTCATGATGCTCTTTGAAAAACGATAAAGGAACTTTTTATAGTCAAATTAATTTTTAAACGGAAAAAATCAAATTGACTAGGGGTACTTGACGACGTATGATGAAATATCTCATACTAGGATCTAAATGAGAAGAAATGAAAGAGACCCAAGAAAGAGAGGAAATCTCTAACCGTCTAACCACCAAAGGGACCTACAAGGGAATAAAGAGCAAGGGCGGACCAATGAGAACGCAGGTTGTCACTATCATTCGGTTAGAGGAAAGAGAATGTAAAAACCCTATAAATAGAGGATGACCTTATAAAGAAAAAGGGAGATAAGTCCAAAAGCTTGTAATTGATTGAATTCGGGAATGATTCATTAAGGAGAGTTTTCACAACTCTTCACCTAGCGTTATATAAATATAAATACAAATTAAACAATAAAATTCAAATTAATCCATAAAATTCAAATAAAACTAGTTATATAAATACACAAATAAATAATACAGGTCAAATGCAGCTGACATTTCGTAATGAACTAAACCCCAATCAATTTGTATCTGGAATACAAGTTTCAAAAATAGCCATATGTTTACAACACCCAAATGAAGTAATAGTTTTTCTCCGTCTCTCCATCATCTTTTTCAATCCATAAACAGCTAGAACTTCACCACTAGGACGCAGCCAAACTTGAGAGCAATATTTTTTCGTGAGTAAAAATAACACAAATTAAGCATAATTTAACCTCATTAAAACTTCATACAACAATATATATTTTCTAGTAGATATGGAAAGAAGTTAAAGTGAATTTTTTTTTATTAAAACTTCAACATTCTCAATAAAATCTAACATATACATCTCACTCAGTAAATTAACAGTTATTAAGATGTTTTGGCTATATGCATGATCCATTTTTTTCACTAACCTGTATATTTTTAGGCCTTTGACTTTGCCAAATTCAAAAGTGGAGCTATAGTTTTAGGATCAAGAAGAACCTTAGTAGCTTTAGGATCATGAACAGCCTCAATATGAGTCGTTTGATGATCAGTAACATCCTCAGTATGAATCGTTTTAGGATGAGTAACATCCTCAGTATGAGGCTATCCATGGTATGGAAAACTAGTCATTCAACTACATTAACAAATGGAATTATCAAACCATTTAGTATACCATATTAAAATATATATATATATATATATATATGTATACATTATAGAATAGATTGATTACCATATCCAAAAAAAGTCAAATCAACGTTTCTTTCTCCTTGAAATGTCATGTGTCCTTCATCACGCTACATTGGCGAAAGCAAAATTATTTTTATTTTAACTAAATATAATTAGCAAAAAAAAACAAATAACCTTTACTGGCCTATAATATCTGGAATGTTGGGGCGGTTGTTGATGTTGGTGAATTGATTGTCGTGAAGAATCAGTGTTTAAAAGTTGTGCATTATCAAATCAAAAATAAAAAAAATTAATATAACAAAACAAAAGGTAATATACGGTTATCGATTGTATAAAAAATACCTTTATTGCTTATCTAGGCCACTGAATCAATTGTGTTCATGTACTGTCCATATCAGTTACTTTCTCACTTTTTGTGTTAGTCAGGACAGAGTAATATTTACAAGATTCGTTTACATAATATACATGGACTTTCAAGTAAACATCATGTATCAGGTTTCAATGTAAAATCCTAATAGAAGTATTCTATACACTCGCCCATTTCCTAAACCTAAATCTAGACAGCTATCGTCGAATGGCCATATAAGGTCACTCTTATTGATTGCAAACAAGTAAACATTTTTACTAAACATAATTTTTAAAAAAAATAGTAAACGAACCTTAAAATATATTACCTCAATTTCTAGTAGACAATCACATTGGAAACTAACCATGTACGCCCTCCGTGTTGACGTCCCTTCCCGACTACCTCGTTAAACTACGTCTTTTCCTTTCTCGTAATAAGTACCATTTTCCTTCATCTCCATCTCTTTACAACACTATTAAAACAATATATAATGTATAATTTATTGATTAATAAATATATATATATAACAAATATATAAAATGAATATAAGTATTACTAATTCGTTAAGTCTTCCTGTCAATACACCTTCTGATAATAGGTGTGGTCCAAGTTCACATAACTTTTTGACAGGATTGTAAATCACTCTGCTAACGGTATATATATATATTCTTGAACGTCTGTCTTCCATATGATCTAGATGTGGGTAGCATAAGACAAGTTGATTCCATCTTCCCATACTTTCTGCAATCCTACATATCCCCCACACCCTATACGAGCAGGATGAATGTTTTTTCCCGCACTCGTCTTGGCCTTTTGACTTGTTTTCTTCAAAAAAAAAATTTAATAAATACTTTTAATACTAATTACAATATTTAATAATAATTAATCAAGATATACCTCATAATCTTCGGATAAAGTTTTTGAAACAAAAGAATCCCAATGACTCATATCGAGAAATTTGTATCCCCCACGCCCTACACGAGCAGGATATATGTGTGTGTATGTATATTAAACAACTAGTCACAAATCTTAGATAAAAATATTAATTAAAGTACCTAAATTGACTCAGCTTAATACAGTTTACCAGTTACAAAACATGACCTACAATTCCTAACCAAAGAGTCTAGTGTTTCAGATACAAATGGGGCACTGCATCAAAATATCAGCAACAAAGTTTATAGAAATTCAATGTCATTTTGGAATCTATCTAGATCTAGCATTTTACATTGGATAAAAAATGGATGGAAGCTCATACCATCCATTCCCTACCTTCAATTTATTAATGGGGAAATAAAAAAGAAATGTGTAAAGGTATCTGACCTGTTTTATGTTGGTATTTTAGTGTACTATAGATTACGTTTAGTATACAAATAAGAGTCGACGCTTATTTGGATATTAACGGAACTAACGGGGGTTCGGGGGCAGCGCCCCCGAGAGAAGCGGGGTCCAAGGGGCGGCAGCCCCTGGCTGGGATCGAGACGTTATGTAAATAATTCATCAGAATTTGTTTTGGCCGAAATTGACATGTTAATTTCTGAAGGACCAAATGTGAAAATACGTTTAAAAAACGATTAACTGCATCTTAGCAGTTATCCATAATTGTTTTTGTGGAGATAAAGATGCAAGTTCGTTGCCAGAGACACGCACGGTTTTTTGATCATTCAGAAAACAAAATACATACAGATTCTTGACTCAATTGATTTTATCTGATCGTTAATTGGTATACACTCCAATTTAATCGATCTGAAAGCGTTTCGTTCGTGACTTCAATTGCTATCGGTTAATACTTTTACAACATTTTAAAATCACCACAATGAAAGAACTTATTCCAAAATTCATGTATTTTTTCAAAGTAATTTGTTAACCACATGATAATTTATTCGTAACTTAACTAATAATGCATATTAACAACACCAAAAAAATAAACCTATGTACCTAAAAGTGCAAAACTATTAATTTAAAAAAAACTTATAAATAAACCCTAGAACAATTCTGCATTCATACTTTAGTGAAAAGGAAAAAAAAAATGATACAATGCAGATACTGAAAAAGAATATAAAATATGTTCCACAATTCACAAATCAATTTCAAACATGTGATTCAAAGAAGCGAACTAGGGAATTTCAAAGGGGAAAAGGTGAACCGAACCTGCTCTGCAATTTCAACTTCAACCGTACAAGAGGACCTGCTGCGATTAAGCGAATACAAATGGCTGTGGTTTGATTTTTACTGCCTCGACTTCAACCGTACAAGAGATATACACGATTTGGGAGAATGTAATGTCAAACAGTTACAGGGAAAACCCTATTTGGAATGGCGGGGAAGGTGAAAAATAAGGGGGGAAGGGAAGATTCTAAATATTTAGTCTTTGAACTTATTCAAATAATAGTCATGCTTTTTTGTTTAATATTTAAGAATTTGAACTTATTTAGTGTTCTAACTATCCCCACTTCAAGTATTAACCAATGTTTTCAGAACCGGACCGGACGTCGAACCGGTCTCCTTACCGGTCCACTGGTCGGACCGATCGGACCGGTCGGACCGGATTTAAGAACCGGACGACGTCATAAATATTATAAAAATATATCAGTCTAAATAGCTTTTAATCCTTTCAAAAACCACCAACAAGTCAATTCCAATAATTTTAAACTAACAATTACCTACGAAATAAGAAGCAAGAGACTTAAAAAAGATTAAAAAAAAAATAGTCAAGCGGTTCAACCGGTCCGACCACCCGGTTTCCGGTCCGACCGCCGGTTCAACCGGTCCGACCACCGGTTCGCTACAGAAACGGTTCAACACATGTAACCGGACCGGTCAGACCACCGGTTCCTGGTCCGACCGGCCGGTCCGGCCCGGGTTTCAAAACATTGGTATTAACATTAGAGAAGTTTTTTTTATTTTGTATTGACTTTTTAAAATATTAATAAACACATATTAAAAATTTATAAATAAACGTATATTTCAACAAAACTAGCTTAGAACACGTGTAATACATACGGGGTGAAAAATATCAATATATAAAATTATTAAATCTTTACGTATATATTTAAAGGTGTAAAAGTGTATTACATATACTAAATAAAGAAAATAAAATTCAAAATATGTAAAAATTAATCTATAATTTGGTTTCGAAAATAAGTTAATTACTATTTAATGTAATTTGACTTTCATTTACTATTTGATTGAAAATAAAAGTTACATAATTAAATTTTAAAGTTTCCTATAATAAGAGATAATTTAAAATAAATGTGTTTTATTACTATAATTAGTATTTTCTTTAAAACTATATTATTATTAAAAAAATAGAACTGTGTTTAATAAGAGAGAGAGGCATTAAAAACCTTTTATTTATTATATAGTTAGATTTAGAAATAAATAAAACCACGCGTCTTCTTCGATCTTTACCTTGATTTTCGATCAATCCTAGGAAAAAAAAATATTCCCCTTTAATAAGCTAGTTTTAATGTACAAATAAAACTTGTTCCAGAGCCTCCCTAGCCTAGTCCCGACAATCCCGGTTCGATTCCCGCTCGTTCTAGTGCTCGGTTAAGCAAGAAAACGCTCGTAGAAAAGTCGAAAAGCTATCTCAAGCTTTAGAAATTGAGCAAGAATCGAGTCGAGCTCGAGCTCATAGTAAGTTAAACGAGTCGAGCTCAAGTCTAATCAAGCTTGGGCTTGACTCGACTCATTTACACCCCTAGACTCACCCATACAATGTTACGTATAACTTATGTGCGTGGTTGCCTGACTTTTGCATTCTTAATAGGACACCTTTATACGTCGTCCTATGATACATGTATCGTGTCCGAGTTACCTCTCCCATTTTATAGGATTTTTTATCTTTTTTCTAAAATAATCACCCCTATATATATATAGACGACGGAACGTTAATATAAAATTGATATTAAGCAGAGAATTACAAGAACTGCATAGACTCCATATTATTTTTAATGTGATATAAAAACCTTAGAAAATACAATAATTAAATCTGATGCCTGTATATACGTTTTTAATTAATGGAAATTGATTTATAGTTAAAATAAAATAAATTTATTAATATGACGTAAGTATTAAGTTCTTTTATTCCCATTTATACAATGAACATTCTAAATAAGCTTAACAGAATCTCATACACTACATATCGATCTTTTGTCATTGAATGTCTCGTGCCTCTTGATCATTATGGGTTTTGAACGACATCGATCTAACTCTTGAGTTCAAGTCCAAAGAAGATCAAGGCTTGCGAGATTGTCATTTTCATCGAAGAAAATTAAATTCTCGTAAAGGTTTGGTTGTTGCAGTGGTGGTGACAGTTGTGGGGGCGATAGTTTTTCCATTTGCATACGGATTAGAGTTAAAATATTGGAATGCCGACATTGCAAGTTGACCCTCTCGGCTTGTGCCTTCGCTAACTCGGCTTGAAGCTCATTAACTTGTTTCTGAAGTTGGCAAATTGTGCCCGCACAACCATAAACAGGATCCCTAAGTCTTGCATTCGCTTCGTACACGATGCTGCTAACCGCATCTGCTCTACGAGCCTCCGGAAGTTCCTATAAAGATATCACCATGCCATTATTAAAAGAACAATATATTGTTAATGATTACATTATTTAGAAAATTTAAATTATGTTCACATGTTATTTATTGTAAGTAATTTGTAATTTGATTATTATTTTAACCTCTTTAATAATCATGGAGAGACATATTATAATTATATATATATAATATATATATATATATATAATCATGGAGAGACATATTATAATTATATATATATATATATATATATATATATATTAAAATTGAATGTCGGTATAAACAATGTCACATGTCACGTGTAACTCTTTGGTTGGGTTTTTTTTGTTATTTATTACATATATATATATATATGTATTAAATCGATTCAAACCCCTAAATCTTAAACCATACCGATAACCGCATTTGCTCTACGATACGAAAGTTCCTATAAAGATATCACAATGCCATGCCATTATTCAGAGAATAATATATTCTGAATGATTACATTATTTAGAAAAATTAAGTTATATTCACATGTTAATTTAATTTGTAATTTAATTTTTATTTTAACCCCTTTAAAAATCTATGGAGAGAAATATTCCATCATAAAAGTTAACTTATCGGGTAGTAATCAATGACTATGCTAGAATAAAATAACTTTGTTTTTTGAAATTATTCAAGTAATAAAATATTTTTTGAAAGGTAGTAGTGTAAAGTCAAAAATTGACTCACTTTTGTAAAAGAAAAGTTGGTTGTTTTAAATATCTCATCCCTCCTCATGTAAAGCTTTATTTATTGTCTAATGAGAAAGTGCTACAAAAATAGGTTATGTTTTTATGTTTATTTATACAATTGTGAGTATAATAACTTGTTTTAACTAAAATAATATAAAGTTACTCTTTTTTAATTTATTTATAATTGTGCCTAAAATAAAAAATTTCATATTTTTATTGAATGTACCCTCTTACTAAATCACTGATATCATCTCTCACATTTTACTGAATAATAAATACGTTAGCATACAGGATCACATTTAGCCTATCCCTCTCACATTTTACTCAACGGGGGTACGTTAATATAGCATACCTGTAACAATTTAATAATGTTGCTAGCTCCGAATACTCTATGTGCAATGGTGAACTTGTGGGGATCAGTTGGTGGAAAGTAGGGTGCCAACATGCACTTCTCAATACACCGGCGTCGGAGGATCTTGCAGGCGGCGCAGGGGCTGATCACCACCGGGTGTCGCGGAGGAGGAGTTAGAACACTGGTGGGGCTGAGCTGAGACAATGACAGCAACTGGGAGTGTGAGTAATCGGATTCTTCAATGGGTGTTGAAACAGTTACATGTGTGGAAGTCTTCAGGCAACTTTCCATGTTTTCGTAGAGAAAAAAAAAGCGTTTTTGAGGAGGGTTTAATTTGGCAAAAGAGGAAGTGGGAATATATTATATATACAATGAGGGTGGTGGTGGTGGTGATGTCATTAACCGTCATTGGATGCTTTGGTGACGTCAGTTGGGTTGGGGGGTGTTCAATGTCAACAAGAAGGTCCCACCAGATGAAAGACTAATTAAAAGAACGGTCGTCAAATCTAGTTACAGTTTCACACCTTTTTGCATGAAAAGTAAAATGCAAATTAACTCGAATACGATCTTAAAATTGATGATTGATATGAACCTGGATTTTTATACGGATCTGAATATGATGCGAACCTAAGAATCATGTCGTGCGTAGAAACTGAATAAAGGTGGCTCAACAATTTTGAGGGCCCTAAACGAAGTAAACTCGAGGCTCATTTTAATATGGGTATTTAATCGGTTCGATTTACCATTTGTTTGGTTTCATATTTCTTGGACAACATATAAGCATCACATAAACAAAACAAACAACAAATTATATTTGGCAATGTAGCAAGATAAGGCAATAACCAATCATAGCACACCCAAAGTAAACACAACCATATATCAAATCATATCACCACTCACTACAAGAAAATGACCCTATGCCGACGGACCCTATGCCGACGGACCCTAGTCGTCGGCATAGGTCAACCTGTGCCGACGACATGTCGTCGGTATAGGGTAATCCCAAAATTTGAGAAGGGAGACCCTATACCGACGACATGTCGTCGGCACAGGGTTGAGCCGGATGGAGGGAAAACATGGCGCTCAATGAAAAATTGGGGAAAACCTATACCGACGACATGTCGTCGGTATAGGTTGAATTCCATTTTATTTTTGCGTTTTCTTTTATTTAATAGCTTTTCGTCGGTGGGTTTTTTTTTAATTAAAAACAATTTTGGGAAAAATCTATACCGACGACATGTCGTCGGTATAGGTCATTTACTTTATTGACCGGTCAAAACAAACGAAGACCTGTACCGACGACATGTCGTCGGCACAGGAGCCTATTGCGTCGACTTTAGAGCCTATACCGACGACATGTCGTCGGGATAGGGCTCAGCGTGAATTAACACAGAAGACAGCTTTCTGCTTCCCATTTTCACCCAAAAACTCTCAAAATTCTCTAGTTTTCTCTCTGTGGCGATTTTGAGGTTTTGGTGTGTTTTGTGGAGCAATTTCCACTAATCTCTCGGTTTTTAAGGTTAGTTTCTTGTTAATTTCGACATATGTTTCAATTTTGACAATAAAATCAAATTTTTTGGGTTTTTTGGTTAATTTCTTTGTTTTTTGTTAGGTGTTTGAAGCTTTGACAATTGTTTGAGGATTTCAAGCTATTCGAAGATATTTGCAAACTTGGTTAGTAATTTTTTTATAAATTATGTTTAGATTATGTTTGTATGTATATTGTTGTGTTTATTTTGTATGTATGTATATATGATTTAGATGTATGATTTTATAAATATTTATGAAATTTTATTATGAAATTAGGTTTAGATGTGAATTAGGTTTAGATGAAATTTGGAAATTTGGATGTATGTTTGTATGTATATTGTTTAGATGAAAATTTGGGATTAAATTAGGTTTAGATGAAAATTTGAGAAATTTGGGCAATTGTTTGTGTATGTGTATGTATGTTTATGTATGGAATTGGCCTCTTAGGTTCAAATCTATTTGAAGCTAATTGTTTGACAATTGTTTGTGTATGTTTATCAAGCATGTAATTCGCATGTTTATGTATGTTTATGTATCGAATTTTCTATACTCCTATTATTTGACAATTGTTTGAGGATTTCAAGCTATTTGAAGCTAATTGTTTGACAATTGTTTGTGTATGTATATGTATGTTTATGTATGGAATTGTGTTTATGTATGTAATTTAAGAATTTGGGCATTTATTTATGTATGTATATAATATGTATGTATATATGTGTATGTGTGTTTGTATGTATTTTTATGTATGAAATTGTGTTTATATATGTAATTTGAGAATTTGGGCATTTATTTATGTATGTTTGTATATAATATATATGTATATGTGTATGTATGTTTGTATGTATTTGTATGTATTTTATGTAATTGTATTATTTGTGGATGTATGTATATATGTTTGTATGTATATGTTACTTTATTTAATTTTGTTGCAAGTTTGGAACTCATTGCGGTTGACGAGGTGTGAATAACATCATATTTGTGTTTCATTGAATTTATTTAAGGTACGTATTCCGACTTTTATGCCTTTGTGTAGTTAATTTTTTATTTCATTTAGGGTGTAAACGGCTCGTTTATCATAATTTTATAAATACTATTACTTATATATTAAAAAAATTTATATTTTATAATGAGTTAGATGTATGATTTTATAAATATTTATGAAATTTGATTATGAAATTAGGTTTAGATGTGAATTAGGTTTAGATGAAATTTGGGAATTTGGATGTATGTTTTATAAATACTATTACTTGTATATTAAAAAAATATATATTTTATAATTTTATAAAATTAATAAGAAAAAGGCTTACACCTCTAATGTCATTTATGTACGTCTTTGTTTATGTATGTCATGTCTCATATTGTGTACACTAAAAATGTAATATTAGTGTTTAATAGATGTCTTTATATTTGTCTTTGTTAATTATTAATTATTTGTGCTTACAAATTATTTTTGTTGTAGAAATAATGGCAACGACGGCGCAATCACACGGTGGTGATGGTGGAGACGATGGATATGGGGGTCCGTATAACTTAGAATCAGGTTGTGCGAGTGGTAAGTTACTTGTTAGTGTTTAATAGATGTCTTTATAATTACCTAACTTTCATGTGTCAATTTAGGTGGTGCCTCACAAAAAAGGCGTTTTAAAGGAAAAAACCTCAAATTATATAAGAAATTTGAGGAAAATGGGAGGAAGCCTCTTGACATTGATGTTGAACTTCATGGCGGTGGCTACAAGTTCGTGGGTCCTAACGTGTCACACCCCGACCGATGGCGGAATCATCGGGGCGGGACATGTAAGACTGTTCATGAGCTCAAGGTTGACTAAATTGTAATATGTTAAATCAAATTCCATTCAAACAAATACGAATCAAATTCAATGTACATAATGAAATACAATTTGTTTTTGAATTAAGATTATCTAGGTCCAAAGCCTATGTGTAGCATGTCTTGATCAAACTCATATGAAAGCACCTGAAACATGAATAAAATAAGGTCAACTAAAAAGTTGGTGAGTATAACACAAGTTTGTACATAGATAACATATAGTTTGTAAACCAAATCCTTTACATAACATGATAAATAAGGCATTTATGGGGAGCCGCTATTGTATAACCAAGTACAATCAAACCTTTGTAACTAGCATGCAAAACAAAGTGTGTTGTCGGTTCCAATCACCGCGTACCATGGGTGGGTTTGTCAGACTCAATAGATCTATCATTGAAAACCGTCGGCTTGAATAGTTAATGATTGCACATAGCATACAAGAGTTAGCACAACTAGCACTCGGGCATAAAGCTCAAATTGCACACATGAATGTAAATAGGATTTGTACTTGTGTTGTTTGTGTAAATGTAAACATGTAATTTGAATAGTGTTCATGTTTCACCCCAAAAGTGAAAAAGAGTAAAAGGGGTTGTGAAATACTCACCTGAATCAAATGTGTATTTAACACGAGACTCTAGGTAGCAAAGTGATCCTTGTAACGCACAACGTTAACCTAGAGTGTATTGCGTATGAAGATGAATTAATAAAATATCTAAATCGAAGTCTAGGGCTTCAAAGGATGTGAGTATAGGAAATTGTGTAATGAGTTCGTGTCGAATTATATAAAAGGGTTGTATAGGTGATTGCGTTTTATTCTTGGATAATTGTCTTATAATTATTAAAGTTGGGATATAATGTCCTTAAAATAATGATTTAGAGCTTGGGGTTAATTAACTAGATAAATTAGATTTATTTATCTAAAACGTAGTTGTGAAATTAACTTGCTTTAAATATAAACAAAATAATTAAGTCTATACTCATTCAGTTATTTAGTCATGAAAATGCGTCAACTTTGGGTAAATATATATTAGTTTATAAAATTTAGTGTTGTATACCATCTAACACTAAGCGAGTTGAAATTACAATTTATATGAATAATAAATATATTTATTTTCATTCGGTGATATAAACGTGGGTAACTAATATACATAATTATATCATTTATAAGTTTGAAAACGTTACACGAGTTTATAAACGAGGCGAAGGAAAATATCTAAATATATATTATTTTTAATGGGATTCACGGGTTGGGAATAATATAAATATTTTATTTATTCAAAGTCGGGGTTTGAAAATAATGTAACTATATTATTTTAAAAGTTGGTATTTTTAAGAGAAAAAAAAAGAAAAAGGTTATAAACCAAACCCGAGCCTACGGGTGGTTTTACGAGACTAGAACACATTAATATATTAATATAATAATATGGGGTATTGTTTTTATATTAAATTAATACTCAAAAATGTTTTAAAAATTAAAAGGGTGTGGAGAGACTCGAACCCGGGTCTCTCCCACACCATCACACTCAACCAACCATCTCCGCCCGCTAGGGTATCGCACACAAGTCCGGGGCGAAATGGTTTTAACAAGCAAACCCGGAGAGTTCTTCCCCTTTACCCGAGCCGATCGAACTCAGTCCCAATCCCACCAAATCTGGTAGCGACCGACTGCAAGATCTTAGGGGTTTTGTTTGTTAACCCCAAACGAGTCTGGGGTGAGTTTTAATTGCAAAAACGACGGATTTAGGATTGTTAAATTACGGATTCAAAAGCCGAAACCCTAAGCTTAAACTCAAAATTGATTTGAATGATTCTGATAATGGAATGCGATATAAACATAGGGCTTTTACTAATTAAGGTCTTGCGAATCTATCAGTATGTTTTAATTGGATTATGATTAAGTCTAGGGTCGAAACCCCCAAATTGCTTTATGAACGAACCCTAGTTACGGGGTCTTGATTTAGTCGATGATATGAGACTGAATTGGCATAGGGTTATCAAATAAAGATGGATTTAGAATCTACTGGTATGAATTAATTTGGTTTAAACAGAGTCGGGGGTAGGGTTCGATTAAATCCGCAAATGTTAAGAACCCTAGAATCATATCTTGCTTGATTCTGTAATGTAAGCCCTAATAAGCATAGGGCTTTTAATGTAGTGATAAAAACGAAGCTAATGATAGGTTCAATTACCGGAATAATGTTCGAATTGACCGCGATCGACTAAACGAATGCCGACTGAGACGGATCGGTTTTCCGGCGACTCTGCGTCCTTCTTCGATGAAATTGGATAGTGTAACAGGCTCTGGGGGATTTGTTAGAGATTTGCAGGTGATTGATTTCTGTGTAAACGATCGATAGTTGTGAATTGGTGGGTAATAAGAAAATAGGTCGACGGTCACGGTTTAATTTGCTGTAAATGGAGTTCAATCGTGTAACGACGAAGCTGTTAATTGCTCTATAATGATCGATAATGACACCAACGTGTATAGCGGTTACGAATTGCAACAGATTCTGGGTGTGGGGTTCGGATTCAAGCAAAAACGGCAGTTTGACTTTCTGAAGTCAAACTAAATCGAAAATGAGTTAATTACAGATTGATCCCTGCAGTTTCATGTTCAAAAGTTCTGAATCTGGCGGAACTGGTCCCTCGGGTTTGAGTCGAGTTAAGTTGGTCAAGAATTTGTTAATTTAAGTTATTAAAAGTTAACGGTAACATAATTTCTCAATTTTTCTTTGACTTTCAACTTTATTATAATTAGATTTGACTAATTACACAACTAGTCCTTGAAGGTTTTAAATGTCGTATTGTTATTTTATTAATTGAAATAAATTCAAATAGGGTCGGAAAATCAGGAATGTTACATAACGCAACTGATTTTATACGTGCTATCTCTTTGGAGGTTGAAAAGGTTGTTCCGCCATATTATCCTAACTGGGCCCTGGTTCCAAATGAGAAGAAAGAGGCAGTATATCCCACTCTATTAGTAAGTATAGTTGTTTTATAATTACTTACAATTTCATAACTATTATATTTTTTCTAATTACTTTCCACTTTTAGGATTATTTTAATCTGGACGCCTAGAGAAACACTGACAAGTGGCGAGGCGTTCAACTCGGAATCACCGCCGAGTGTCAAAGGGCTTATAAAGACCGCAAGGGAGAGTTGAAAGTTCATTTCGACTACAATGGGGGATACGATGATGTGGAGGCGGCGAGAAGTAATCCACCAAAAGATGTTGATCAAGAAACTTGGGATATTTTGATTAATCAGCTGTTTTTAAGTGCGGGCTATAAAAACCGCTCGGAGAAGAACAAACAAAACCGAGCAAAACAACGCTACCCAAGTTTACATGGCAGCAAATCATACGCCCAACGCCAACACATGGAAGTATGAAATATAGTTGTTATTATTATACAAACATGCTTATTAATTCTAGTGATATTATTTTTGTTTTTCACAGGGGACCGGCCCTATTGACGTGTTCGGATCGACCCATTATAAAGAAGGGATGGGTCAACGATAGTGCATCAACAGATTATGTAAGTTAAATGATTTTGTTGTTAAAATATCCAAGTTTGACTTTAACGGGTCAAAATGACCCAAACACACTTTAATATACTTGGAACGTCTAAATGTAACTTTAAACGGGTCTAAATGACCCAAACACATTTTAATAGACTTAGAACATCCAACTCGAGGCCAATTGTTGAATATGTTTGCTAGTATTAATCGTATTTGTTGTTATTAGTGTTGGTTGATTGTAATTTGTGAATTTGGGTCGTCTATGACCTATAGTTTAAAAGGTTGGTTATCCATTTTACAGCAGTTATGCTGTCGAATTTTAGTAAAATAGTAAAGTGATTGCTTATTACACTGTTTAATGCAGGACCGAATCCAAGAGGAGTATACAAGATCCTCTGCTGAATCTGGTGGTGACTCATCCGCTGTCGATGAGTTTGCATGCATGGAGCGTGCATTGGGTCATCGGCGTGGCCATTTTCGGGGTGTTTGTCGTGTGGTGAGTAATCCCACACCGGATGTGTTCGGTACTCCCTCTCCACAACCACATTGGCAAGACGTTGATCAGCGTGTGGCTAGTCTTCAACAACAATTTCAAGAACAACAACAACGCGAAGCCCAACGAGAGGAAGAACAGCGACTGCAAAATTAACAACTAGAGGAAGAACGTCGTGTGCATAATCAACAAATGCTTGAAATGCAACGACAAATGGATGAAATGCGTCGAATGTGAGAGTGCCGAACTAGTAGCGATGATAACTAGCTTGGAGTCGTTGAGCCTTTGTAGTTGTTGGGTTGTCTTGAACAATTTGCATATTTGTTTGTTTTGAATGTTTAGTTTATCGAACAAGTTGTGGCGTCGAACACTTTATATGTTTGTTTTATGTTTCGGATATTTGAATGTTTGTATGGTTTATATATAATTATTTGCAGGTTTCTGTTTTTAGAAATTTAATATTTCTGGAAAAATATTAAAAATTAAAAAATATAAAAAAAAACAGAAAGACATATACCGACGACGTGTCGTCGGGATAGGCCTTTTTTAAAAATTATTAAAAAAAATGAAAAACCCCTTTACCGATGACATGTCGTCGGTATAGGTTGACCCTATGCCGACGACAAGTCGTCCGTACAGGGTTTGACTCTATCCCGACGACATGTCGTCGGTAAAGGGTTTCTTTTTGAATTATTTAATTAAACCCTATACCGACGACTTGTCGTCGGTATAGGCTGACCTATCCCGACGACACCTATCCCGACGACAATCTTGGGCTATTGGTACGACTCAATCCCGACGACAGCTATCCCGACGACAAGTCGTCGCTATAGGGTCTAAAAAAGTCGTCGGTATAGGGTGATATTGTTGTAGTGACTAGAGATGCAAGGAATAAAAATTTTCAAACAGTTTGACTTTAGGTCAAAGGATAAATTCAAGTTGTTCTACGTCTTTGAACATTGGAACCACCTGAGTTTGCCTACAATACGCCCAAGACAACCACACACAACATTGTTGAGATAAACTAATGGGGTGTTACCACTCAACTGCATGTATAAACAAAGATTTAGTTAGTAATACATTCACAAAAATCATATTATACGATCCACAAATTAACAAACACACATCACAGATTATAACCTAAGTAACTAAGTAATTAATCTAAGTCATGTTGTTTAGCTTTTTTATCCTTTTTATGCACCTGATTATGGTTTTGGTTAGAGATTTAACCAATCAACCAAATCACATATTATACCTCAACTTGTGATAATGTATGTGTTAGTGCAAAAGATGAAGCAATTCCTGGGTCGAGACGATATAGGAAAGTTGCCACGGTCATATCACATAACAACCGCCTCAATGTCGGGATTTAAGTGTCAAAATTGTGTCTTTAGACAGTGGACTTTACACATTAACCATTGTGAACCCCTTGATTTGCTTCTATCTCCTCTAAGGTAATGGCAATATTTTTAAAAAATACTTAGAAGTAATAATTTTTTACGAGTATATTTTTGAAAAATCTAGGCCTATTTTTCGCAAACCATTAAATATTGTGATTTTAGAATTGGGTGTCACATTTTACCTAAAGTGATCTTAAAAGAACTCTTTCTTTTATTCACTTTTTCTTTCAAATTCAAATAATGTGTTTTTAAAGTAATCATCACTACCTTAAACTCTTTTAAATAGTTTGTAACTTTTACACTTCAACTATTTCACGCAGTTACTTTTAGGAGAAATTGCATATATCCCTTTTAAACTTATAAAATTGCATATTTTCTCAAAACACAAGTTTTCAAGCATAATGTACAATGTTATTGAATCGTGATTTGGAAAAATATACAATTTTGTAAGTTTAGAGAGAGATATATGCAATTGCCCCTTACTTTTATAATACACTATGTATTATTTAATTACTTTAGGCTTCTCAAAACCTTTTTTTGCCAAATTAAGCTTGTACAATGGTATTCTTTATACCTATACCATTCTCCATCATTATGAATGCTTTACTTCCAATATGCTTCCCAAGTGTATATGATGGTATCAAACTTAACTTCTAGATCAAGGCTTCGGAATTTTAATTGATTATAACACAATCAAATTTTGCAATAGGTTAGGTGATTGATGTTTATCAATTGATTGATATCTTATCAATCCTTGAATAATCCTATTAACGACATTCATTAATATTATATGTACCAGATATGTGTGTGTGTGTGTGATTGTTTCATTAAACAATTTGATATGTAACAAAAATTGTTATACTTATTGCATCAATATGACTCCTCATATAGCGATATGACTATTCATATCTTACACTTACTATATAACTCTTCATACTATAAAGGTCTAAAAAGAACTCTTTTTTCTTTGCACAAACAACCATTCTTGTGGTTTTGTAAGAAGCAATTGTGTGTTCATATGAAACATTTGATTCTTCTTTTATGCAAAAGGTCCTAAATTTGTTTGTGGTTCTTCATCTATCCTATACATGTGTCTTCCTTTATTAGTCACATTCGATGTGATTTGAGAAGTAATCTATATTCCAAAATTCATATCTTGAATTTAGACTAAACTGAGTATGTCGACTACATACTTACTTTTGAAGGATTTTAGCTCCCACTTACCTCCACACACCCCCTTTTGATAGCTACCTTATCAAATAAAAACCTAATTTAGTTAAATACATGTGTTATTTATACCTTTAACCGGCAACACCATCACATCTAACAGACAGTATGTGACTGGATGTGGTACCCTTTAAGCATGTATTCATAGTCCATGTTGTGCGAGACTTATATGTCAGGGTAACGACATTCGACAACACAGCCACAGACATAAGATCTAAAGAGTTACACCATGAACAACTATGACACAGATGGTCGTCTAAGGAGTTATACGAGTCTTACACGAATTAAACCAAATGGCAAGATAATTAGTTATAAAATAATCATCTAAATTATCTAAAATAATTGCGGACAAGACAATTATTGTAATTTAGAATTAGAAGTAACTAAAATTAACATATTTTTAATATAAAACTTAATGTTAAACATCAAAACTTACTACAAAATAAAAACAACCTTTCTAAACTTTTTTTATATTAGAAATCTACAATTTTTTAAACTTTGAAGTTAGAACTCAAAATTATGACTATAACCAACCACTTGTTTAACCCATTTTATACTATTTTTTCCAAATAATTTTGAAAGTATTAAAGGGAATGCCACGTGGAAGGTTTAGTGGTGAGTAAAAAACTGTCGAAGTGCCGACAGTTACTGTGCAATCCCATAAGCACTGATCTCGAGATGTTGATTGTACGATATGAGCATCATAGCATGCAGGTCCACCATGCCCAACAAACTACGTCCTACGTGGCATTTATTCAATTATGAAACCGTCGAGAACGGCATCATCTCAATTCTCAAATGCAAAGGACGAATCATCAGAATTATTATTTTTTAACAACTAACAAAAATTTATCAACATTTAAAAAGGTAACATCGATGGTTGATAGGAGGCTACTTAGAGACGGATCTAGGTTACTTGATAGGGGTTCACCATCGAACCTTTAAAAGTTAACGTCTACCTTTTTTTTTATTAAATTTACATGTCCTGTAACACACTTGGTGCTCATCTATTTAATTTCGTTTTAAAGTTAAATATGTCTGATGAATGATTAATAAAAAACCTAAATTTATTATGATATTATATTTCATTATGTTCCTTGACCCGACTTGACCCAGAACTAAAATTTCTAACATCCGGTTGTAAGAAATCTGATCATCAGAAAAATGTAAACCCTTAAAGAAAAAAATCTTAGATCTGCCATTGAGGCAACCCAAAGCCACACTTTTATGTCTTATAATTGATTTCCATTTTTAAACAAAACTTTCCTTTGCTGTGGTGATTAGAACTTTTTGTTTAAAATTTTCCTTTCTTGAAGGTTATAGGTTCAAATCATGTAACCAATAATTTTATCTCTTTTTTTTTTCCTTTTTGGATTTGTTATTTGTTTTAGTTTTCATTACTTTTATTTGATATTTTTTTCTATTTATGGTTCAATCTCAAAAACTGATCTGATTCAAATTCTTACGTTTCTTTTATGTACTTATGTACGTTAATTTCACCGCCGCAACGCGTGTAACTAAGCTCGCAAACACGCCTATACCCACGTTAATGTCATCGTACGGCTCCTTGCAACGTGTGGGTCTTAACTTTTAAACGTTGGTTTTTTTGTCATGACTTTGTGCCTCCGCTACAACGTGCGCGTATAAAGCGGTTGTTTTTAACGCATGAGTTTACGTAATGCTTTTTTTTACACAGTTTCGAATACGTTGATTGAGTTCGTGGTTTAACGAGCCAAAACGTGTAAATGTTTTTTTTACAATAATCATGAATTTGGCAAATGTCGACATAACATGAACGCACGATAACTAGGTCATGTTAACGTCAACGAGTGGGGAATCGGCATATTTATTTTTATTAATGTTTTAACATAATTTTTTTTGTTCAACATTACCACCCCAACGTGCGGGTCTTTACACTAGTTATATTTAAAAGGCTACCGTAAGGTACACCAAAAATAATTACAAACCTAAAATCTAAAAGAAATCAACAAGAAGTTACATCATAGAATCAAGATTGAAATAACACATTCTTCCTATGATATGGCGGTCCTTTTTACTCGGTTTCTAACATATAAAGACCCCAAAATTTTGACTTCCTCCAATGTTTTCTAATGTAGACGTGCTTGTTCTCAAATAGTCATTTTATATATTGCAGGCTTTCCATATACTCCAAATTTGCGATTAATATGGATTGAATTATCTTACTTTTTCTCTTTGATCCCCGAGTGAATTTGTGAATTAGGAGTGCATCTTGAATACTAAAGATGAAGAAAGAATGTAGGTTGCACTATTGAGAGATTTGCTCCCAGATTGGTTGGGCAAAACTGCATGAAACGAAGATGTGTTCAGTTGTCTCGAAATGATATCCATAGAAAGTGCACATTTAAAAAAAACATAGTGAGACTCCAACTTTCATATCATAAAAAGGGGAGTGAGCTGGGTTTTCACCCTTTTCACGATGTGGGATCAAGTTTTCTTAGGTAGATGAATTAAAAATTAAAGAAAATTATGTATGGTCACAAGTTTCGAACTCACCTTTTTTTTAAAGGCTAACTTCATTAAAAAATCCGCCAACCCCAAACCGGGGCAGCAACCAAAACAAGAACCCAGATTACATAATTACAAATTTACACCGGTTGACCCAAGAGATGTTCTTCACCTTGGATATGCTTTTAAACCACAAGAATCCTACCGACTTATCTCACTAATGATGTCTTCTACCTGTACCTCCTTGTTGTTAAATTTGAAACCATTCCTAGCACGCCACAAACTCCAGCAGCCAATCATGATGATCTCGTGCAGCACATCTTTTTCCAAAGTCAACATACCCACATAATTATGATTCTCCAAGAGATCTCTGAAAGGAAAAGGCAAACAAGTTTTGAATCCGGCACCAAGAACTAACAAACCGCCACACTGTCGTGGCCACTAAACACGAAGTGAAGAGATGATCAACCGATCCTCTCCGAACTCACACAAAGGGCACATAGCATCTTGAATGTTAATATTCTTGTTTCGTAATGCCACAGCAGTAGGAATTTTCCCCAACTCGGCCCGCCACACGAAAATGTTAACTTTCAAAGGCACCCACTTACACCATTTCATGACATACCTATTACTAACATCGCTGCCAAAGGACAACAGCTTTTTCACTTCACATACATTAAACTCAGTCGATTGTCCTCCTCTCCATACCCAAGAGTCCCTCCTATCCGATAGCAAAACAGAAGACACCACCGCTTCTAGATGTCGCTTCTCAGCTAATTCAGACACAGAAGATGGCATTCTGCGCCACTGCCAAAACAGTCCCCGGACAGGAACATTAGCCCCCACCCTTTCTTTCACCTTGCATCTCTTTGACGACTCAAGCTTAAACAAGTTTGGAAATTTATCTTTCAGGCACTCGTTATCCACCCAAGGGTCGAGCCAAAAAGTGATGTCTTTTCCATTACCGATGTAACATCCCAAAAATAATAATAATAATAATAATAAAACGAATAAATATAGCGAGACCGGTGATTTAGTTGGATTATTTAAACAAAAAGGGAGCGGGCATGGGCCCGGCTTCAATGGGCCGAGGGAAGCCCATGCACATAAGAGGCAAGGTAGCCCTCTTCCCTGCTCATTTCCCCATCTCACGCAGCTTTTAGAGAGAGAAAGGAGAGCTCGGGTTTAGAGAGAGAAAGTGACGGATCAACTCGGGAATTCAGGAGAACGTTGCTGCTGTTCCCGTGATCATATCCTCTGAATCAGAAATCTAATCCAGGTAACGATTCGATCACATTATGAGTTTTTGTTCGTTTTGGGAGTTTTCGGGTTTTGGCTAAAAGATAACGATTTTGCGGATGAAACTTGAAAGTGAACTTAGGTATAGCATCTAGAATGAAAAACGAACGTTTTGATCAAAGAAAATCTAGATATCAGCATGATCAGATTCGCATGCAGAACATTCGGATTTTTGGGGAAGGCGATAAGTGCAGACCCATCGAAACTACTTAGTTTCGATATGTGCAAACCTATTGAAACTACCCAGTTTCGATATATGCAGGCCCAATCGAAACTACCATAGTTTCGATATGAGCCCCCGATCCGAAGCTAAGATAATACATAAGTTACTTATCGAAACTACCTATCGAAACTACCTATCGAAACTATCTATCGAAACTACCTATCGAAACTACCAAGTTTCGACAGAAACAACCTATAGAAACTACCAAGTTTCGATATAAGCTAATCAATCGAAACTACTATGATCAAGCATAGTAATGTCTAGTGTCATCTAGGAGCACCATCTTATGTGTATGACTTTATTATACAGATCGTGAGTGACATTAGTGAAGCCCAGTAGCCAGCTTAGTGTATTACAGAAACTACTCATCAGGTGAGTTCTATGTGCCCCTTCTATGTTATGTGCAAATGTTTTCAAATGTTTTGGGGCTGAAATGTATACACTAAGTGAATAAAGGTTATGAATGTTAATGTGATCATATGTGTTATACAAGTATATATATATACCTATACACGAAAGAGAAATTATGAATAAAGAATGAAAAGCATGATTATAAAGAATGAACGAAAGTATAACACCATATGAAAGAATGAAATCCTGCTTTATATCCATGTATATATTGCTTGCAAAGAATGAAATGAATGAATGTCATAACATATAAGAATGAAATCTTGCTTTATATCCATGTATATATTGCTTGCCAAGTACAGAAAATGTTATGGACGCTTCGATGATAACGGCTACTTCGGTAGACGGACGACCATGTGACTATTTTATAACCGGGACAAGTGCGCTCCTTCATCGGCTAGGACGTACGAATGCCATTAATGGACGGTCGAAGCAATTGGCATATTATAGTAGAACGGTTGTATAAATAATAGTCGCATGGGAAACGGATACCTTCGGGTAGACGGGCGAATTACGGCCTACGACGGTAGGACGGTTGTAAGTCATGACGGACGGACAAAGGTTGCCGGACGGTTGTAAGAATAAAATGACGGACGGCACTTGTTGCCGGACGGTTGTAAGTATAGGTGGGCCATGACGATGGACCACGGCGATTGTCTTTGTGACATTCGTAAGAAAATGACGGGTTGATCACCCTTATAGAGTATGACCCATGAAATTAAAGAAAGAAAGAAAAGAAAGAAAAGGTGAATGCATATGTATATATATGAAATCACAAAGATACAGAAAAGAAAGATGAAAGAAAGACAAAAGTTCTGAATACGTATTTATATGAATGACTATACAGTAATGCATACTTATAAAGTAAAGAATAGAATGTTTATATCAAATTGCATTAAACTAGAACTCACCAGCGTTAGCTGACTTTTACTATACATTTCAGGTAAAGGAAGAAAAGGTCGTGCGATGGCGTGAAGGTTACCCGGCACAAGACTGACATCCCACTTTTGTTTGTTAAGACAATGTTGTGTTTTTAATTATTAAGACTTCCGCTGTTATGTAATGTAATTGAATGATGAAGGTTTTTAATTTAAGTTCAGTATTTATGGCTATGTTTATGAGTAAATCCAACAAGTGAGGTCACCCGGGAAAGGGGCCTTACAACCGACTTCTCCTTTAAAAAAGCTTCTCATTGGCACCCCATCGATAAACGTTTTTGACAAAACTTTCATTATGTTGCACCAAACACCACTATAAGATTTCCAGAACCGGAGAAACTCCCAACTATGTCTACTAGAATGAATTGCTTCGATCACTTTCCTCCATAGGGAAATCCCACCTGATTTTATCCTCCACCCCCACTTGACGAGGAGGGCAGTGTTTGCCAATTTTAGTTTAGTAAGGCCGAGACCCCCATCAGATTTAGGAGTCGCAACCCGATCCCAAGCAACCCAATTCATCTTTTTGTTATTGCCGGAACCTCCCCATAAGAATCTTTTAATGATCAATCCCATGTCCTCTACAACTTTAACCGGAGCCCTATATAACGAGAAATAATACGTGGGAAGACTTTCAAGAACCGACTTAATCAAAGTTACCCTTCCTCCCATAGAGAGAAGCGAAGACTTCCACATTAGCAAGTCGTTTCTCGAATACCTCATATACCGGCCTCCAGTTACATATACGATTCATATTTGCGCCCACTAAAAGCCCAAGGTAGTTAAATGGAAAATTAGCAGCCTTACACCCCACCACCTTCGCCATATCCTCCACTCCCGAACAATCAACTCCAATCCCCATTAGATTAGACTTAAATGTTGGTAATTAGTAAGGTTATTTCTAAGATTATTGCTATCCGTTTCGAACTCACCTTAATACGGAAATTTGAAAATGTTGGTGATTTGACGGTTATCCAAAGTCATTATTGATAATTTATATGTGCTTATATGAAATGTATAGTAAACTTTTTAAATCTATATTTATTAAAGTAACTTTATAATGACACAAAAAGTATTGATTCTATAATTGAATCATACAAAAAAAACACATTTTTTAATATGCTTTATGAATTAAACTAAACCATCTTTTGTTATACAAATATAATATACTTTCTTAAAATTTTGAGACGATTATGACGTCACCCGGTTCTTAAATTCGGTGGTCCAAACGGTCTGATGGTCTCATCAGTGAACCGATAAGACGACCGGTTCGATGTCCGATCCGGTTCTGAAATGAGACTAGAACCCAACATTTTTTATTATTAACTTTTTTGGTGTTTTGTTATTATTTTTTGGTGTTTTGTTATTATTTTTTTTATTTTTATCTTTATTATTTTAGTTATTTTTTATTATTATTATTATTAATATTTTTTATGTTTTTTTTTTAATTTTTCCACTTATTACTAATTTTATTATTATTTTTTTAATATTATTATTATTTATTACTACTATTATTATTGTTGTTATTATAATTTTCACATTAATTTTTTTTAACGGCTTAGTTTTTTATATTACTTCACTCTATGTCTCAAATGAGACTAGAACCCATAATCACTTGGGTGAGAAAGAGAGGTATACACCTTTACGGCTTTACTACTAGAGCAAGTTAATGGTTGTTATATTCACATTAGTGAAAGCCTTAACTAACTCTTCCACTATCTTGATAATAATTTTTTTTGGATATTTTATTGCTTTTTCTTTAATGTCAAGCATTTTTAGTACATTTTCTTTTATTTTTCATTTATTACTAATTTTATTCTTATTATTATTTTTTAATATTATTATTTTTATTACTATTATTATTATTATTATCACATTAATGAAAGCCCTAACAACGTCTTCCACTATGTTGATGATAACTTTTTTGGTTATTTTATTGCTTTTTCATGTGTACTAAGCATTTTTATTAGAGGTTTTCATTGCATTGCGTGAGGGGGATTAGTATTTTGGAGATTAGTTGTCATTCAACACAGAGTAAAAATTGTGAAACTGTATAAACAGGTGTACATATTGTTTTAAATGTAATACATAAACCGATAATATAAACGTATCTTGTGACGATTAATGAATATAAATAAACTAAACATGAATAGACCTTAACAAACAAACATATCACTGAATGTTACGAAGTTATAAAAACGAACAATCCCTCTATTCCTTCAATAAAAAAAGAAGTTAAAAGACGAGCAATTTCTGTGTTCCTTCTTGTTAATCTAAATAAATGAACATAAAAAAGAAGTTTCTATTCGGTTAACACTTTACTCATAAACAGTTTGCTTTTGCTTAATATGCGGTTCGTTTAGGGCTTTAGTCATGGTTACTATAGAGAAACTTAAGTGCTAAATATGATTGATTAATTGATAGATTTGATAGGTGTACTCCCCCAAAAAAGAGACATATAACATGTCATCCAATCTTGAATAGATACCAAATTGAAACCTTCATTTTGAATTTGTTCCATGTTCTTTCTCCATCATCAAAAATTCTTCTGTTTTCACCTTTTCAACACTAATGACCCCATTTTAATTATTAGTTTAAACCATAATCATCATTTCAAGTTTTCCAAATAGTAATTTATCACTCTAGTGTACGGCTGTCCAACGACCATAATAGTTTAAATGGTGAACTTTAATTTATTTATTTACCCATTAGTATTATTATCATTATAAAATGTTTTTGATATTAGTTAAGGTTCACACATATTACACTTATAGTTGAACCTTTCTTTAAGGTTAGACAGTAAATTTTGAAATTTGTATAGGATGGACATAAGGAATAAGAAGCTCTATTGGACCAAAAGGGCTCGCTTATGTTTTTATTAACATGTACATGTGTCGACTGACTGGTATGATGTGGTGTGCGTATTTTATTGCATGTTATACAAGTATTTAAGAGCATATGCAACATATGTTCGTGGTATGTCAAATTCCTCATTGTGCCCTCATGACAGTGATTGCATACGAACTTTGAAGGGGGGGGGGATTTGTCCATAGAGACAGACGCCCACGGAGGAAGATAAAGAGATCAGGGGAAGACTGAATTGGAGAGAGGGGGGAGACGAATCACTAAACATAAGGAAATAATTATTACGATGTTGTCTGTGTTTTTCTCTTTTGTAGATGCGTTAATACTATTGTTTACTTTTATAATTTTTGATAGTCATACCAACTTAAAATCCAATATAATGTTATGTTACAAGTTATATCGATTTCTTTGCTTTTCTTGCAAAACATAACCGGTTCTTTGTCTTAAACGAGAATATTGCAATACCTAGAGATCACCTTGTATGTGTGAAAGTTGTTTGTGTTAAACGAGAATATTGCAATACCGAGAATATTAGGGTAAGATTGTTTGTGTGAAAGTTGACTTTTGGAAGAAGGTAGATGACTTATGTGTTAATTACATCTAGATTCCCTTGTCTGGGACAAAGCTACATTCTTCTTACCCCTACCCCTACCTAATGCATAATTAGTCTTTATCATTGTAATTATGTATTAAACAATGATATCTTATCTTTCTCACATACATAATGTCCATTTTTTACTTTTAGAAATAAGAACTAATTTGACTAGTCAATGGTTGTGTTTTAGAGTGCTCAACACATCAAATGCATAAAGTTTCAAAGCATAAACTTGAAAAAAGAAAAGGTAAACCGGGTCAAATATTATTTAAAATGTTATTAAACTAGGAAACGTTGTCGCATGTTACGTGTAACATCCCAAAAATAAAAATGAGAAATAAAGATAACGGGTTCAAAGCGGAACGAACGGAGTGAATAAAGCCCACGGGTCGGGACCGGGCGAGCATGGGAAGGGAGGGGGAGGCGAACTTGAGGGGGGTTTCTCCCTTAAATAGCCTAAACCTTCCTCATTTCTCTCATTTGTAACTTCTAGAGAGAGAAAGTGTTGGAATCGTTCAAGATCGTACCAGCTCGTGTCTCCGGTGCTCGTAAAGAAAACCTCCGAATCAGAATCTCGATTCAGGTAACAACTCGAGCTGGATTTGAGATTTTAGCTTATGTTGGGTTTTCGGGTTTTGGGTAAAAAGGTAACGGTTTTACGGATAAAACTTGAAAATAAGCTTAGGTCTAGCATCTAGAAGGAAAAGCGAATGTTTTGAACATAGAAAGTTGGGATCTTGACATGATCAGATTCGCATGCAAGAACTTCGGATTTCTGGGGAAGAAGACAGCCCGACAGGTGAACTTATGGCAAGGATTGGGGCGAACTTATCAAGTTCGCTTGACAAGGTCGCTTAGAGCATGAAGTAAGCGAACTTAGGGGGGGCGAACTTGGTTATGTTCGCTTGGTAAGTTCACTTATGGCATCAAGGGGCGAACTTGGTTATGTTCGCATGGTAAGTTTGCCTATATGTTCGCCTAGACTGTGGACAGCGAACTTAGCCTTAAGTTTACCTAGATCAGAATGAGTAAAAGTCTGTAATTTAGATTAGGTCTGATGTATGTGTAATTAACCAATTCAGATCGTGTGTGACGCTCGTTGGACCGTTGTTAGGACAGATCGAGACTAGCTTATCAGGAGAGTTCTAGAGCCCTACTTTTAATGTTTTGAACTATGTTTTGGGCTGGTGTGCATACTTACACGATAATGTTTTATGAAATGATGTTTACGAAAGGAAAGTTGAAATGTGTTTATGAAATGTTTTGCCAAATGAAGTTTACGAAATGTTTACAAAGGAAATGTTATTTAATAAAACGTGCGAATGCTTTAACTGAAAAGAAGTAAAGGTTTTTATGGAAGTCATGAAATAAATGAATCTGCCATGAGTTCCTTCGAGAGCTAAGGTATGTATGCATGTATGGGCCTTACCTTTATAGGGGCCTTTGTGGCTGGCCAACGGTTGTACAACTGGGTGGAAAGGGGTGATGACGGTCACTAATGGGGGATTACCGGGATCCCTAATGAGGTACTATTCTCTGCGAGGGAGTAGTACTTAAGGTGTGGTACGAGCTATCCTTTGGGACGCCGTGCTTGAAGGGAATTGACGATTATGAATGGATAATGTGGGTACGTGTGCTCTATGGAGCACCTTACTCAAGGTCGGTGCGTGTACTCTATGAAGTACCATGCTGTAATGAGGAATTGACGGTTACGAAAAGGCGCAGATTCGGTTTATTGTTGACTTGTGTTTAATGTTATGTTATTGCATAAATGAATTAAATGTTTTTGGCAAACGGTTATGTGAAAGTTTTATGTAAAGCTAAAACTTACCAGCGTAGCTGACTTTTTAGTATGCACATTCAGGTTAAGGCAGGTTGCGAGGATGGACAGTGATGTTTGGCTAGCGTTGAAGAGTTATCCGGCTGCTTATGAAGACTGGCATCATGTTACGTTTTGATTTACGTTTGTGTTATGTTTAAACAATGTTTACGCTTCCGCATGTTGAACAATGTTATGTTATGTTTTAATGAAGTATTTTCCGCTGTGTTATTTTGATATTCAAGTTTAAGAACCGTTTGTGAATCAGTAAATTCAACAAGTGAGGCCTCCCGGGTTTGGGGCCTTACATTACGGCGAAGAAAATTTACGTATGTGCATCAATATTAACATTTTCATTTCGGACGTTGAACATGTAATTAGATTTTAGCTTAGTTTTCCCATTATAGCTATGTTAATTTAGTAAAGAAAAAATAATAACAAAAGCAATATACTGAGATAATAGATAATAACTTGAAAACATGTAAGTTCGCACAAAGCCAAATTTAAATTACGTTTTCGGATTCGGGTTTTGAATATATGAAATGGATCCTTAACCGAAACGAAAATTTCATTTTTGAATCAAACATGAACCTATGAATTTCATACCGACCACTATATTCAGAACTTTATAAAACATCATATATAAAATGTTATGAAGGAAAAACAAATTTGTATTCAAAAATAAAGAAATGAAAAATCAGTTATATTTAATAGGGCCCGGTTTTAAATAAAACTTATATATAAATAGCTAAAAATAAGCACGTCCTAATGGTAAATTTAGAATTTTATAAAACAAGATATTGTATAATTAAAATAACAAAAATTGAAAACGACATCACTTTGTATATTAAAAAACTAAGCCTTCAAGTAGCTTTGATGACTTGTACATTTGTGTTTCGATAACTTGTACATTATTATGCACAAACTTGGTTTTGAATAAATTTTAAATCAAACGTAAATAAAATATTATAAAAGTTTTATTAAAATAATAAAAAGCAGAAGACATCGTCACTTTATATAAAAAAAAATCAAACCTGTAAGTGGTTTTGATAACTTGTACGTATATGCTTCGATGATTTGTATATTATTATGCACAACTCAGTTTTAAATAAAACTAGTTGGATTCACTCGCACGTTGTGCGGGTTATGTTTATGAAAAGGCTTGCACTACACAACAAAAGTTTAGTCATTTCTTCCCTGCGATACGCGGCATGAAATTCGTCGTTATCGGCTCGGCTCATCGCAAACCATAAAAGCGAATAACGACAAAGCGAATACCGATACTGGTTCCGATAACACAATGCTGGCAGCAATGATGTTCGCTCATCGTCGAGGGAGTTTGATCGTTATTGGTTCGGTTCGGTTCGTCTGCGGCAACGGCCGTCACTCCGTCATGAATTCCTAAAACATACCCCGTATATAAAAAAACACGTCGCACCAGGTGTCACTCCGTATTAAGACCCTAAAACATACCTTGTAGTAAAAGCGAACATCACCACTCTGGCGTTCAAAAAACTGAAAGCATAGCGTTAAGTAACCAAAACACAAATCTAGATACAAAACATGTCACAACGGTCGTCACTCTACCATAAAAACCTATATCGTACCCCGTCTTAAAAGTGAACGTTGTTTTACCGTAAACACTGAAAGGTAGTGTTAAGAAACGCGAACGCAAAAGGAAAAAAAAATATATCACTAAAAGGCAAAGAACATACTATTTATTTCATTGAGCTTTAAATATAGATATAATTTACATCCAAATATACATAAAAATATTATAACAAATATATTATATTATTAAAATAATAAAAATGGAAGATGGCGTCAATTTATATAGAAAAAACTAAACATTTAAGTAGCTTTGTACGTATATGTTTCGATGACTTATACATTATTATGCACAACTCGATATTAAATAAAATTTACATCAAAACGTAGATAAAAATAAGCATGTTGTAATGGTATATACATAATTTTTAAAAACATTAATAAAAACATCATAGAATAAAACAAACAAAAAAACTAAATAGCTTTTATAATCTTAATTAATTTATTATTCTTTTCAAATTTAGAAAAAAGGGGAAATACCCGTCGACTTTAACTACCCCCAATTTTAGCCCATAAAAAGGCTATATATGTTTTATCATAACTATTAGAGGTTGGTAAAAAAAAACCCAGTGGGTTTAGCAAAATAATCGAGTGTGATTAAAAAATATTCACCGTTTTCTTTAACAAGTTATCATTCTTTCGTTTATTTATTTCAATCAACTCCTTATATTTTTTTATGTTTTATTTTTTAACCAACTGATTTTACTTTTTTTTTATCATTTTTTCAATCAACCCATTTTAAGTTTTTATTTATATATATTTTAGATTATTAAGTTAGACATAAACTTCTTGACAAATATTTTTAAAAAGAAGAAAAAAGGTTTAAGAAAACCTTTAACTTAGAGGATGGGGTATGCCCGTATAATGATGATGTAGTGTGATAATAAAGTGCACGTCACGTCACTACCATCATTATCACACCACCCATCACTTGTCAAGGGAAATACACAAGTGATTGTGGTGGTGTGATAATTAAATGTTTTATTTTTAATTTTTATTTAAATAAAATAAAAATTAATATTTCATTAATACAAATAAAATAAAATCATCAAGTCCCAATTCCATTTTCAATCACAAAACAAAAAAAAATTTAACAAATAAGCTTAAAAATGTGAACTGTAACTTAACTTGGGACTTTTAACAAACACCTGGTGGGCATACTTCAAAACAAAACCAAACTCACCATCCCATTTAAAATTGTTCCAGTAATATAAAAAAAGGATACAAAGAGAGATAGTTATGACCAAGCTTCAAAATTTAGAAGATGTTGCTTCAATCCCAAGCTTCGTGAGCTTCAAATCAGAGCCACCCAACTTCACAAGATCATCTTCATGGGTTTGACCTTCATCTTCACGCTGCAAATTCTCACGTGAAATATATCACGTCAAAGAATCACTCCCCCCATCCTCGTGATTTTGGGGTATAACTGATGATCTTACTCGTCTTGAAGTCAACTAGAAAATTATAAATTTCTGAAGCGTTTTGATATTACAAAAAATTAAAACTTTTAAATTTACCAAACACGTAAGATAGAGTTATCTGTTGAAGATAAATCGATGTTGGTGGAATTACCTTTTTTATGAATGGGATTAAAGCTTCGGTTTGGGCTTGTGGAAATTATAAAGCCCATGGACATGAAAGATTCTCCTTCAAAATTATCAAGCAACTAGATTAAAGACCCTGATTTATATGGGTTAAAAAATATAATTTGTTATAAAATAATATTTTCTATGAAGATTTGTATGTTTGATGTTATTAGTTATCTGTAAAATAAATAATAATTAAAATTTTCTTATAATTTAGTATTTTTTTATAAAATATTAGAATATATGTTAGATATTTAATTATTTAACATCATCATTATTTAATAGAAAAGAAAGTCGAAAAACAAAAATCTAGATTTCATAAGAAGTCGATACGTAGCAAGTTTGGTTATTCATTTATTATAATATAGGTTAGAAACCATGTATATTATACAGGGTGAATAAATACAGTGTTATATATACTTAGTAATAAAGATCTAATATTACATATTACATAATTTATCAATACAAATTTTAGAAATGTTATATAGTTATGTTTTTAAAATGTTTTATAAAAAGAATGAAAGAAATGTTTAAATTATAAAAATGTTTTATGAACAAAGTTATTTTTTTAATTAAAAAATGTTTTATAAAATTAGTTATAAAAATCATTATTATTTAACAGGTGAGAGATGTGGGAAACGAAAATTATAATTTTTTTTATAAAAACTTGTATCATTAAATAAAAGAGACGATAAATTTTTTTGAGGATGAACATGAGAATGACATATGGCACCCCAAAACCTTTATTTATTAGTATGTATAGATTATGGGAGATGAAAAAAATGATCTCATTGGATTTATAAAAGAACTAGGTTAGAATCTTATGTATTATACGGGTTGAATAAATGTAATGTTATATATTAAGTAATAAAAATTTATATCTTTAAAACCTATGTATTACACCAGTTGAATAAACCCGTGTATTACACATATAATGTAATCTGTTAACACATACGCGCGTCAAAATATGTCTTTAAAAATGTATTTTGTCATAACAATTATAAATTCTGTTAAGTTAAATTTTAAAACATTTTTTTTTCAATCGGGTATTAATTTTTATACAACTGATAGATATTAGTTCATATTAAATTCATTTAGTTAATAATATAGTAATTATCCATAATAAGATTAATATCTAACAGAAGAGAGATGCGAAAAAAATATGTTGAGGATGCACCAAAAAGTTACATGTGTCCCCTAATTTACTTGTTTATTAGGTAGTATAGATATAGATTCGAATCATATAGTCTGTTAAACAAGGGTTGCAACAACTTTTCATTTCTCTTATTCCTAAAGGTCGTGATCCTTCAACCCTTCGAGATTATCGTCCAATTAGCTTGATTGGATGTATGCCAGAGGTGATCTCCAAATTCTCACGGTTCGGCTTAAAAAGGTTCTCCATTCAGTTAACTTCCTCATTTCACACAGAGTTTTGATCGATAGTGATTCGTCTATGACTTTAACTTGGATACAGAAGAAAAAAAGGATTAAATTATGTCGAGCAAATGGACAAAATAGTCCATAACCTTTATCCGACGTCGATATTTTTGTGATGTATTTTTGCTGTGGAATCATGGTCCGAACCTCATGGTTTAGTTTCTGCTTGTTTATTTATCTTTATGTTTATGTCTAGAAAGTGTATTTCTCTCGGCTTCTTGTTGGTTTTCTTGTTTAATAAAAACAAACTATTTCTATTTTTTTAACTTTAAACAAATCCATTAAAATTATGTGAAAAGCTTATTCGAATTTACGATGGGATGGTATAATATTTGTTTATCTTCATAACCAGGTTAGAAACCCGTGTATTACACGGGTTGAATAAATATAATATTAAGTACCTAGTAATAAAAAGTTTATGTTTTTAAAACCCGTGTAATACACGAGTTGAATAAACCCGTATATTACACATGTTGAGTAAAATATAATATAATATATTAACACTCGTCAAAATGGAACATTATGAATATGTAAATATATAATTAAAAGCTTTTTTATTTGAATCCTAGTTGGCTATAAAATTGTTTTCTGTTTATAGAGTTTAAAAATATATGATTGAACAAATTAATTGATGATAAACATAATTTTAAATTAAAAAATGTATAAATAAAAATTAAAATAAATAATTAATTTAGTTGCCTAAAATAGTGGAGTTGATTATTAATAGGAGAGAGAGGCTGGAAAATGAAAATAAGGAGACATAGAATTATAACAAGTGTCCTCATATTTTACTCGTTTATTATATACTAGTTTAGATCCCGTGTATACACACGGGTGAAAAATATCAAATAAATAAAATTTTTAAATCTTTATCTGTATATTTTATACGTGTAAAATTGTATCATATACTAAGTATAGAAAACAAACTCAAAATATGCAAAAACTAATATATAATTGGGTTTTGAAAATAAATTGAATACTATTTAATGTAATTTGTTTTTCATTTACTATTTGATTGAAAATAAAAGTTAAATAATTAGATTTTCAAAGTTTCATAAGTGATAATTTAAAATAAATATGTTTTATCAGTATAATTAATATTTTCTTTAAATATATATTGTTATTAAAAATAGGAGGTGCATTTAATAAGAGAGAGAGGCGGGAAAAAAATAATAAAAATGAATGTGGAGGCGACACGTGACATGAAAAAACCTTTATTTATTAGATAGTATAGAATATAGATTTTCAAATAAATCCGTCAGAAGTTCATTTAATTTCTAAAGTATTTTTTACTTTAATATAAACAGATCATAAATACATCTTCAAAGTTTCTCCGTCTCATTAAATTAACTCAAAGTTATCCAGTTATTTTTTTTAGTATTAAATCTCTCATAAACAAGTGGCTATTCTGTTGTATGACTATTTTCTAAAATAATGAAAACTGATTTCCGTCGAACTTTTGTCACAAGCATTACAAAGAAAAACTCAAAATATTCTTAATGTTATGGACTTAGTTTCATCAACAAAGGTTAGTCTAAATGATTTTAGAAACAATGGATGGGATTCTTTGCTGAACCAAGTTACTTATTTTTGTAACAAGCATCAAATAGAAATTCCGGATTTCAATGATTTATATACTTTTACTCGGTATCGGCCTCGTAAAAAAGATCTTCATGTTACATTTGGACATTATTACCGAGTAGATTTGTTTACATTCACATTGGACAAACAGATAGATGAGTTGAATAGTAGATTCAATGAGCAAGCGATGGAGTTGTTATCTCTTAGTTCAAGTTTAGTTTCGAAAGAGATTAATGTTGATCAGATTTGTCTTCTAGTTGAGAAGTATTATCCTGAGGATTTTACAGAGCAGGAGAGGAATCAATTACCATATCAGTTAGAAGATTTTAATATTGAGATGAAAATGAATACCAAGCTAACTGGTATATCAAATATTTCGGATTTATGCAAAAGTCTGGTGGAAACTTATAAACGTGAAAATTATTATTTAGTTGATAGAGTAATTCGGCTTATCTTGACACTTCCAGTTTCTACTGCAACAAAAGAAAGAGGATTTTCAGCAATGAAAATATTCAAGAATCGGCTTCGCAATAAGATGGCAGACGAGGATCTCGCGAATAGCTTGGTGATTTACATAGAAAAAGATATTGCTAATAAGTTTGATTCGGAATCCATAATCAATGAATTCAAAAATATTAAAGGTCGTCGGGCTGAGTTGTAATTTTCTTCCAGGTACTTACCATTTTTCTCTCGCATTATAATAGATTATTTTATATTTAAAGTTAATTATTACTGATTTGTTTGGCCCGACCCGACCCGAACATATAACCCGAAACATAGCGATAGGAAAAAAAATTGGTCTTGTGACTTTCGGCCCCCGCTTCTTACTTTTTCAAGCTCCGCCACTGCTTTTGTGGGTGAATTGATGCAACACATTTATGTTTTTTGACATAACAATTTATAAAAAAGATTATTGTGAGTTGATTGGAAAAAAAAAAGAGAAGTATAACAAGTTGGTTAAAATTTAAAAATTTATAATGGGTAGATTAAAGAAAAAAAAAGTATAAAGGGTTGGTAAAAAATATGATAAGTTGATTGAAAAAATAAATAAAAATAAAGAGAAGTATGACAAGTTGATGAAAAAATAAATATGATAATGTACACTTATAGACCTGGTTCAATAGAGCGTGCCATTGTATTTCTTGTTTTCATCAGCTGAAATGTGAATCGATTTAAGTTATATATTTGCTGAAGATTAACATAAGAAATCGGAATATTTGGTCCCAAAAGAGAAGTAAATAAAATAAGGATAATTTTATATACCCCTTCAAAACATGGTATAATACATATTTGCCCACCAAAATATCATAATATCAAATAGGTAAATTGAATTTTAATAATCCAAATTGACTCATTTGTCGAAAATAATCCATATCGGCGATTTGACTCTGACACTCCTAACTTTCACTTTCATTGCTAACGACAATCGCACTTACATAATCATTATAGATTTACACTCAATTTCGCTAACAAGAATGATGAGCAAAATGGGGAAACATACCTTCCTTGTAAGTGAAATCAAGTGGAAATCGAGTTTAAATCTATGACGATTATATGAGTGAGATTGCCCTTGACAACAAAAGTAAAAGTTAACGAGTGAACTGGTCAAATTACCGATATGGATTATTATCGGTCAATGGCTCATAGCATGGACTATTAAAATAAATAAAAAAAATGTAACCATGAGAACCCGTACCAGTAATCTCACGGGACCCCGCCAATACCATGCTAACCAACGAGATCATGTAGACAAAGGCATTCAAGAGGTTATGGTAGGAAACTAGTGAAAACAAGATTCTAACCTGATGGAGACAAACAAATTCAAATAAGTGGGGAAATTTTAATAATTAATCATTCATAGTACGATATGCAATTATGTATGGTCATTAGTAAACCCGTTTTAATTATAAGCGCTTACATAAGACTTATGGGTGATAGACCTTTAGTTATTTGAATCCATTAGCATATCATAAATGTATTCGATACAAAGATTTAGTTTCCTCTACTTGTTCACAAGCGAACAATAATTTCGTATCGAAATTTAATGCAGCTCAACTCAAATTGTTACTGTTTAAGAAGCAAGGGTAGCTGACTTATCACAATAAGTCTTCGATATTTATGTGGAGTTACTAAATTATGAGTCTACTGATAAATTTTCCAACATTTAGTGACAATTATGTTGTGATCAACAACATATTATGTCATTGAAACTTAGGTTGTTGTTAACAGTTCCTTATGACTCCTCCATAAGATAAGTCTGTCCGCTGACATAAGGATATACCCCAAAGTTGACATTTTGATTTCTTTGAATACAAAAAAATCAGAATAAGAGTAGTCAACCGTTTTCACTTCTTCTTTAAATTATAGTCTCTCGTTTGTTAAAGATATTGCAACATTCTATTAAATGTTTTACAAATAATCTAGACTAGTCTAGTGTTTAGCAACGTGAGCAATATTTAAACTCTTCATGAGGTAGGTGTACAAATTCACTTAGTTCTTGATGAAGAGAGGTGCATTTATGATTTCAATCAACCCATACATGGATTTTATTGACTTATAGAATAAGTGTTCTTAACCTTCAGTTTAGAACTTTTAGTTTATTTTATGAATATGTAGGTCAATGTTAGGGAAAGTTGTGTTAATGTCCATCAAATTTAGCTTTAAGTTATTGTAAGTTACTAGAACAATAATAATCCTTAAATAAACCTTTGTAAAACAGGTAAGAAGATTCTTTGATAATTTACTCCTTCTTGAGTATAACCTTTAACAATCAATCGTGCATTTCCATTCAGATTTAATTTAGTTATGAACACCTTTTAGGTAATTCAACAAAAATCCAAAACTTATTCTAGTTCATGGAGTCAGGCTTGCTAATAATAGCTTTATTCCATTTATAAGATTGATTGATGCTAATGGCTTTATTAGAATGTAACGAACCAAAAATCCAAAATATAATATTATTTACCTAAATAATATTATAGGGGTGAAGGATGAATAAAGCAAAGTGGAGGGTTTGTTTATATGGTGTATTTTTTTTAGTATTTTGGTAAAAAGGGGTCAAAACTGAAATTCAAGGGGGTTGGTTGTAATTTAAACAAATATGATTTTGTTTAAGGGAGGGGGAAACGCAGGAACACCCATTTTTGGGTGTGTTCTTGGTGTGGAAAAGAAGGGAGAAGAGAAGGCAAGAAATTTAGGTCGAAATTGATGATTGCATGCGAAAACAGAAGGTTTTGATGGACTCCTCTCCTTCTAAACATCAAGTGTTTTTGATGGGTTTTTGGTAAAAAAATGATTTGGGGCTGATTTGGTTGATTTAAGTGGTTAATAACTTGTTAAAAGTGATAACCTAGCTTGATTAAAGGTAATGGGAGGTAGATAACAACATCTAAACATCCAATTCCATGATTTGAAAGTTAGGGTTCTTGAGGATCAAATTAGGTTTTGATTTGGGGATGTTGAATTGAGGTTGGGTAAGTGTCTAGGGAGTTAATAGACACACAACTAACTATAAAGCCCTAATTTTTATGATGAATTATAAAAAAGAGTTTTGGTGTAACTTGGGTGAAACCCAAATTGGTCATAATGGATGAATGTTGTTTGGGGAGGTTTGAAACTTGATTAAGGTGTGATTAATCAAATTTAGAATGGGAGAAATCCATAAGTTATAGGGTGGGTATTAGACCTCCATTGGTAATTGATGAATTTGGGAGTTTGACATTAATGGGTCAATATGGGTTGAAATGTTAAATTGAGTGTTTGAGGTTTGGTTAAGGTTGTGTTAACCAAATTAAGTTGGGGTGTTGATCTTTAGATCATAGGTGTATCATGAATCTCAATGTGGTGAATGAATTGACATTTTATGATTACTAAATGCAAGTTGATTGCTAGGTAATAAAGGTGTTGAAGGAGCTAGCTTTGAAGACCAAGTGGAATCGTCTTTAGCTAAAGGTAAGTGCTTTGCACTTACTTAGTAATGATAGATGGTGGTAATTGTACATATTTGATTTACATGTTGGTTGTTCAAATATCTTGTACGTGTTTAATTGTATGTTGAATATTAAGGAATTGCATATGGTGAAATACGCAAGGGCAGGTGTGTGGTGTTTGAGGTCTAAGAACCTCGCCTTGTTGTTTGATGAATTAAGTTAAGAAACTTATATGGTGTATTGGTGTAAAATTGACTTTTGTGGTAAAAGTCAAACTTTTACGCATAACGTAGTTTGAATTTGGTGTAAATTGAATTATGTGGTATTTAACATCCGTGATTTTTTTATGTAATATTTCATTTGGTACTTAATAACAATTATGACGTGACATTTCTCATTATAACATACGTGTACGCCATATCAATTATCATATTACAAACGTGCGATGATCCGGGTATTTTAACAGATCAGGGCAGTAGCCCAGCGGTTAACACTAAGGGGGCACCAAGCAGAGGTCATAGGTTCTAGCCCCGGCCCCTGCTCCATTATATTTTTCCTGTTTTGCTCATTCACACTCACATGTTGTATAAATTGTTCAAATCAAAGTAAGCTTTTGTAAATAATCTATACTATATAATAAATAAATGTTTTTATATGCCACGTGTCGCCTCCATATTCAATCTCATCATTCTTTTCACGCCTCTCTCTTTTATTAAATGCACCCATATCTTTTAATAAATTACTAATTATATTAATAAAACACATTTATTTTAAATTATCCTTTATTATAAAAAAAAGTTTGAAATCTAATTATGTAATTTTTATTTTCAATCAAATAATAAATGAAAGTCAAATTATATTAAATAGTAATTGACGTATTTTCGAAACCCAAATATATATTATTTTTTACATATTTGGAATTTTGTTTTATATCCTTAGTATATATAGTAATACATTTTTATACCTGTAAAATACATAAATAAAATTTAAGAAATTTGTGTATTGATATTTTTCACCCGTATGTATTACACGGGGTCTAAGCTAGTTAAGTTAATAATATAGGGTTCCATCTAAATCTTTTTTTAAGGTGTTATTAATTTAAATAATGTATTTTCTTTGAGGAACTCTTATAATTTTGTCTAAACAAACTAAAATGTTTTAAACTTTTACCTAAACTTTTTATCTAAAAAGACCCGATCCTAATCCTTGGGATCAGTTAGTGTTTTACATTCAAATATTATTTTAAAACGTGATTATTACTTATTAATAAATCACTTATGATCGTTAATGGCTCTGTCCTAATATTTGATTTTCAAATAATAATATTTTAAAACTGATGATTATTTTAATAACATGATTTTAACCAATGTTGACATTGTCTTCATAATATAAATATTACATTAAGGTAATTATTATATTAATATATTTGTAAACAATACATGTTATTGTAGTGGCGGATCCAGGTTTTTTGGTCAGTGGGTGCACAAAATTAAGTTAATTCTCATGCAAATAAAAAAAGTTCTCTCATCTCACATTGAATGGTTTTTCTTCTCAAGCTAATAAAAAGAGTTCTCTCATCTCACATCGTCTTTTAAAAGATTTCAACCTTCTTCCTGCCCTTATAAAAGGGTATGATGAATTTCCCAAATACTTCCATCCCACATCGTCTGTTTGAAGGTTCTAAACTTTTTTTCATCCTTATAAAAGGGTGTCTGGTTAATATTTATAAGGGTGCCTATATGAAAAATGGTACTCTTAGAAATTTAAAAGAGTGCCTAGTTAATTTTTTTCAATATGAAATTCATTTTTACAATAGTTGTGTAGATCTCAGCGGGTGCCTTTCCACCCTCTGGACCCTTACTAAATTCGCCCCTGTGTTATTGACACCTAAATCCCTTTTTTTAAATAAAAACGTCATTTATAAACTATATTCGTATCACTCGTCCATTCCAAAATCCTAAAATCCCAAATCGTTCTGTCCCTATTTCTTTTAATCATTCCTATATATAAAATACGTGTAATTATTTAATTAGGGTATCGTTGATCCGGTTCACTTGTCCTCGCGATCTAATTCCAGTTTAAGTCACAAGATCAAGGTGAGAACATAGCCCCTTTTTTTCCTTTTACTTTTGGGGTGAAACATGTGTAACTATAACTTGACAACTCAAATATTTTATCAAAACAAATTCTCAAACAAATAATTTCAATTATGTGCTTGATATTTGAACACTAATAACAATATTGCAATCATTAACTTTATCATAAGCCTAAGGAAGTACTAGTATGGCCATATAGGGGAAACCGATATAATAACGTCACAATATTTGGGATTGTGGATGCAATAACATTTTAACGGCACAATCGTGGATTGTGGATGCATATAACATATAACATTAAGGGTTGATTGCAAGAAGTTTGTGTTAATATGCTTGTACACTTGTTTGAACTTGATTTGAATTTGTTTATATCTTTTATGTCAAATTATCTTTATAACTTATATAACCTATGTCTCTCACCAACTTTTTGTTGACTCATCTTACTTTACATGTTTCAGGAAGTAATAACTAAGAGATGAAGGATCACATAGGATTGCTTTTGAGACTTAGCTAATAAATTTGAACACTATATTTATTTTTATTTTGGATGTTGTTTGACTTGTTGAAACAAGGGTTGTTATCAATTATGAAATTTTAATAATTTATGTGATACCTTAGCAAATGTCTTTATACCTTGTGCTATGTACTACATGTGTGACACCTCGCGTTTTCCGCCTTAGCGGGGTGTGACATGGTATATAAGTCAAACCATTGTGGAATAATGGTGAATTTGGTGTAAATTGAATTGTTTGGTATATAAGTCAAACCATTGTGGAATAATGGTGAATTTTGTGTATATTGACTTAAGTGGTATATAAGTCAAACCATTATGGAATAATGGTGAATTTGGTGTAAATTGACTTATGTAGTATATAAGTCAAAACATTGTGGAACAATGGTGAATTTGGTGTAAATTGACTTATGTGGTATATAAGTCAAACCATTGTGGAATAATGGTGAATTTGGTGTAAATTGACTTACGTGGTATATAAGTCAAACCATTGTGGAATAATGGTGAAATGTTGTAAATTGACTTAATGTGCTATAAGTCAAACCATTGTGAATAATGGTAAAATAGTATATTAATATGACTTGTATGATGTCAATATTTGTCTAAATATCGGTCTTGGAGTCAATTACTCAATGACAAAACTTAACGAGTGTGGTAAACTCGGGCGGTAAGATTGTAGTCAAAGACTCCAAGTAATAACGAATAGGATTGGATAAGGGGTAAAAAACGAGTTGTGGTTCTCTTATGAGGAGTTTTAAAACATTTACAAAATGTTGTTGGTTGTTTAAAACAGTTGGGGATCGAGTCGGGAGGGTCGAAAAGGTCGAAAACTAAAATTTATTTCAGGTGGACATGACCATGTCTATTATGCACATGGTCATGTCAGAAACTTTTAGTTCATCAGGTGGACATGGTTATGTCGGTTTGTACATGGCCATGTCTAAAAATTGTTGTGGGCATCAGGTATACATGGCTATGTCTGATTTTGCCCATGGCCATGTCATAAATCTTGTTTCTTCAAAACTCCCCATTTTTAGGGTATTTGTTTATGTTTAACCCATGGGGATTTAAGGGAGGTTATATATCATTACTAATGGTGTTATTTATGGTGTTTACTTGTATGTAAAGCTCCAGTTTGATGTCTCGGTCAAGCTTCGTGTTGGATTGGATTTTCGGATGTATGGGTGGTTGTAAATGTTGGAGTTAGAATTCTCAGTTGGGAGTCATTAAACTTGTTTTGAGCCATCTCATGGATGTTGAAACTTATTGTTGTTTTCAAGATGCCAGTCGATCATTTTAAAACAAACTATGTTGTTTGTCATTTTGCTGTAGTTAACATGTGTTGTTTTGTCAAGAGTGTTTAGTGGGACCTAATTCCGCATGATTTTGAAAGTTAAAATTGGTTAAAAAATTTTGGGTGTTACATAGAAGAAGTAAGATCGGTAAACTTTCCAGCATCTATTTCAAATTTAGTCAGGTAAGATACATAATTATCAAAGTTAGTAGGCTTTCTAGACCTAGATGACTCAATGCATCATGTGTTTATTGAAATATTAATATTAGCGGACTAAAAAAATCATTAATCAGTGACTACTTTATCTTAGCTAGCTAGTCCCTTAGCTTATTGATGGTCTCATTGCTTATGCTTAGTATAATGACATAGTTTTGCAGTGAGATTTCTCCTTGGAGAACATAGAGTTGGAAGTAGTGCATGTATTTTGTTTCCGGACCTTAGAACTATCATCTTTTTAGATTTAGTGGTAGTGAGGTAAATAACATCCGGTTTTCCCGTTTTAGACGTTTCTTTTCCTGTACTTATGTTGCTATCAGTACACTCATTTTCTGTGGTACTTCTGAGTGTTATAGTTGACTTTTAAGGCAACTAATCGTACTAGTGGAAAAATTATTATGTACGCACTGAAAAATTCACTGATTTCCATGTATAAGCCCTTAATTTATGGGTCATGTCAGTGTAAATTATGATGTGTTCACGGATTTCACTTAACATTTTATTTAGAAGTAGAATGTTGGCATGCGTCTTAGGAATTATTGTGATTCTTCCATTTCCATAGAGAATATATTAGTCTTAAAAAAATCAGAATCTAGAATAGCTCCCCTGATAGCAATCATGAAATGAGTTCTTGATTACCATAAGATACATTGAGTTTGACTTATCCTATTTCTTATACTCTAGTTTTCTTTTATAATACTTTTACCAGAAAGAGCAGCAGGAGAGTCATGTCTTAAAGGATAATCAAGACTCAATAAGAGCTAAAATTTATGGAAACTCTTAATCAAGTAAAACTCATCTTAAAAACTATAGTGAAAATAAGGTACAAATAGGTAAAGAAGAACTAAGAATGATCTATGGGGTAACAATCTAAGGCAGACATAAATAATAAATTAAGTAAGGTTCTATTTAAGAACAATTATATTATGAAGATGTGATAAAATCTATTATAACACCAAACTAATAGATTAATTAGGTTCTACTTAAACAACGGATGTTCACTTTGGTTAATGACCAATTGTTTAAGCATTATGAACAATTTAAGTTTAAATAGTAAGTATCTACAATAAGAATGTAACACATCCCCTTTGGGCAGAAGTGAGACATTTTTTTAGAATGCACATAATTAGGTTCGCGAAACACAAATGCAACACATCACCTTTGGACAGAAGTTGAAACATTCATGTATTGTAGGCGAACTAGTGCTTAATTAGACTTAAATAACTTTACGACTGTGACACATCACCTTTGGGCAGAAGTGAAACGTTAGGTGTTATTTAAGTTAATCATGTTTTCTAATTTAATATCATGATATGCACTAAGTTATAATGCTTAATTAAGCTTGAATACATTTACACATGCTTCACATCACCTTTGCGCAGAAGTAAAGCTTTTAGGTGTTATTCAAGTAAGTTTTAAGGTTCTGTAAAACTTTTTTGAAGTTAAGGGTTTAACAAAAACAAAAGCATTTATTAATAGCAAACCTCCCTGTTAGTGCGGGAGGCAGTGCGCCCCTACGGGGAAAAGAATTTAGGCACATAAATAAGGCTAGGTTCACGGCTCCAAGTAAGTTCCCGAGAAATCGAGTAAGTTCTCGGGAAAAGGTAAGTTCTCGGAAAAATAAGGTTCACGGCTCCAGAAAAGGTTCACGGTTCAGTAAGGTTCACGGCTCCAGTAATAATCACGGTTTCAGTAAGGTTCACGGCTCCAGTAATGTTCACCGTTTCAGTACGGTTCACGGTTCCAGTAATCATAAACCGTGAACTTAAACCCGTGAACATTAAGACCCGTGAACTATGAACCATAAATTAGAACCCGTGAACTATAATACCCGTAAACTATGAAGTTCCTGGCCGTGAACTACAGTACCCGTAAATCATAACCATGAGCTAGGTTATAAAACGTGAATTTAAACCCGATAAGGCAAGTGCGAAAATTAAGGGATTTTGAATATATTCTGATTTCAAAAATGTTTTAGATGTTTAGTATATCCAAATTTTATAATTCACAATTTTAAAATAATAAAAATTAATGTTTTAATGCGAAATTGGAGATAACGACACACGATTTAATAAACATGATCAAAATCCTAAGATATCCCAAAATAAGGGGATTTTCATCGAAATTATGATGAACACGAACAACAGTTTCATGAATATTAGATAAAACTGTTCTTCAATAATTATCAGATTTAAGTCTGAAATCGAAATCTTGAAACATAACTTTTTTTTAACAGATTTTGAAATAATCAATGGATCTCGATTTTAGTTGATCAAAACATATGATAATGAAACCGGGTACTAAGACTAGATCCGAAAAGTATAAAAACAAACGTTTTCATTTATGGTTTTAACAAAGCTTTTGTTCTCCGATTTTAATTCCAGTTTAGGGAATGAAACAAGAACTGATTAATCAATATCGCTCTGATACCAAATGTTGATCAATTCTTGTAACATGATAATGAAAAACAAATAATAATTGAATACATGATAAGCTAACCGCATAGAGGGAAGACGTCATGATCCGCTAGGAAGATCGGGTTTCCGTTTAGGGTGTACGGTTATGATGGAGAAGGTGAGTTCGTAAGAACTCATGGTTATTGGAGAGAGAGAGGGACGAATTTGGTGCTTGGTAATAATTGAATGATTATTCAATTCCCTCTAATTATCTCTCTCTATATATATATGTACATCTAAGGGAAAACCCATTAATGACTCAATAAGATAATTAGGTCCATCAACTAATTACTAGCCATAGGTTAATGATAAATAAATAAATCAATTGATAATTTAATAATTAGATAAATGATTATAAGAGATACATAATAAAACTGTGTGTTACATAAGATTAAAAAAGAATTTACTTGATCGATCTAAATCATAATCTATATGAGATTTCCAAACATATTAATTGAAGGTCGACTCCAAGGAATCAAAGAATTACAGATGAATTTACAAAAAAAAAAATTAATTCCAAAATGACAATAAGCTTCCACTAATGACTTCACATTGCAAGTAGGGTAACTAGATTTTTTTTATAAAGGTGGAGGGAGTGGTACCCATGAAACCCTTTCATTTTATTCAATTAAATTTTGTCATGTCATTTTTACCTTCTTGAACCCTCTTCAACCCTAAGGGGAGGGTGTGGTACCCATTGAGCCCTTAAATTATTATTTTTTATTTAAATACCTAACCCCCCACAAATGGTTTGAACGAGTATTAATATCCGTGTGGAAAAGCCCTCGCCCAACCCTCACCACTTATGACGGTGTTATCTGTGAAACCCTCCCAGCCCGTGCAAAGCCCGCACCACCACTCCGTCCACCTAATATGTTGGGAAAATACTTGCTAACAAAAGTAGACCACAACATCTGTAAAAAAATATAAAACACATATCTAAAGGAAAATATAAGAATATACTATAAAGTGAAACAGTGTAATTATATATACACTCAGTTACAAGTGTCGATGGAGTTATCTCTCGACCAAACTTAACCCTTAAGTTTATAACTTGACAAAACTCATCCCTTCACTTTTTAAATTTTAATTTTGACCCCCTCAAGTTTACAAGTTTCAAGTTTACCTCTGTAGTATATATAATTTGATTTTCTCAATGCGTTTTTTGTTTATTTTCTTTGTTGGCATCCCAGTGTAAATTTTGTTAAAAACATAGTCGTATTCAATATAGAGTATTTTTTTTGTATCGTGGGTTATATCGACTTACAACAGTGAAGAACGAGACCGAGACCGACTTAAAAATATTGGTACCAGTATCTAAATGTCTTATCTATGTTTCGACCTCCACATCCGAGTCGCCGTTACTTCATACGTTTCTTTTATAATTTTTATGGTTCCCTCCGCGGAGCGCGGGACAATTATATTTAACCATGTTTTTTTGTGCTTATCAACGTTATTATCAACATCTCAACCGTTTAAGGTCTGGTTTTCCCGTCATAGAGCGTGGGATACAATTTCTAGTTAAGATAAATACCAAATGATTTGCTGATGGTTTGAGCAAGACTTTGTGGAATGAAGAATCGAGTTGTAGGGATTCATCATCATGAAACCAGGTGAGGTTAAGGGTAAATTTGTCAATTACCTCAAACACAAGAAGGCTTGCAAAGCCCAATCCAATATCCTCTACAAGTTTTACCTATCCACGAGTGAGAACGAACTTACCATACAGTTTTGCTAACAGATTTTAGAAAACTTCCATTTGGAATGAAATTTGCTAACAGATTTTAGAAAACTTCCATACAGTTTAATAAAACCATGGATTTTAAAACTACAATATCATACATTTGGCAATGCATCCATCAGATACACATTGTGACAAACTTTTGAGAAGTAGACATGTGACTTTACTAAAAAAAACAAACAAATTCAAACAAATATATATGTTTCATTTAGGACAAAATTATTCACATATTCTAATAAATATACATATATGTTCAATAAAACCGTGCTTGCAATAAAAAGAAACAAGAGAATTAAACACAAACAAAATATGATACAAGTTAATAACAGAATCAGAAATCTCAATTTGATAAATCGTCACAGATCAGGTAGCATGAAAGATGGTTACTAAAATCGTAACTAATTTTAGACAATCGTAAACAATTAAACATATCAAAGCACGCAAATGAAATTTAATGAACAAATTAACAAAAATTAGATTAGATGAATACATATATGAAACTAAAAAACTGATTGAAACTACCTTTTGTAAATCAAATGAAAAGGTAAGCGGTTTTCTTGAATACTGAACAAACGCCGATGATATTTAGGGTTAAAAGATATAAAGCGTCGGATAAAAGGAAATAAAAATCAAAAAATTAGAAAACCTCAGCGGATCCTTAAAAACGAACAAAAGACGAACCATTTTAGGGGTAGAATAAGATTTCAAAAACAGACGATGAATGGATAGAAGGATTGCCTATGCAAATCGATGGACCAAGAACGACGTCGCGAAGAGAGATTGAATGCAGAAAAACAAGAGAGTCCAAGTTGAACGTGAAGGCGACTGGATGAAAATTAGGGTTAGTCAATTAGAGGTCGGGTCATCTAATTCGGGTCCTAGGATCCGCGTGATAATCCTAAGGAGTCACCAGAGAATGACATGTGACATAAAAGTTACTATTTCATTATAGAGTATAGATATAAATATAGATATAGATGTATGTCGTCTAAAAAAAATAAGTTCAGCTTGGATGAACTCAAGTTGGATTTTAGCTTAACCAACTCGCTAAAAGCTTGAATATTTAGCAATCTTGCATACATACTCATACTCGACTATGCTTTAGCAATCTTGCGTACATACATAAATCTACATAAAGATTAAAAAAAAACTCCGATAAAAGTTCTAGTTCAACTCAAACTCAAACTTGACTATGCTTTGTTTTTTTGTTACTCATTCCTTTATTATAGTTCGACCAACTCCATTATGTTAGTAAGATTAGTGAGAAAAATGTTGTAAAAGCCAAGTTCTCTCCATACAAGGAGATATAGTGTATAAGATAGTTAGAAAGTCGTATTTTACATGAGTTGCATAAAAGAAATATTAAACGGTTAGTAATTAAGATTTAGAAATTATGAAAAATATATTAAATAACAATAAAGATTTAAAAATTAATAAAGAAAATATTAAATAGTTAGTAATGATCGAAATATAAAACGATACAAAAATCTTAAGATTATAGAATTACATGTGATGTAATTAGTTATTTATTTATTATATTAGTTAATCATGGAGCCATATTCATCATTCCCGGCACCATGCAAGTATGCAACCTACAAAAGATTTGACTTTTGACCAACGGCAAGCATGCAAAAGCCAAACCGCCTTCATCAACAAAACTACGTATGTGTACATGCAAAAGTAGTTTACCACCCACACCTAATTCCACAACACAATACATTTTATTTATTTAACAGTAGCTTAGAACCTATGTACTACACAGAGTGAAAAATATCAATATATAATTAAATCTTTATATATGTATCTTATATGTGAAAAAATGTATTACATATACTAACAATAGAAAACAAAATCAAAAAATATATAAAAATTAATATATAACTGAGTTTAAACATACATTAAATATTATTCAATGTAATTTAACTTTTATTTACAATTTAATTGAAAACATAAACTAAATAATTACATTTCAAAGTTTCTTATAATATGAGATAATTTAAATAAATGTGTTTTATTAGTATAATTAATAATTTGTTTAAAAATATATTATTATTGAAAATATGAAAATGTATTTATTATGAGAGAGAGGCGAAAAATTTTTTATGAAGATGAATATGGAGACGACACGTGACATTGAAAAACCTTTATTTATTATATAGTATAGATATAGATTCCACGCCAAAATAGGTTTTGTTTCTAAAATATTATAGACTAAATTTAAATAAAAACAAGTTAAGTGAACAGTAGTTTTAATATTTTTTATTTTCTTTTATTTTTAATCCTCATACTATATATAATATACGTTTTTAATCCTCTATTTTTAACTTCGTTTTTTTGTTATAACTTTAGTTATTTACCTTTTCATTAAAAATGGAAAACACGTCTTTCTTTACTTTTTTTTCCTCACCTTTTCAATATAAATTTTGTTAAAAACAGAGTTGTACCCAAAAACGAGTATTTTTTTTCGTACGCTATAGCGACTGACGTAGGTTTTAGCCCCGCAAACGACAATGTCCCCTCCATGTTGCGATTGGAATCGTTTTTACCCATATAGTATATATAATATATGTTTTTAACCAGTTTAGTTTCTATTAATTTCGTTTTCTTGTGCTAGCTTTTGTTCGTTTATTTTTTTTAACGGAATGTGTGTTTTCTTTGTTGTTTTTTTTGCGAGCGTTCATGCGTACCTTTTATTAAAAACGGCGTTATGTTACTATTTGAGGTTTTTTATCGTGCGTTATAGCGGGTCCGTGTTTCGACATAAGTTTTATCCACCCAAATGAGCCAACCCCGATAACGACCAGACTCCCGCAACGAAACACGGGGGAAAAAAAATCTAGTTAAATTTATAACAGGCCATTTTGTCATATATATTTAAATAATTATCAACGAAGTTTGAAAAGAGGTTTAAGTGCTTGTTTTCAATGTAAATTTTAATTAGAAATATATTTTCTCTCCTCGATTATATATTTATTTTAGATTTTCAAATTAGTAAAACAAAAATTTTAATTTAGGCCGACAAAAGATTAAATTAAATTAAACTCATCATAAATTTAATCTTTATACATACAATACATGCCGATAGAAGTTAGGGTGTTTATAAAACGGTGAAACTGATCGAACCGTCTACCTTAAAGCAAATTGCTTTAAGATTTATACGTTTCAGTCCACGATTTAGTGTTGGTGCTTGACGATTAGTGGAGCCAACGGTTTGGGACTTGAAACATGTATTATATGCATCGTTTTATTATTTAACTAGGTTAGTATCCCGTGTATTACACGAGTTTAATAAATGTAATGATATATACTTACTAATAAAAAAATTTATGTCTTAAAAACCCGTGTATTACACGAGTCGAATAAAATTTTACGTGACAAATAAATTATGTTAAGTTAATATTTAAAACATTTTTAGCTAAGTATTATTTTTTTATGTAACTGATAAATGTTAATTCATGTTAAACTTTAGAAAACCCGGTGTATTACACGGGTTAAATAAAGGCAATGTTATATATACTTAGTAATAAAGATTTACATATTTATAAAAAACGTTTTAGAAAAATAATTTTAGAAATCATTATTATTTAATAGGAGAGAGATGCGGGAAACAAAAGATTATAAAAACAATTAAAAAAATTTATATAATTAATTTTCATAATTTTTTTTATGTAACTGGTAAATGTTAATTCATGTTAAACTTTAGAAACCCAGTGTATTACACGGGTTAAATAAAGGCAATGTTATATATACTTAGTAATAAAGATTTACATATTTATAAAAAACGTTTTTCAAAAACAATTTTAGAAAACATTATTATTTAATAGGAGAGAGAGGCGGGAAACAAAATATTATAAAAACAATTAAAAAAATTTGTATAATTAATAGGAGAGAGAAGCAGGAAAAAAAAGTTAAGGATACATGAAAAAGTGACATATATCTCTTCAAAACCTTTATTTATTATATAGTATAGATTTTTTTAACGTGTAACACTTAAACATGTAAAAGTTAGTGACAAAATCGTTTTATCATTACTAACACTATATTTTAAAATGGATTTTACTCACACGTGAATAGTGAATCCATTTGATTGTTATCAGGGCGGTCACATGAATTTAGTCCAATTACAGTATTGCACATGGCACTTTAAGATCCAACTTTTATTTTTTTAAACGGCGAACATTGAATGTTGTGACGTCATACCCTCCCGTCATATGGGAGAGTCTCGTCCAACTCCGGCCAATATGTTGTCTTAACCGGGCTCACTTGGGGTCAGAGTTGGAGAGCATCCAAGAAAAAATCTCACCCAATACGGTCCCTTCCAGGCTTGAGGGAGAGCCGAGGCTCGAACCCTGGATCGGCGTGGGTAAAACCCTGGTGCATCAGCCTAAGACCTAGGCCTCATTTGCATGCTTCAGAAATTAATGATGGTGGTAGGGATTAAACCCGGATCCCTTAGGACTTCAGGCCTCACCTCAATCACTACACCATAACCTCTTTGACATCCCACTTTTATTTGATGATTGAGCTTCATGCTTTAAATTTATTATATATATTAATCTATTGGATAAAATAAAAATACACGGGTCTCGTGGTCCACAACCCACGTACCCTCCCGTTCTCCTATTATCCGGTTAGTTGGTAATTTTATTTTCTAAATTGTTTAAAAGTTTTTTTTTAACATATTTTTTTTTATTATGTAGCGTTTCTCTTTACATAATATTTTTTTATTTATTTTTATGCCAACTTTATGTGTTTCTCTTTACGCACTTTACTACGTCAATGTCACCGTCGTATGCGTTTAAAACGTTGTCGAGGGCGTTGATTTTTCTTATACCATAATGTTTGGGACATTTTTCTTATAACTTTTCTATTAAATTACCTTTTTAAATTCTTATATCATAATGTTTGGGACATGATAATGTTTTTTTATATGTTTAATCTCCATAATTGATCCATCGTAACTTCATACGTTTCTTTTAATCCTACCATCTCGCCATAACACGCGAGTACTGTGAAAAATAAGACTGTGACCGATTGAAAAACATCGATACCGTTATATAACTTTATTTTATATATGTTTCAATCTCCACAACCGAGTCGCCGTAACTTCATACATTTCTTTTATGTATTTAACAACGTATCTTTTTTACTTAGCCACGTTAATTACACCGCCTCAATTGTTTAAGGTTAGTCTCCCGCCGCGAAGCGCGGAGCAAAATTTCTAGTAACATAGTAAGAATCTGTGAGTGCGTGAACAGTACTATTGTCCTATTTGTGAGTTTGAGCGACCATCCAATCAGAGCCTTCCACGTCCTAAGCCCCCACAGTTGGACGGACGAATGCATATATTTAATTGCATTGGAAGGTGTGTTTTTTGTTTTTCCCCGATGAGTTACGAACCCTTCTTCTCAAGGTCTCCATCTGTTCTTTCTTTCGCCACTACTTCCTCTTTTCTATTTCTCAAGACTGAAGAAATTGACAAAGGAAACAAACCCACGTCATCATCGTCTATTTCTTGAGTAATTTATTACATTTTCATAATATATATTTAATACTTAGGGTGAAGGGGGCGCCCTCGGGTAAGGGTATGCGGGTTCACGGGTACCACGGGTACACCGCCGTCGATGCTACGGGTGGGCTTGCGGGTAGTGTTTTGCGGGTACATATACCCGAGTGTGAGGGCTTGAAGTTGAACGTTTATGTTGTGATGATCTGCATCAAGTCTTCAACATCAATAGAGCTGGTTGTTGCTCTGCAGGTTTTTAAATTAAGTGGAGAAGATGGGTTTCTTATTTGTTTTAAATGGTGGAGAAGATGGGTAAGAATTATTTTTAAATAAAAAATATATTATTTAGAATTATTTGTTTATTAGTTTTAATAAAAAATAAATCATTTCATAGAATTATTTGTTTATTAGTTTAAAAAATAAATTATTTAGGGTATTAGGGTTGTGTCTCCAACACTTTAGGGTATTAGGGTTGGATTTTGATAAAAGTGAGGTGACACACTCATTGATTATTTTTGTTAGAGTAGTTTTTTGATGAGGGTTGTGCCCCCTTCACCCTTATGTGTGTTTGACAGTTGTGCCACCTGTAGTACAACTCTCCGCATCAAATTATACATTTACGAATGGGAAATTATTAATAATTTTTATATATTAGTATTAGTTTTCAAGAATTCCAATTTTTATGCTACTAATTGTTATTAAAGCATTTTACTTTTTATTTTAATTTTAACTATATACATTTTGGTAAGGACATCCATGATTCTTATTTGTTATTGGTTGGTTTAGACGTGGTGGTACGTGTCGCATTTTGATTGATTGTTTCTTTTATTTTTTAATCTAGCTGTTTTGGTTTTTTTTCTAGCTTTTTTTTGTCTTTTCTCCTACGTTTTTTTTTTCGTTCAACGTTTTGTTTTGGTAAATGTAGATACACTATATTTCATACTATTTGACAAATTTTATTTATTTTTTAAAAACTAATAATGGATTCATATAACTAATATAGATGTAAACGTGTGACGGTTATCTATGGTTATCTTTCCAAACGTGTCATCGCTTATAATTTGGTTTGAGCCCGCGAACCCGTCGCTGAGCGCGGGCATCGAAGGGTAGTTTAAATGATTTTGAACTATTTAATTTTAGTCTTGCTAAATAAGTAACAACATCCACGTGTCCCGATGATGCTTTCCTAAATTGTACAAGGCGTATAGACTTCCATATTAGGCGACGTAGGTCACCCACCCTCCCTCACCCACACACCATAAACACATACTCGTCGTCCCCATGCATTCTCATTCTCAAATTGCTCAGCAACACTGCAATTCTCTCAACTATTTCTTCACTTTTGCTCGCAGTAGAACCATGCCTCGTGTGGTGGCGGAGAATGTGGTGGATGATACGGCGTTGTTTTATAATCAACAGAGACAGGTGGCAGCTACTCCATCTCTCGGAGAGCTTCTGAAGTACGTCGGAGATATTCGGAAGGAGGCGAACGGTGATGAGACGCCGGCACATCGTGTTCTGGAGATGAGTGAAACCTATAGCGAGCCTAGGTCATTGCCGTTTGTTTTGAAGTTCAATAATCTGACTTACAGTGTGGAAGTTCGGAGGAAGATGCCGATTCCGGCTGTGTTTGGTGGCCGGGAGAGGAATAAGGTTTTGTTGAATGATATCTCCGGTGAAGCGAGGGACGGCGAGCTGGTGGCGGTGTTAGGAGCGAGTGGATCTGGAAAATCCACGTTAATCGATGCTTTAGCGAATCGGATTGCAAAAGAAAGCTTGAAAGGAACGGTGACGTTGAACGGCGAGCAGTTGGAATCTAGATTGCTGAGGGTGATTTCAGCTTACGTGATGCAGGACGATCTGTTATTTCCGATGATAACCGTCGAAGAAACTCTGATGTTCGCCGCCGAGTTCCGCCTCCCTCGGTCATTCTCAAAATCGAAGAAGAAGCTTAGAGTTCAAGCCCTAATTGACCAATTAGGGCTCCGAAACGCCGCCAAAACTGTAATCGGAGACGAAGGACACAGAGGCGTTTCAGGAGGAGAACGCCGTCGCGTCTCCATCGGAATTGATATCATTCACGATCCGATCATCTTGTTCCTGGATGAACCGACTTCAGGACTTGATTCCACCAGTGCGTACATGGTGGTGAAAGTGTTGCAGCGAATCGCACAGAGCGGTAGCATTGTTATAATGTCTATCCACCAGCCGAGCTACCGTCTACTCGGATTACTCGACCGGATGTTGTTCCTCTCCCGTGGACAGCCGGTCTACAACGGCTCTCCGTCAGATCTGCCATTATTCTTCTCCGATTTCGGCCATCCGATTCCAGATAAGGAAAACCGAACCGAATTCGCACTCGATTTGATCAGAGAACTTGAAGGATCTACTGAAGGAACAAAACGCCTCGTCGAATTCAACAAATCCTGGCAAATTTTGAAACAATCTCGCGACGCCGTAACCACCGGCAACGAAACCCCTACCCACGGCTTAACCCTAAAAGAAGCAATCAGCGCAAGCATATCACGTGGCAAATTAGTCTCCGGAGCCGGAGCTAACAACGGCACTAACCCTACCTCCATGGTCCCCACATTCGCCAATCCACGGTGGATCGAAATGGCCGTTTTATCAAAACGATCGTTCACAAACTCACGAAGAATGCCGGAGCTATTCGGCATCCGACTCGCCGCCGTTACCGTCACCGGATTCATCCTCGCCACCGTCTTCTGGAACCTCGACAGTTCCCCTAGAGGCGTTCAAGAGCGATTAGGTTTCTTCGCATTCGCCATGTCCACAACCTTCTACACCTGCGCCGACGCCTTGCCGGTGTTCCTCCAAGAACGCTACATCTTCATGAGAGAAACCGCCTACAACGCCTACCGCCGGTCATCCTACGTCCTTTCCCACTCACTCGTCGCAATTCCGTCGCTAATTTTCCTCTCACTCGCCTTCTCCGCCATCACTTTCTGGGCGGTAGGCCTCGCCGGAGGCATCTCCGGCTTCATCTTCTACTTCTTCGTAACCCTAGCTTCCTTCTGGGCCGGCAGCTCATTCGTCACCTTCCTCTCCGGCGTCGTCCCACAAGTCATGCTCGGTTACACCATCGTCGTCGCTATTCTCGCCTACTTCCTTCTATTCAGCGGATTCTTCATCAGTCGTGATCGGATCCCTAATTACTGGATCTGGTTCCACTACCTATCACTGGTCAAATATCCGTACGAAGCTGTTCTACGGAACGAATTTGATGATCCGGTGAAATGTTTCATCCGTGGGACTCAGATCTTCGATAACAGCCCTCTGGCGGTGGTTGATGAGGATGTAAAAGCTAGACTGTTGCAGAGCATGAGCCGGTCGTTAGGGGTGAACATTAGCAGCAGCACGTGCTTGACCACCGGTGTGGATATATTGAAGCAGCAGGGGATCACGGATCTGAGCAAGTGGGGTTGCTTGTGGGTGACGGTAGCTTGGGGGTTCTTCTTCAGGGTTTTGTTTTATTTCTGTTTGTTGTTTGGGAGCAAAAATAAGAGGAGGTGAAGTGTATGAAGTTGAATTTTGGTGGGCTTTTTGTAATTTGTTTTTGTGAACTCTTTTGAAATGTAACGAGGCTCTTGAAATAACGATACGAGTCTTGTAAGTTATTAATATGTAATTTTTTAAGTCATGTAATGTAATGAATAGCAGGATACTTACTATTTTTAAGCAAGGATTGTTGAACATTGCTTGCGAAGTCTTAGGAACTGTTTGGTTCATAGAATGTTTTAATAGGAATTGAAATGTTTGAAAAGAGTTGAAATTCGTATGAATTGGAATTAATTCCATCCAAAGTTGTGAAAGTGTTTGGTTGGTAAATTGATAAAAGGAATTGGAATGTTAGAAATCAAAAATGACAAGGTTATCCTTCTCCCTCGTTTCCACGTCCGAAACTTCCTAAATCTAATTAATCTAACAGATTATTTTGTATGTTCCTAGTCTCCAATTCCATCATTCTTCATCATCTTTTTTTTACTAGCGGCCCTATTAACCCCTCCCCGCATCAATGCATAGGTGATATAGACAACGCCATAGTTCTTCTTCATCTATCTCGAAGTCGCCGACAGGAAAACGATTTGGAAGTGGGAAATATTGAGATACCGGTGGAAACCGCCATTGATGGTGGACGAAGAAATTAACTTGTCATGCTAATAAAACAATTAATTTATGGGTTTTGGAAGAAAGAATTAAAGTTGAATTATTTTGTAGGTTTCTTTGATTCTTCACACTTCTTAGAACATGTGGTATACTCAAGTGAGTGAGACTCAAGTGAGGGGAAAAGTGGTTGTCACGTGCCGCCACGTCAAATTTTACAAATCTCACACCAACCTCACTTGGCAAGGGAAATACCCAAGTGAGTGAGGATGGTATGAGAATTAAATACATTAAACGAATGGTACAAATATACAAACACAAGGTACAACACTCATGTTCTCTTCTTCTCCTCTCCTTCCCGTGAAGATCTTCACGCAGATCCCTCACTTACCCCTCACGCCATCAAGGGGGCGGTGTTCCATTATGGTTCACGGTGTGAGTGAGGCCCACGGGTGAGCTTCACGCTAGTATACCACATGATCTTACGACCATATTGCAATAGTTGCAAGATTTGTTTTCTTTGTGGTTTCCTAAACTTGGTTTGGTTATTCAGTTGAAAGATATATTTGGTGTTCTAGTTCTTGAATTTGTTCGTTTGATTATGATTCTGTATATTCTATTTTGTTCGTTTGTTAGATTTTCTATTATGTTATGGTTCTTCATTCTGATTCTTCATTGTTTTTTGTAATGTTTAACTTGATTTTTGGGTTTGATTAGAAAGAAATAAGGGTATTTTAGTAATCCTTGAACTTTCCATTGGAAAGTTTAGAATTCCATCACATATAGGAAGGAATGTTAAATTTCTAAGATTGATGGAATTTGATGGAATATTTTTCAATTCCAATTCCCTTGAAAACCAACCAAACACAATATTTGAAGGAAAGTTTTCTATTTCCAATTTCAATTCCTTTGAATTCCATGAATCAAACGGACCCTAGGGGTTATATTCTGAACTAAATTATACTCCTGTGTATTACACAAGTTTGAATAATAAAAAACTTATAAAATGTAGGGGAAAAGTTGAAGCACTATATGAGTTGCTTAAAGCAACAAATATAAGTCCAGCTACAATAACTACAATCCTTCTTCTTCTCGGATCTTTGGCCACCCCAAGTGTATAAATACTCAAATGGAAATATTTCCATAGCTATAATGATAGAAACAAAAGGTTCTAAGTTACCTTTTTCATAAACAACTTTAATAAAAGAATGACAAGTGCACTGACACTAAACAATAAAAACATGAAATTCTTAGAAATTGTATGCTTAAAATGTACAAACACTGACAGTAGCCATTAAGGTAGTTGCCCAAAGTAAAATAAAGAGAATAGAGTCATCAGCCTACTGGCTATTAGGGCATCATATAACACAGTTCCATTCTGTCACACCCCGTCTAGGGCGAAAACACGAGGCGTGATGATCCACGATGTTCATAGCTTTTTATTACATTGAACGACTTCTAATAACATTTATAATCAAAGATTCTAAGTTGTTACAAGGAAACATAAATTGTTTCCATGATATTACATGCCAAAGCACCGTACTTAATATCCAAAGCATACGGTTTTTCATACTATAAGTTTGTCGGCTAAGACCTAAATGTCCTTAGGTTATACCGAGATGTCTCCAAAAGATGTTCTACGTGCGTGCATATCCATGCAAATGATGATTCTAGTTACCTGAGAAAACAAGCTTAAAAAGTCAACATAAAGTTGGTGAGTTCACAGATTTAGTTAAAATGATTGATATTGGACCACAAGTTTTCTAGTTGTGCATTGTTTTCTATGAACCAATGAGGTACCAATGGTGTGTTGTTCACCCGAACAATCGTCGAGTGTTGTTCATCCGAACAATCGTTGTGTGTTATTCACCCGAACAATCGATGCGTGTTGTTCGCCCGAACATTCGTTGAGTGGTGTTCATCCTAACAATCGTTGAGTGTTGTTCATCCGAACAATCGTTGAGTGTTGTTCATCCGAACAATCGTGTGTTGTTCTTCCGAACAATCGTGGAGTGTACTTGTGTCCAGTTGTTTAGTTGAGCAAGTCTTCTCCCCGTTTGTTTAAAAACAATTTAAAAACAAGTAGTAAAAGTGGGGCCGTGAGACTCACCGTATCCAACGGTGTGACGAGTGATGATGTATGCAGTAAGTCCAACAAGTATTTGACTTATCCGTACCCTAAATTATTTAAGACACCTTAGGTTCTATGTAGTTGTTTAAGTATGAATGGGTCACATGACCAATACCCTGAAGTCTCGACCCTGACTTGTAATAATCTTCAAAGGTCCGACCCGATCACCGTTGGTGATATAACTAGTCGTTCAAGTAGTTATATTTATTAAATCATTTTAATAAATATTATGACCAGGTCTCATAGTTGTACATAACTCGTTTCCCATTTGATTCATTTCTTTATGATAATAAATATATAAAATATATTTATTATAAAATTGTTATACAAAAGTCATAAAATAATACTTATATTATTTTATTGTTTAGACTTATTTCTTCCTTTTTAAATTAAAATATATTCATGCATATATATCTAGAATTCTTTTCTCCAAATAACAAAGATACAGGTGTTTCTATAAAAGAAACTTTATAAAATATTACCATTTATCTAAAATAATATTTTGATGTCTGTTCGTATATTACTTTTCAAACTTATTTCTAGTTGTCTCAACAATATATCTATATCTATATATATAATAATAATTATTATTATTTTATAAAAACTAACATATATAAATATATATATATATATATGCTTATTTTATTAAAAGATTTATAAAATCCTCCATTCAATTGCATGTTCATAATAATGTACCAAAAAAATCATTTATAGAAGATAACAACGCTTAGAATTCTTTTACAACTTTTAACCGTCGACTCTCACATTAAAAACCCATTTTTGTATATTATTTAAAATAATAACCGGTTGTAACCATTATATCATCGAGAAAAGGTGACGGGGTTTACGTGAGACCCAGTTCCTTCCCGTAAAGTCCCGTATGGCTCGGTGAGTTCCCGAAATGATCCGCAAGCCTCGAGTATCCGCTATCCGGTGATCGTTGGTGAGAAACGAAGGTCCGAAATGGTCGGTTCTTGTCCAGAAAGAACCCGTAAAAGGTGGTGGAAGCTGTTACGGTTGGAAGTGGTGTACGGCGGTGGTTGTAGGAGTGGTGTAGGGCTGCTGTTTGAGCCGAGAAGGAGGTGGGTGTGGGGGTTTTGGTGGATGACGGTGGTGATGGGTGGTGTCCGTGTTCCTGCTGCTGTTGTCGAAGGTCAAATGGGAGAAAATGGTGGCTTCCTCGTGGATGGTGGTGGTCTTGTTATTAACAAGAACTTAAAAAAAGTTATTGTTGTTAGGTGGTGTCCGAAGCAGCGAAAGGAAAATAAGAAAATGGAGGGGATGAATTGTTTGTTTGCTTTTGTCATAAATCATAGAAAGAAAGAGTAGGAGAGTGTTGAAATGGATGAGTTTTGAGATAACCAAGTCTTGCTTTTATAATCCATTCATGTAAGTTAGTGTTGGGAACCTTGAGTCCATTTACGCATACGGAACCATGAGTTGAGAATATAGGGGTGTGGTTAGAAAGATGGTGCATATGTAGGGGACAAGACAAGGAGGCATGGTGGCGCTTACTTGCAGGGCATGGGGTGGTGATTTTGTAAGGTCCTTTCTTTGTCTAGTTCCTCTATTTAGACATGTGGGCAATTCACAAGAGAAACACTTTTTTTTTCTTTTGGAGTTCGATGTAAACAGAAAGGGAGAAAGGGAGGGTGAGTGGGTATGGTTGCAGTGAGGAGTGATACCCGCTCGTTATTCGTTTGGTAAAATATCCGTGTGTCGTTATTTTTGTTTATGGTTACGTGTCGGGTTTGAGTCGGGTTTCGATAATAATATAGATATAGTAGTGGATAAAACACGAGTCCATTGTCATATGTTTAGATTTTATCCGGGTGGGTACTCTCTATTATTAAAATACTAGGTTAGAATCCCGTGTATTACACGAGATTGTATATTATAAAAGATAAAATTTATAAATTTGTAAGTACGTCCTAACTTGTCAGACTATTATGATCGTCTCGAGATATATAAAGTGGAAATGTGTGTATATAACAAATTAATATTTTTCTTTAATTAGTTATATTTTGATTTCCTATTATATATTCTTATTTAATATAATTAGTATTCTTTTTAATAATATATTTATAATATTATTATAATAAAATAGATGCGCATTTCATTAGGAGAAAGAGGCGGGAAAACAAATGTGAGGAGGCACGAGAAAGTGACACGTGTGTATTTTAAACCTTTATTTATTAGTATAGATAAGAGAACGTTTCAAGATGTTTAAATATTTCTAGTTTATCACTAACGCGATATGGGGTTCGTTGTGTCTTGAAAATTTCTAATATTTCTCGTAGTTGTGTGTGGGTTGAAATCTACTGGACCGGGTTAGACCTAGAAATGCAAATTAGTCTAATATGCATAATCTAGAGTAATTATATTTGAATAATTACGTGGTAAATTACCATTTGTCACACAATCTATGTATATACTACACTACTATAATTACTAATCCAAAGGTCTCAAGTATCAAATATTAGTAGCTCTGTCATTTGCGCTTCTTTCTCTGCAAAAATCATCAAAACTTATTTATTAGATCACGTACAGTAGTAAATATATTAAATTATTATATTTGTTTATCCAAACTAAATATTTATAAACATGTTATACTATATATAAATGCTAAAAGGTATAAGCAAAAATGGCTATGGCATAACATCAAAAAGGTAAAACAAGTACATGAAACAAGGACACCAAAAACTTTGTAATTTAAGGCATTCAAAGATTGAAAAAAAAGATATATAGTATTATAGGGAAAACCAGGGATGAGAAGAGACTTGCAAAACTCCAAATAAGAATTAGGGAAAATCCAAATAAATACGAGTTCGATTTGTGGGAATGGAAATTTCCGTGAGAAGGGGTCTTGACAAATAACTACATATGTTAGGGTGAAGGGGACACGTAAGGCTTCAAGCCGCATGAAACCAAACATACCCTCTAATGAGAATGTGACATCTCTTTTGAAGCCTCATAAGGGGACTGGGAGTGGACAACGAGTAAAGATGGCGGGTTACGGGTACACCGCCACAAGCCAAACGGCTTTAAGTGGGTGGGATTTGGCGGGTATGTTGGGAGGGTGTTGACGGGTACCGGAACCCATGAAAACTTCAAGCGGATAGCCTTTAATGCATTTAATGTAGCATGCTCTGGTTCATTATCTTGACTTGGTCAAGATATATACATGTTTATTCACTTTTTAAATTTCTTTAAAATCAAATATAATTTTAAGTACTTATTTTTATTTCCATAAAATTTACATCAAGTCATTTAGAAGTTTTTTTTTAACTAATTCATATACTATTATTATTATATTTATTATAAAATAGAATTTGACTAATTCATATTTTTAAATTTTATTATTTTTTTAACTAATTCATATTTTTAATTTTTAAATTTGGTTATTTATTTGTTTTAATTTTAAAAAATAGTACCACTCGGGTAGTTTGAGAGGGTAGTTTGGCTAAGGAAGTTAACATCTAATTTGGAAAGGAACTTTCGTTGAGAGGGTACTACTCTCACCTCGCTAAAGACCCAAGCCCTTGAAGCCACATACCAATTTGTTTGTAATTAAAAAAAACACAATCTAACTAATTAATTAATTTAATTCATAAAAATAAAATAAACTAAAATAAAAATACATAAATAACCTAAAAATTTAAAATAAGAAACTACTCGTCGTCGTCCGAAACCGTAATGTTCAAATAATAAAAGTTCTAGCCCATCAGTGTCGGAACTACTCGAATCGGAGGATGGAATATTGATATTGCATTTCATTTTTTTAAAATAAAAGTGTTTTTGAGTAGAATGAGAGAGTATTGGAGTAGAGTTTAAGAGTATTGGAGTAGAGTTTGAGGGTATAATTTTGGTTGAGTATATGTTTAAACAATTGTATTTATAATGGGTTAATTTTTTTTAAAAATATTACCGTTCAATGGTAATGTACGCAAGCACGCATGATCAAACCCTACGTACTTAGATAAGTACGCATGTTCATTCCCCTATAAATAGAAGACTTGTCTTCATTTGTAGGTGGGAACTCTGGAACTAGGTTGAGAGGTGTCCGGGTCGGGACGAGCTCTCCTGACCCTTGGACCGTGAGCTTAGATAAGAGATGTGTGCTCCTTCAGTATGTAGTCTGTAATACGGGATGGTTTCTTTGTTATGGATTACATATCGTTTCGTTCTCTTGTTTGTTGTTCATGTATTCTCTGGCTCGTTTTCTTAGTTCCCATACAAATCACAGAACAGATCCGTGTATTTCCGCTGCGCGACGAGGCTCCCGGGACCTACAAGTGGTATCAGAGCATCGGTGTTCGTTGATTTGTGTTCAAGTTTCGTGTTTTAGAGTTTTTGGAGCAGATCTGAGTTCATACGAGTTCTTGCTTTTTGTGTCAAAAATCCTCAAATCCGAGTTTGTTATCACTTCATTTGGTGTTTGGAAGGCTAAAGGTTTGTTAGATGATGTTTTCTGCGTACTTACTAAGTACGCATGGGTTTTGCCATGCGTACTTACTAAGTACGCAAGAGTAGTTGTCCTGCGTACTTGTTAAGTACGCATGAGTATTTGACTCTGCGTACTTAGCATGTACGCATGGGTTGGCTTTGCGAACGTATCAAATACGCATGAGCACTTGGCTTTACGTATTTACTAAATACGCATGAACACCCTTTATGTGCGTATTTACTAAGAACGCATGAACTAGCATCTGAGATTCACAAAAAAAAAGAGTTTTTTGGCGGGAAAACTTTTCAAATTTTTTAAGGATCATTTGTACACTTGTTTCAGGCCATTTTTGAGAAGATAGTAATTTTGGTTTTTTCGGACCAAAATTTGTATACAATGTGGCTTGGTGAAACGCGGACGAGATTTTTGTTGGATGATACCACTTGTCATACATTGTTTAAGTGTTCAAACCTGAAAATGTGGGCTACGAGTATCCGGGATACTTATTTAATAGGGTATGAATGTTGAACTAATGGGAGCAATTGGGTCGTCATCGGCTAAAGGTCTCGTTCTATTTGTGAAGATGTTGCTGCTTTGGGTCTTTCGGAAAAAGAATCATCTTGTTTAGGTATTCAAACCTGAATATGTGGGCTACGAGTATCTGGGATACTTCTTTAATAGGGGATGAATACTGGAACAACTTGAACCCAAGGATTTGCTGTTTTGGATCTTTGCAAAGGAATAAAAGAATAAAATCCCGGAGTTAGCTAGTTGTGCTTTTTGAGGATTTGAGTGACGTGGTAATGAAGCTGGTCATAGTTTACAGAGAAATGGGGGGATAAAAATAAATGTTACATCAACCATGATTTCTCGTGTAAACTATATTTTTCGTGTTCATTGGTCAAGCTTGTGTTCAAGATTTGATGTGATTCAATTATGATGCGATTTCTCATTTGGGATCTGGGCGGAATGCCAGATAGACAACCTAGTTATGGAACTTCACCGCGGTGAACGTATACAAATTAGGAGGTGTAAACCAGGAATGAATATCTAATTGAAGAATGTTGGACTTTGGATATAAGGTGATCACCGCTGAGCATGATTTTGTGTTTGATTCTATCAAGTGTTTTCAGGATGAAGCTGGATATGCGTTGGATTATTAGTTGAAGATGGAACCTTTTATCATTAGCCGACGGGATAGGAAACATTCCCTTTGTTTCTGGTCTAGTCAAATGGAGCTTAAACTGAAAGGGGAGATTGGCAATGAACATCTTCGGGAATTTAGTTAACTCATGAAGATATAGGATAGAGTTGGACACATCTGGTTGAAGACTTAAGTTTATCTTACTGGAATTCCTATGGGAGCTGATTAGTTTGATGCAAGTTATTGGAAATTCAAACTCTCTATCATATGCCAGCTGATTTGGAGTTGTTTTAATCTTCTATTGTCACTTGTTTAGGAAGACATTGTCAGACTCAGAGTTCAAAGTCAGGGTGGAGCAAGCTACTGCTGAGAGGATGAACTACAATGAAGTGTGTTGGGTTAATTGGTTCCGATTGAAGCACTTGGTTTGGTCTACAATGAAAGCTACATTTAAGAGGGAGTCGTGTGTGTCATCACTCGGCAACTGAAGACTGAAGTTTGGAGATTTGAAGATCTCAAATGGAATGCCAGAAGATCAAGTCTCGCCAGAAGACACTTGATGTCATTAATTTAGAGGGAGTCTGTTAAGACATTCTTTGTAAACTGATGGTTATCAGTGTTAGAGATAGATAGAATTTGATGCTATAGTTAAGAGGGAGTTTGTAGAAGCATGTTTCTGTAACTATAGATAAAATTCTAGGTATCGGTGTACGTGGCTAGTACGCAGGAGGGTGTTCCTGAGTACTTAGCCTGCGCACTAGTTTGGTCCTGCATAAGCCTTGCGTACTTGTCAAGTACGCATGACCAAACCCTGTGTACTTAGACAAGTACGCATGTAACGTTCCTTCCTTTATAAATAGAAGACTTGTCTTCATTTATAGGTGGGAACTCTGGAACTATGTTGAGAGGTGTCCGGGTCGGGACGAGCTCTCCCGACCCCTGGACCGTGAGCTTAGATGAGAGATGTGTGCTCCTTCGATATGTAGTCTGTAATACGAGATGACTTCTTTGTTATGGATTACGTATCGTTTCATTCTCTTGTTTGTTGTTCATGTATTCTCTGTCTCGTTTTCTTAGTTCCCACACAAATCACAGAACAGATTCGTGTATTTTCGCTGCGCGACGAGGCTCCCGGGACCTACAGAAAATAACGGGTTTACCCGAAACCCGACGGGTAATTATCCGATAGAAACCCGACGGGTTTTTGGTCGGGTATGAGACAAGATTTTATAACCGAGTATGGTGTTGGGATTACTTAAACCCGTCCCAAACCTGACCCATTGCCATCTCTAGGAAAATCCCCTCTTTAAAAGAGGGCCTTAGCCACTCTCCAAGCCAGATTCATTCACTATCGGTCCCATAATTACACTTAAACTCTCTCTTTCTCTAACATCACATCTCAAGAACACTTTATTTTATTCTTATGCCGGAGGCTGATCGCAGGAAACCAACTCCTATAGCAAGGCTAACAGTACAAACTGTCGAGCCCAGAAGACGTCCACACCTCTTACATTCCTATTCTTATCATAGCAACAATTATATTTTTATTAATCTATACAAACTTGTCATAAATTTATTATAGCATGAGAAAGCGAACCATTTTTAAGACTATATAGATTTATTTATATCAAACAACATTATTATTATAACTATATACATTTAAAGTAGAGGGTGAACATTATTGGTTGTTTTGGACGGTCATGACATATGTCAAATGATGGTTGGTTGATGGTTTTTTTTTTCTTTAGGATTTTTCACGTTTATTAATGGTTTATAGACCTTTTTTTCTATTTAACAAACAGCTTGTTCAATGCAGAGGTTAACGCTCCTTCACTTAAAACATCCAACCCAAATGAACCCGCGTTCGAAACCCAACACTTCACTTCCTAGATTTTCTTAACTTTTTTTGGGTTCTTTTTTTGTGTTTTTTTTTCTTTTTCCTAGATATTTTTGTTTTCTCTTTTTTATTTGTTTATGTTATTTCCTATTTTTTTAAAGATTATTTAGGTTTTTTCGAAGTAAGCGAGAACATTTTATCTTTATCTTATTTTTACAATATTAACACTCCTGTTTTGTCAATATTACCGTGAATCATGACAACATTGTATTTTCTGCATATTTTTACGTGTTATTGCTTATATTTTGGTTCGAGTCTACGACCCGCTACGGAGCGCGGACATCAAATACTAGTTATCATGCTTTTTAAACTATAATTGTATTGATTCCAGGTAGAGTGTACTGATCTTTATAGGTGTTGTCATTCAACGTTCTGTAGTTGTACACCATTCTTTCCTTGCCTCTAATTTCCTTCCCTGTTGCAGGATCCACTGAAGTTCCTGATTGAACTATCATGGCCATGGTCCCGTGTCAACTTTTACTGGGTCTGATTAGTTTCAACCCAAGTAATTGCTGGACATGTTTTTGAAATTGGGCCTTCATGGCTGGAGTGATATGTTTCAAGGGTTTATCTTGAATAGTGATATCAGGATTAATAATCTACAGCTTACATTTTACTTTATTCTTAGCCCAATGCTTGACTGGGTCTTCCCCAATAAAGCCTCTTTCTTCTAACCTTCTTAAAGTTTCATGGAATTTTACCCTGAAGGTTGGGCTTGTATGGCCCAAACTGTAGAGGACTTGTTCGAAGTAATCTTCTTGGTATCTTTCATCTTCTAGTTCTTTCAAGAACTTTCCAGCTTCCAGATCTTGTTGGGTGTTGATTATGGTGACATTTTTGTAGAATGTGAGGGTGTTACCCTCAATTCTAAGTCCTCCATACATTGCTCTTATGAAATTGCATCCAATCAATAATTCTATGCCACTGACTGTTTCCATATCGAAGGCGTAGGTGAAAGGAATTCTGAATTTGTTTCCTTCAATTTCCATGGTTCCCTGTTTTAGCTTAGTCTAAGCTATCTGATCTTGAGAAAACCCAGAAGAACATTATAAAAACCCAAAAAAATATTCAGAGTGAACTTAATAGCCATAAACCCTTATCCAAAAGTGAGGCTTTAACCCTAGTCAACGAAATAGCCAAACAACCCAAGTTAGTTGAAGAAGAAGCTTTAAAGCTTACAGCAGATTTGAATAGCAAAGTTCATCAGGTGGAACACCTCATTAAAGATTTAAAAAGGTCTTTATTCCCTGAATGAGCTACGAACAAACTGTGAATAGTAGCATTTACAAGGAAGCAGCTAAGGCACTTGAACAGTTTGACTCACCAGCGATCGGTATCACAAAAGTTCCCGGAGTAAATACATCAGTAAAACAAAATAACTTTGTCATCCAACTGTTGGTAAAGTTATCAGAAAAAGCTGAAGATTTACAAGAAGAAATCAGAGGTCTAAAGAAAGAAGTTCTAAATCTTCAAAAGGCTAAAGAAACAAAAGAAGATTTCCAGATAACTGTAGACGAGTTAACCAGAAAACTCGAAGGAGTACAGATTGGGGACGAGAAACCCTCTAAGAAGAAAGGCCCTTTCTACGTATACGAAGATCCACTCAAGATCTTTGAAAGAGAAAAGGCAAAATCAAAATGAGAAGGTCAAGAACAATAACAGAGGAAGCCAGATCAGACAACAGGACTCCCTCTGTCGATGACCAGATACGGGACTATCGATTTAGTTCTCGTATAAGACACAGGGCAGCTGCAACTATTGCAAGAAGAAGAGGTCAAAGGACCCTAGAAAGTCAGCTGGATCCTGAGGCTCAACTCAGGATTTCACAAACCAGACGTGCAAGGATGGTTCCCGCAGAAATATTGTATGATTCAAGTTTCAGCAACCCTAATCATAGGGTTTACCAGCATTATTCGGAAAGAAGATTGTTGGTCACTGAAGAAGGCCAACAAGAGGACTTAAGGTTCATAGTCCAAAGTAGCTATGAAGCCTTAAGAAGGGAAAACTTTCAGCATATACATCTTGGACTACTGATGGTCCGGATACATGCACTTCACCGAAGAGATGCAGGAACTCAAGCTCTGATTGTGTTCAGAGATACCAGATGGCAAAATGATAATCAAATAATTGGAACGGTGGAAGCTGATATGACTAATGGAACACAGTTAATATACTTAGCACCAAACATGATGTTAAGTATAGAAGACTTCTATAATCATATTCAGTTATCTGTTCAGACCAGAGGATACGAAGGATGGCGTGGGGAATCTAATTTGCTGATAACAACTTCACTCGTAGGAAGGTTAACCAATACAGGTTACGCCTCTTATAGATACCACGTACAAGATGTAGTTGATTATTTAGCTACAAATGGTATCCAAGCCATAGCAGGAGAACAAAAGACTACAGAAGAACTAAGAGGAAGGCAGTGGATTCTCAGACCAAGCAGAACAGCACAACCAGCAGTCGCACCAAGACGAGTTGATACAAGGACACGTCTAGATGGTTCTCTCGCGTTAAGATTCGCTGACTACGGGAACATTCCAACAACACGAAGAAGTTTCGCTGTTAATGAACATGATACTGAAGAGATAAATGACGAAGACGAATTTATTGGCATGGCTTTTATTAATGAAAGCTACTTTGACCATGGAGTTAGACTCTTAATGCAACAAGAAGCTGCAAAAAGAAGACCTGTAGAACAAATATGGGATACCCTTGGTCAACCCTCTGGCAAGTATGATTATTATGTCAGATATGATGCACCTAAGGAAACAACGTCGATTGAAGAAATAATTCCTACTGGATGGGATGATGAGGAAGCTGAACAATCGGAAGAAGTAATGGTTGTTTTGAATGAAACACCTACTGAAGACGATGATGAGGATGATTTGACATGGTTAAATGGCCTTCAACCATGTACAGAAGGTGGTGGAGAGTTACCCTACCCGATTCAAAAACCCGATATGAAGCAAGGTATTGAAACATTTGAAATGATGAAAGGTACTGATGAATTGGTAGCGTCCTATCACAATAGTGTGATGCAAGGTACCAATGACTCAGTAGCATCCTATCATACGAATGATTCAGTAGCGACCTATCATACGGATACATCTGTAATTCATGTAAGCAGCGAGCTGAAAGATGAGCCGTGTAACATGAATCCAGATGATGAATCACTACAGGGATATGTTGTTGATGAAGAAGTTCTTGAAATGCCATACCCAAAATTAAGAAGGTTCTTGCAAACCACTGAACAAGCTATGAGTGGATCAGTCACTAGTGGCTATGTCCCACCAAGAGAACCTATTATGGGTCCTGTTAATTACCCACTCGCAACTGGAACCTCTACTTCAAATAACCAGAGCAATCTAACTTTCGATGCTCAGGTTTTAAAACAAAGATCAGAAGCAGTTAGAAATGGTCTCGGAACAAATATGTGGACCTTACCATCTGCACAACAAAATAACGGAGCTATGCTCGTGCTTCCCATGGATATTGGAAAATATGAAGATGTTATTTCAAGATGGGAATCAATAACCCTTAACCATGTTGATGATCCAAACAAAACATGGTCATCTAACAAAGCCAAGGTACAATACATTGAAAATTTGCTCGGAGAAAGTGAAAAGCTAGCATGGGTACAGTGGAGAATGGCTTATTCAGCAGAATTTGATCAAATCGTTGAAATGGCTGATGACACACAAAATGTGTTATCACAAATCAGGAGGATATTTCTGTTATAAGATCCTTATCAAGGGTCAACAGAAGTACAAAATAGGGCATTTAATGATCTTGAAAGACTTACATGCAAAACTGCCAAAGACATACCAAAATTCCTTAATGACTATAAGGAATTAGCAAGCAAATCTGGAAGGCTTTACATCTCAACTGATCTATCAGAAAAGTTGTTTAGAAAGCTTCCAGCTCCATTTGATAAAGAAATTAAAGCAGCATGGACAGAAAAATACCCTGGAAACGTGATAGGGGTATTCCCACGAATCTACTTTGTCAATCAGTACTTAGTAGAGGTATGTCGAAGAGCAGCAGTCATGAGAGCAGTCAAGGATCTCTCATTCTGTGAAAATATACCAATACCAGGATACTATGAAGGAGGACCTAAGAAGTATGGTTTGAGAAAATCAAAATCATATAAAGGAAAACCACATGATTCTCATGTCAGAATTTTTAAAAGAAAGCATGCTGACAGAGAAAGAAAATGCAAATGTTTTATATGTGGTGAAGAAGGACATTTTGCCAGAGATTGTAAGAAGAATTCAGGCAATATTGTCAGAGCTGCGGTACTAGAAAACTTAAAGCTACCCAAAGAATGGGATGTAGTTTCAGTAGATCAAAATGAACCAGACAGTGACCATATATGCTCTTACTCAGAAGGAGAAGGAGACTTTATGGTAAAAACTTTGGAAGAAGAATTCCATGAAACAGGATTCATGATACAAGAAACAAGTTGGAGGTATATTGTGCAATTACCTAAGGAACAGTCTGAATGCACACATGAGCTAAATGAAGAGGAAAAGGAAATCCTGATTTCCAATTGTGTTTATTGCAAAGAAGTTACACAAGAAGGCAGGAGAACCTATTGCAGCAAGTGTAAACTAATTGCTTGTGTACTATGCTCAAGTTATTACTTAAAACACAAGGTCAAGATCCAACCCATCAAACATGGTGGGTATATCGGCTCAAAAGAGGAATTAATAAAGCAGCTTACTCTATTCAATGCTCAACTAATAGAGGAAAATGAGAATCTCAAACAAGAGATTCAGAAGCTAAAGGAAGAAAAGATCGATGAAGAAATTATTACCGATGAAATTGTCAAGGTTGAAAGTAACCTCCCAAGAAGCCGGAAAATTAATAGACTATATAATGTGATTGTGAAGCTCACAATCCCTGGAGTTCCTGAATTCAAAGTTCAAGCCATAATAGATACTGGAGCTACTACATGCTGCATCAACAAAAGGAAGGCCCCTAAAGAAGCTTTGGAAGAAAGCCCTTATCATGTCAACATAAGTGGCCTTAATTCAAGAGATAAAGCTACTCAGAAGCTAAAACAGGGAACCATGGAAATTGAAGGAAACAAATTCAGAATTCCTTTCACCTACGCCTTCGATATGGAAACAGTCAGTGGCATAGAATTATTGATTGGATGCAATTTCATAAAAGCAATGTATGGAGGACTTAGAATTGAGGGTAACACCCTCACATTCTACAAAAATGTCACCATAATCAACACCCAACAAGATCTGGAAGCTGGAAAGTTCTTGGAAGAACTAGAAGATGAAAGATACCAAGAAGATTACTTCGAACAAGTCCTCTACAGTTTGGGCCATACAAGCCCAACCTTCAGGGTAAAATTCCATGAAACTTTAAGAAGGTTAGAAGAAAGAGGCTTTATTGGGGAAGACCCAGTCAAGCATTGGGCTAAGAATAAAGTAAAATGTAAGCTGGAGATTATTAATCCTGATATCACTATTCAAGATAAACCCTTGAAACATATCACTCCAGCCATGAAGGCCCAATTTCAAAAACATGTCCAGCAATTACTTGGGTTGAAACTAATCAGACCCAGTAAAATTCGACACAGGACCATGGCCATGATAGTTCAATCAGGAACTTCAGTGGATCCTGCAACAGGGAAGGAAATTAGAGGCAAGGAAAGAATGGTGTACAACTACAGAACGTTGAATGACAACACCTATAAAGATCAGTACACTCTACCTGGAATCAATACAATTATACAAAAGATTGGGAGAGCAAAAATCTACTCTAAATTTGATCTAAAGAGCGGATTCCATCAAGTAGTCATGGAGGAAGAAAGTATCCCTTGGACGGCGTTTGTAACACCAGATGGATTATATGAATGGCTTGTAATGCCATTTGGTCTTAAAAATGCTCCAGCCATTTTTCAGAGAAAGATGGATAATTGTTTCAGAGGATGTGAAGATTTTCTGGTTGTCTATATAGATGACATCCTCGTATTCTCAAAAACAGAGGAAGATCATGCTAAACATCTAATAAAAATGTTGGCCATTTGTGAAAAAGAAGGATTAGTTCTATCAGCCAATAAGATGAAGGTTGCGGTCTCGGAAGTAGATTTCCTTGGAGCAGTTATAGGAAAACAAAAGCTAAAGCTTCAACCGCATATTATAAATAAAATAGCTGAAGTTGATGATAAGAGTTTACAAGAAAAAAGAGGGTTGAGGTCATGGCTTGGAATTTTAAATTATGCCAGAAGCTATATTCCTAAACTAGGAATACTCCTTGGACCTCTTTATCAAAAAACAAGCCCCCACGGAGACAAAAGAATGAAGAATTCAGATTGGGAAATTGTTAGAAAAATCAAGGATCAGGTTAAACAATTACCTAATATGAAAGTCCCAAATCAAGAAGCCTGCATAATCATCGAAACAGATGGTTGTATGGATGGATGGGGAGCAATTTGCAAATGGAAAAACAAAAGAAATGATCCAAGAAGCACGGAAGAAATATGTGCTTATGCCAGTGGGAAATTCACCACTGTAAAATTTACCATTGACGCTGAAATATACGCATGCATGGAAGGTCTTAGTAGTTTCAAAATTTACTACTTAGACAAAGAAGAAATAACTGTTAGAACAGACTGCCAGGCTATAATAAGCTTCTACAACAAATCGACCAATAACAAACCATCAAGAGTCAGATGGCTAAATTTTACTGACTTCGTTACTGGTTCAGGAGTAAAAGTGCAGTTTGAACACATTAATGGAAAGCAGAATATTCTTGCTGATGCGTTATCACGTCTAATAATCAAAATGTGTGAACAGGAATGGATGGCAAATATGGAGGAATGGGAAGAGAAATACCAACAAGCTGGGGAGGCATTCACCGAGCTATTCAACTACAAGAGTCTGGGTTACAATTCATACTCAGAGGAACAAGAGTTGGAGAAAGCAGTGAACATCTGGTTGGAAGGAGAAGAAGGGTGGAAAAATACGAACAAACCTTCTCAGAATTGTTTGTTACTCCAGGACTCACCCAACAAAAGAAAGCAAGAATGCGAAACAAGCTTAGCGGGATTGTACAAGCCCAACTTAGCTGTGCAAAAGGAGAAGTGCGACTTCTACAAAGTTTTGTTAAACTTCATAAGGAACTCAGAGCCCATGAAGATTGTGAATTTGCCCAAGAAAATGTATCCAGTTTGGCCCAAGCTGAAGCCCATATTGCGACAGCCCAACATGCCTTGGATTACATCAATGAAGGAATCCATTAAACCCAAAATAAAGCTTCTAGAAACAAACGTAAGCAATGACGGTATCATGCACCAGCCAAAAAGAAGGAAAATAATAGCCGATAACATTATCCTTACTTTAATCACACGTGAAGAAAAAGGAAGCACCACGACAAAGTCATTATGGAAACATGGACCCTTTTCTTTTGACAGAAAAGCAAAAGAAGATGTGACCCGCAAGGAAAACGATTGGTGGAAAAACGACGAAATGATTCTCAATCATGGAATTATCTACCCGAGAATCACTCTGTCCCGCCTTTAATTTCTACCGTCCTTTAATTAAGAAGAGCAGGTGGTGGGCCTGTCCACTTTAGCTCTTTTGTATTATAGTTGGTGTGTTAGCCTATAAAAGGCTCAGTGTGTTTAGAGTTTAAGATCATCGAGAGAACCTCATATATCTTATTCTCAAGTCCAAAAATAAAATCTTGTAAGTTTGCTTTACTTTCAGTATTGTATCAAAGGTTTGAATCAATAAAACTTTGTATTAAAGGTTTGAATCAATATTATTTTGCTGAATACTTTCCAAGCAAGATCATAAACTGGGACTCGATTGCTCTATATGGTATCAGAGCTCAGTTTTTGGTTAAACATGTTTATACTCGGCTAAAAACCTAATCCAAGTCCATGTTGAAAGAAAATTTATACCTTCTTATACTATTGTTCAAAAATCAAATTTATATTTATAGATATTAATTAACAAAGGCAAAAGGAACAGACCATAGATCTGGGCAAAAGGTAAGACCTGGTGTTGGATAGTTATGAGCCTGAGTTAATGAAGTATTTATAAGAATGAGTTTGAGATTTGAACAAGAAATACAAAGATGGTATGATGATCGAGTAAACAAGGATTTGGAATATTTAAGTCTTGAAATACCAAAACCCGTGAATCGTTTGTTATCAGATCATATTGAGTATAACTGTTTTCACAAAAAGCAAGTTAAACACGAATCATTTTCTGAAAATCGTCAACTTAATTTCGTAATAGATATCTTGTTAAATACTAATAATAATATTTCAGTCATTTTTGATAACCTTGGTTTATTTTCTCGTGTTAGTTTGAAAAATTTTCATATAATTCTCGAAAAATTGGAAGTCTTTGAGTTGTAAAATTTAGCCATCTGACTTTGAATTCAGGAACTCCAGGGATTGTGAGCTTCACAATCACATTATATAGTCTATTAATTTTCCGGCTTCTTGGGAGGTTACTTTCAACCTTGACAATTTCATCGGTAATAATTTCTTCATCGATCTTTTCATCCTCCTTTGCTTCATCGAAATCATTGAGTTCTCTCCTCTCTTTTTCTAACTCACTTTCGAATTTATATTCTTCAAACAACTTTTCTTCCTTTAGCTTCTGAATCTCTTGTTTGAGATTCTCATTTTCCTCTATTAGTTGAGCATTGAATAGAGTAAGCTGCTTTATTAATTCCTCTTTTGAGCCGATATACCCACCATGTTTGATGGGTTGGATCTTGACCTTGTGTTTTAAGTAATAACTTGAGCATAGTACACAAGCAATTAGTTTACACTTGCTGCAATAGGTTCTCCTGCCTTCTTGTGTAACTTCTTTGCAATAAACACAATTGGAAATCAGGATTTCCTTTTCCTATTCATTTAGCTCATGTGTGCATTCAGACTGTTCCTTAGGTAATTGCACAATATACCTCCAACTTGTTTCTTGTATCATGAATCCTGTTTCAAGGAATTCTTCTTCCAAAGTTTTTACCATAAAGTCTCATTCTCCTTCTGAGTAAGAGCATATATGGTCACTGTCTGGTTCATTTTGATCTACTGAAACTACATCCCATTCTTTGGGTAGCTTTAAGTTTTCTAGTACCGCAGCTCTGACAATATTGCCTGAATTCTTCTTACAATCTCTGGCAAAATGTCCTTCTTCACCACATATAAAACATTTGCATTTTCTTTCTCTGTCAGCATGCTTTCTTTTAAAAATTCTGACATGAGAATCATGTGGTTTTCCTTTATATGATTTTGATTTTCTCAAACCATACTTCTTAGGTCCTCCTTCATAGTATCCTGGTATTGGTATATTTTCACAGAATGAGAGATCCTTGACTGCTCTCATGACTGCTGCTCTTCGACATACCTCTACTAAGTACTGATTGACAAAGTAGATTCGTGGGAATACCCCTATCACGTTTCCAGGGTATTTTTCTGTCCATGCTGCTTTAATTTCTTTATCAAATGGAGCTGGAAGCTTTCTAAACAACTTTTCTGATAGATCAGTTGAGATGTAAAGCCTTCCAGATTTGCTTGCTAATTCCTTATAGTCATTAAGGAATTTTGGTATGTCTTTGGCAGTTTTGCATGTAAGTCTTTCAAGATCATTAAATGCCCTATTTTGTACTTCTGTTGACCCTTGATAAGGATCTTGTAACAGAAATATCCTCCTGATTTGTGATAACACATTTTGTGTGTCATCAGCCATTTCAACGATTTGATCAAATTCTGCTGAATAAGCCATTCTCCACTGTACCCATGCTAACTTTTCACTTTCTCCGAGCAAATTTTCAATGTATTGTACCTTGGCTTTGTTAGATGACCATGTTTTGTTTGGATCATCAACATGGTTAAGGGTTATTGATTCCCATCTTGAAATAACATCTTCATATTTTCCAATATCCATGGGAAGCACGAGCATAGCTCCGTTATTTTGTTGTGCAGATGGTAAGGTCCACATATTTGTTCCGAGACCATTTCTAACTGCTTCTGATCTTCGTTTTAAAACCTGAGCATCGAAAGTTAGATTGCTCTGGTTATTTGAAGTAGAGGTTCCAGTTGCGGGTGGGTAATTAACAGGACCCATAATAGGTTCTCTTGGTGGGACATAGCCACTAGTGATTGATCCACTCATAGCTTGTTCAGTGGTTTGCAAGAACCTTCTTAATTTTGGGTATGGCATTTCAAGAACTTCTTCATCAGCAATATATCCCTGTTGTGATTCATCATCTGGATTCATGTTACACGGCTCATCTTTCAGCTCGCTGCTTACATGAATTACAGATGTATCCGTATGATAGGTCGCTACTGAATCATTCGTATGATAGGATGCTACTGAGTCATTGGTACCTTGCATCACACTATTGTGATAGGACGCTACCAATTCATCAGTACCTTTCATCATTTCAAATGTTTCAATACCTTGCTTCATATCGGGTTTTTGAATCGGGTAGGGTAACTCTCCACCACCTTCTGTACATGGTTGAAGGCCATTTAACCATGTCAAATCATCCTCATCATCGTCTTTATGCGGATATAACATTTCTTTTTCTAAAATATTTTTGATATAGACCAATAAATTATGCAAAAAGATTTTATAATTAGGTATTGGGCCGCTTTGCTTCATGGATTTCGGGATTACGAATACGAAACATTTAAAAAAACCCCAAACCTCAAACCTCGATCTTCTTCCAGCTTCCAGGATTCTCCCTACCTCACCGTGCTAAATCGGCGATTTCACCGCTCAGTTCGTCGTCTCCGTCTCGAATTTCATCCGCCGGTATGTTCTCGAAAGCAAACCCTAACTTTCTCTCTCTCGGTCTATATACCTCAAATCGATAACCTATAACATGCTTACGCGAGCTAAAGTTATTACTATTGTGTTTGTGGTTGCCTTTTGTTTGATTTCTAGGGTTTGCGTGATTTGTTTGTATACGAAACAGTATGATTTAGTTACACCTTTTGTTTCTTGATAAACTATTTGTGAATTGTAAGAGTCACGTTTTTAGGGCATAGATTTGTTACTATTAACTATCGAATCTGGATTTGTTTCAATGTGTATTTGTTAGTTGTAGATATGGCTGTGTTGTAAGGTTTAATCTGACTGTAGTGTAGCTAATTGATTAGTTATATGATTAAATTTGAATTAGTTATATATTGCTGTTTTTAACCTAATGCTACTGTAATTCGAATTGAGACTGAGCGAATTTTTGTTATTGTTTTAGTGACAGGGACTTTGGTTAAATAATGGAGCGTCTACGAGACAGAAACGAAGATAGGAGTGATTATGAGGATAAGTATAGAAGGAGAAGAGATGGTGATAAGTTTAGGAGTGAACGTGATAGTCAAGATAGGAGGGGACGAGATAAGAACAGAAGTGACGATGAAGGTGATAATGATAGGAGACGACGAGACAGGAATAGGGATAGGAGGAATGGTGATGGATATGTTGATGATAGGAGGGGAGATAGAAGAAGGGAAGGAGCGAATGAAGATGGTGATGATAAGAGGAGAGATCAGAAGAAGGATAAAGGGAGTGATGATGAGTATGATAATGACACAAGAAGAGATAGGGGCAGGGTTTTAAGGGGCGATGATGAATATCGTAACGATAGGAGGAACAAGGAAAGGAATGAGAATAGGAGGAGAAGTAGGAGTAGGAGTGTTGAAGATGATGCTAATGACAGGAGGAAACAGAGAGAAGATGGTAAAAAAAGTGTTAGGCATGATCAGAGTGATGAAGAAATTGCTGAAATCAGGAAATCTGAAAAGCATGAGGATAAGAAGGATGAAGAAGATGGTGAAATCAGGAAGGTAGAAAGGAAAGGGAAGCATGAGGAAGATAGTGAAATTAGGAAAAGAGGGACAAAGGATAAGGATAGAAGAAGTGATGATGAATATGATTATAAAGACAGGAGGAGAAGGGACATGAATAAAAACATGAGTGATGATGAGGATGATAAATACAAGAAGAGAAGAGATGATGATAGCAGGAGAAGAGATGTTACGAGTGATGAAGATGATGGTAATGGCAAGAGCAGTAGGAAAAAGAGTGAAGGCAGTAAAAGAAGTGTTAGGCACGATCAAAGCGATGAAGAGTTTGGTGAATTTAGGAAACTTGGAAGAAAGCATGAGAAGAGTGATGATGAAGATGGTGAAATCAGGAAGACAGTGAGAAAAGGAAAGCATGAGGATAGAAGTGATGATGAAGATGATGAAATTAGGAAGAGAGGGAGAAAGGGTAAGGATAGAAGAAGTGATGATGAAGATGATCGTAAAGACAGGAGGAGAAGGGACAGGAATAAGAATAGGAGTGATGATGAAGATGATAAATATAAGAAGAGAAGAGATGGTGATGGTAGGAGACGAGATGGTAAGAGGGATAGGAGAAGCAATGGTGACCATAAAGTTAGGAGACGAAGTGATGACATGTTGAATCAGAAGAGTGATAAAAACGGGGCTTCAGAGAATTTGGATGAAGGCCCAAGATTCCAAAAGCTGGCTGAAATGCAAGAAGGCATGACCAATTTAGGGAAGAGTGGAGGGGTGTATATTCCACCATTTAAGTTGGCTCGTATGATGAGTGAAGTTCAAGACAAAAGCAGCATGGAGTATCAAAGGATGACATGGGATGCTCTAAGGAAGAGTATTAACGGGTTGGTCAACAAGGTCAATGCAACAAATATCAAGAACATTATCCCGGAGTTGTTTGCTGAAAATTTGATCAGGGGAAGAGGACTCTTTTGTCGATCCTGTATGAAGTCCCAAATGGCCTCTCCAGGTTTCACAGATGTCTTTGCAGCACTGGTTGCTGTTGTCAATACCAAATTCCCTGAAGTGGGAGACCTTCTGCTTAGAAGGATCATTTTGCAACTTCAAAGGGCATATAAGCGGAATGACAAGGTACATATCAAAAAAAAAAATTCTTGGTTCTGACTTATTTGTGAAGTTTCGTATTTTGTGTTTGCCTTTTAGTCTATGATTCAACTGAAACCATGTTTGTTTTTTCACAGCATCAATTGCTTGCTGCCGTTAAGTTTATAGCACATTTGGTCAACCAGCAGGTAGTTCATGAACTTATTGCTCTTGAACTACTAACACTTCTATTAGAAAATCCAACCGATGATAGTGTGGAGGTCGCTGTTGGATTTGTTACTGAATGTGGGTCGATACTTCAGGATTTATCACCTAAAGGCTTGCATGGTGAGTTGTTTTTTTACCCTTGTCGTTTAAGAGTATAGTTTCATTGTTCATTTGTCCTTCTCATTGTTTTTGTTTGATCATAACCTGGTTTTAGGTTGTTTTATCAATTATCTGTATTGTTGTACTTGGTTATATTCATGTTGGCTGTTTCCATCTGTCAGTAAAGCTACTTAACTACATTAGTAGGAAATGCCATCTGTAGCTATAAGGTATAAATCAACTAATAATCGGCTTTCATGAGGATGGAAAATTAATTCCGTTTGTCCTATGACTTGACCTGAAAAGTTGCAAGTTGAAAAGTTTTATAAACAATAATCTTGGTACACACCGAGAGATTACAGTTTGTAAGGTGCAGGTCCATTTTTTGACTAAAACTCCTAGCAATGCGCCATAGCATAAAATTTATATCCAGATTATCATAGCATTTAATCTAGTATTTTGTTCTATTAGCTACTACCTTTTTAATGTTTCTTGATTTTCTTTTGCCTGATGGTTATGATCAAGGAGGGTAAGTGGATTATTCTTCAGGGTTTACTAAAACCAAAAATGACAAAATAATCCAATATGAACATAAAACTGAATACAAAATGTTTTTTTAATTAAAAACAACACTTTAGGCAAGAGTGATTGTGATAAGTTCACCTTTTGGTTGTGGTGGTATGTAGTTGACTCACTGTTCTCTGTTTTCTTATTTTTTTCCAATTGAAATTGTGTACTTGTGTGATTACCCGTCTTAATCAATTAGAAACTGCCTATCCCTGGACTTTCCCATTTTCTATATTTGATTCTTGGAAGACTACTTTCTGATCTTTACTCTTTTGTTGAGAATAAAAGCAAACAAATTTTACGATCACATAATATGTACATAGCATTTGAAAGCTATTCCTAGCTTTTTTCTGTCAGTGGTCTTTAACAACATTCAAAATCGAACTTCCATGCATTAACCATCTTTACTATTTTCTGTCAGTATTACTACTCAAGTACTTCCTATTTTGTTACTGCATTAATTTCTGTTTTTTAGCTTTAGCTTTTACTTGAGTCACTATAGACATGCTTACACTAGTACACAATATAATTTTCTCATTGACATATATGACATTACATGTTATGTTCTTATCCAGGTATTTTTGAGCGTTTCCGTGGAATTCTTCACGAGGGAGAGATAGATAAAAGAGTGCAATTCTTGATCGAAGGTCTCTTTGCACTTAGAAAAGCCAAGTTTCAGGTTAATTTTATGTTTTTCTGTAGACATTTTATAATATGTTACTGTTTTTTAGAAATATATTTTCTTTTTTACCCCTGCTTACTGATCATCTTCACTTATACAGGGCCATCCAGCTATTCGTCCAGAGTTGGACCTTGTTGAGCTGGAAGATCAGTTAACACATGAAGTATCCCTTCTTGATAAGATTGAACCAGAGATTGCTTTAGGTATAATGATATATATTATAATATTTTCAAGTTCTTCAACATGTGGGCGTGTGTGTAACTTCTGTTTGTGGGCGTTTCAGATATTTTCAAGATGGATCCTGATTTTATTGAGAACGAAAAGCGCTATGAAGATGTGAAGAAAACAGTTCTTGGTGACGAATCTTCAGAAGAAGAAGAAGAAGGCGGTGAAGATTCTGATGATGAGGAGGATGAATCTTCAGAAGAAGAGGATGAAGAGCAAATGAGGATAAGAGATGAAACAGAAACAAATCTTGTTAACCTCCGAAGAACCATATACTTAACAATTATGTCTAGTGTTGATTTTGAAGAAGCTGGTCATAAGCTCCTAAAAATCAAACTGGAGCCAGGACAGGAGGTATTAAAAATATTGTTTTTCAAGTATTTATTTCAGATTTAAGCATTTCAAAGAAATTTGGAAAATTTATTGATATATTTGGCATATATGCAGATGGAACTGTGCATAATGTTGTTGGAGTGCTGCAGTCAGGAGAGAACTTACCTTCGTTACTATGGGCTTTTGGGACAGAGGTTCTGCATGATCAACAAAGTTCACCAAGAAAATTTTGAAAAGTGTTTCGTGCAGCAGTACTCGATGATCCATCGGCTCGAGACCAATAAGCTGCGTAATGTTGCCAAGTTTTTTGCACATCTACTCGGGACTGATGCTTTGCCTTGGCATGTTTTGGCTTATATTCGGTTGACTGAGGAGGACACGACTTCTTCTTCCAGAATTTTCATCAAAATTCTCTTCCAGGTATCTTATCTTTTTACCTTCAGTTGTTTATCAATTCTGCTTACTTCTTCAATATTAGTGATATCTGTCATTGATTGATTATTCTTAATTCTGTTACCCCTACTCTACATATATTAATTTTCTGACCCACCTACACCTCTACACCCCGGCGCAGATAGTTGATTTATTGGCTCACGTGATGTGGACCATAATCTGGGTTTGGTTTGGGTGTCATTTTATCTTAAACGGCCTAGCTGAAAAAAAATTAGATGAAAGAAGGGGTGAATATGTTGAAAGTCAATCGAAGTCTATTTTAAACCCGTGCAATCTAGTAGGCTGTTTTTATACAAGGACCTAGATTATTGTTTAATAATATTTTTTTTGTAATGGTAATTAACACATTAATAATATACAACTTTTTTTAGAAAATAGACAAAAAGTGTTTACTTGTCAACCTGTCGACCCATTCTAGAACTGGCCCATTACGAACCTGGACCCGTTTGACCCATTAGCCAACTTGCCCATCTTGACACCTCTAATTGGAATTTTTTATTTTGGTTCATCTTTATTGCTAATCCATGGTTTACCAAATTAACCCTTTATCACAAGCTGCTTAAGTTGATTTTTTTGCTATGTGGTACAGGAGTTATCTGAACATCTTGGCATTCGTCTCTTGAATGAGCGCCTCAGTGACCCAAGCATGCAAGCGGATTTTGAATCAATCTTCCCACGAGATAACCCTAAAAACACCCGGTTTTCAATCAACTTTTTCACATCGATTGGGCTTGGTGGAATTACCGAGAACTTAAGAGAGTATTTGAAGAACATGCCTCGTCTTATCATGCAACAAAAGCCTGCCTCTGAATCAGACGGTTCTGATTCTTCCAGCTCAGGATCTGAATCATCAAGCTCCGAGAGTTCAAGTGAAAGCAGTGATAGCGAAAGTGATCACAAGAGCAGCAAACGTCGAAGGAGACGTTAGTTTTTAAAACCAAACCGCGTCACATGAAGATGATGTCCCTGTTTAAGAGATGTTTTCAGGCTTATTGCTGTGTTTGATCATATAACGTTTTGATTTCTATCAAGTGTAGTCTGTAATGGTTTTGTGATTTTGTTTAATTTGTCATGGGAGAGAGCAGATACTATTTTTTTTTACATTATAACATTAGTTTCGTCATGTTCATATCATAAGATATCATCTTTGAACTGGTAATGTTTTATTTAGTTGTTGAAAAGCCAATTAGCTTTGTGTATTGATCAGTTTAGTAATTTGGTTATTTGCCTACTAATGGTAGCATAGTCCTTGATAAATATTGTGTAACTAGTTTTTTAACCCGTTGCGCGTTGCGGCGCAACCGTTTGTGAAGTGATGAAGTATAGACTACAAACAATCCGACTTATTTCCGAACTAAATTTACATTGATTATACAGTCAAATGAAAACGTATTATATATGACGTGACTTGTTTTCAAACAAAATTTACGTCGAAACGTAGACCAACTCTAAACGTACATATAAATAAGTACGAAAACGTATTGTATTTGACTTGGTTTGTTCGCCCACGCTTCGCGGCGAGAGGCGGATCTTAAATGATTGAAGTGGTGACATTAACATGACCAGACACAAAAAGAAATGTGGTTAAATTGATGGAAGCTGATGTCATCGCATGCATAAGACTTCTGCATGCACGTTTATGTTGGTTTTGAATTTGTCTCGTAATTTGTCCGTTGAATAAACACATGTAAACGTGGTCATCTTAAATGACCTCGTCTTTAGGTTGTTTCCTGCTTTCTAGTTAGTTTGTTACGTTTTCTTTGTTTGCTTTGTATCTATTTAAAGGCATTGCCTTGTTTAATGAAAGACATCAGTTTGCGAGGAGCATACCCGTGATTCTATCATATGGTATCAGAGCGAAACTACGATCAGAGAGAGAGAGACAACACCATGAGTGACGAGAAGTTGAAGATCCCGGTGTTTGATGGTCATTATGATCATTGGAAGGAGATGATGGAGAATCTGCTTCGTGCCAAGCAGATGTGGAATCTGATCGAGCCTGGCATTATTGAACCACCCGTGGGTATTGCTCAAAGCGATGCTCAGAAGAAGAAACTAGAAGAGTTACGGATGAAGGACTTGCATGTCAAGCACTACCTATACCGGGCAATCGATCGGGTTACGTTTGAACAGATTTTGGACAGGCGGACGTCCAAATCTATTTGGGACTCCATGAAACAACGTTTTGCAGGTAACGCAAGGGTGAAGAAATCCATGCTCCAGAAACTCCGGCGAGACTTTGAGATTTTGGAGATGAAGCCGACCGAATCAATTCCGGATTATTTCGGGAGAGTCTTGGCAGTAGCTAACCAGATGCGGAGCAATGGTGATGATATGCCGGACGAAAAGATTGTTGAAAAGATTCTAAGGACCCTCACAGAGAAGTACTTGTTCGTTGTTGTCTCCATTGAAGAGTCCAAGGAAATAGGAGCAATGACTATCAATGAGCTTCAAAGCACACTGTTGGTGCATGGACAAAAAATTAAGAAACCGGAGAGGGAGGACGAGCAGGTTCTCAAGGTCGATTATAAGGACAGTGGCAGTTTTCGTGGGCGTGGTAGAGGACGCTCGGGCACAAGGGGACGTGGCCGAGGCCGGGGACGTTCATCTTTTAACAAGGAGACAGTGGAATGCTACAAGTGTCGCAAGTTGGGTCACTTTCAATGGGAATGCCCAACTGGAAATGAAGCAAACTATGCAGAGTTTAATGATGAGGAAGAAATGGTTCTAATGGCCCAGACTGATGATGAGAGACACAGCTGCATGTGGTACCTGGATTCGAGGTGTTCTCATCACATGTGTGGAATCAAAGAAAAATTCACACATCTGGACCTAAGTTTCAACCACTCTGTAAAGCTTGGTAACAACACACATCTCCATGTGAGTGGCAGAGGGCAAGTAAAGGTGACACTAAATGAGACTGAATATACAGTGCAAGATGTGTATTATGTTCCCCAACTCAAGAACAATCTCCTAAGCATGGGACAACTCCAAGAGAAGGGATTATCCTTTTTGATTCAGTCAAATACATGCAAGATCTATCATCCACAAAAAGGTCTGCTCATCTAAACTCCAATGAGTTCCAACCGTTTATTTCCTTTGTTTGAGCAGGCTAAAGAAGGAGAAAGGAGAATGACAGAAGACTGCATGTATTCAACCGCTGAAAATTTACCCAATCTTTGGCATGAAAGATACGGGCATCTTAGCTACACGGGTATGAAGCTGTTACAACAAAAGGAAATGGTGATAGGGCTGCCAAAGTTCAACGCTGAAAAAGAAGTGTGCATCGAGTGTATGGCCGGAAAACAACACAGGAAGCCGATTCCAAAAAAGAGTGCATGGCGAGCCAAAGAAATCTTGGAGTTAATTCACTCGGATATATGTGGGCCCATTAGTCCCATGACCAACAGCGGTAAAAGGTACATCTTGAGTTTTATTTATGACTATAGTCGAAAAGGTTGGATTTACTTGCTTGCAGAAAAATCCGAAGCATTTGATTGCTTCAAGCTATTCAAAAGCAAGGTGGAGTTAGAGACAGGAAAGAAGATCAAAGCTTTCAGAACGGACCGGGGCGATGAATTTACTTCTGAAGCATTCAATGCCTTCTGTAGAGAGCAAGGAATTAGAAGGCAGCTAACAAAAGCCTTCACACCCCAGCAAAACGGGGTAGCGGAGCGTAAAAACAGGACGGTGATGAATATGGTGGTCACCATATTAGCTGCAAAAAGAATGCCAAAGATGTTATGGGCAGAAGCTACCATGTGGACGGTTCATGTGCTAAATAGAAGTCCAACGAAAGCACTGTCCAACATAACTCCATATGAAGCCTGGTGTGGAGAGAAGCCCTCTATTGATCACATAAGGATATGGGGTTGCCTAGCCCATGCCTTAATCCCAAAAGAAAAGAGAAAAAAGTTGGATGAGAAGAGTACCACTTGTGTGTTGGTGGGTATTAGTGAAGAGTCAAAGGCATATCGGCTTCTTAACCCATCCACTATGAAGATCATTGTTAGTAAAGATGTTGAATTTGAAGAAAGCAAGGCATGAAATTGGGATGGAAGTATAGTCAAAGTGGATGATGAGACAATTTTGACATGGGGGGATGATAACAGTGATGAAAATGAGGTCTACACAGATGATGAAGAAGGCCCTAATGAAGAAGCAACCAATGGGCAAAGCATTATTGAACAACCAGCAGGAATCACAATAGTAAGGGAGGGTCGAGAACGTAGACCCCCATATTACTTACGTGATTATGTGACCGGAGAAGGGAGATCATTTGAAGACGAAGCAAATGATGTACAAGAAAATTCATTTGATCCAGTCAAGTATGAAGAAGCATGTAATGATGCCAAATGGAAGGCTGCAGTGGACTTGGAGATTCAAGCCATATAGAGAAATGGAACTTGGGAGCTCACTGAGCTGCCTAAAAAATGCTAAGTGTATTGGGGTGAAATGGGTGTACAAGACAAAGATCAATGAACGAGGGGAAGTGAACAAGTACAAGGCTCGTTTAGTGGCGAAGGGGTATTGTCAAGAGCATGGAATCGATTATGATGAGGTCTATGCACCTGCTGCTCGCATGGATACTATCAGAATGATCATTACAAGGCTGGATTGTGTATCAATTGGACGTGAAATCAGCCTTTTTATATGGGACTTTGAAGGAGGAAGTCTACGTCCAACAACCTCAAGGATATGTGGTGTAAGGTAGTGAGAAAAAGGTTTATAGGCTTCACAAGGCGCTATATGGGTTAAAGCAAGCACTGCGTGCTTGGTTTAGCCGAATTGAAGCCCATTTCTTGTCAGAAGGTTTCAAAAAAAGTGAAAAGGAACACACTCTCTTTACGAAGGAAGATAATGGAGGTATTTTGATTGTGAACTTGTATGTTGATGATCTAATATATACTGGAAATTGTAAGGAGATGTTGCAGGAGCTTAAGGCATCAATGATGATGGAATTCGAAATGTCGGACATGGGGAAAATGAAGTTCTTTCTTGTCATTGAGGTGTTACAAACAGATCAAGGAATCCACATCTCCCAACAGGAGTATGCCTTTGAAATTTTAAAGAGGTTTCAAATGGAAATTTGCAATGCGGTAGTGAATCCAATTGTTCCTGGAAGCAAGTTATGTTCAGATGAAGGAGTGAAAGTTGATGCAACTTTCTATAAGTAGATTATTGGGAGTCTTATGTACATTACCACCACCCGCCCCGACATTCAATATGTAGTGAATCTAATCAGTAGGTTCACTTCCAATCCTACCGAAACACGTTTGGCTACTGCAAAAAGGGTTCTGGGATACCTACAAGGGACAATGGATTATGGCATTTGGTATAAAGGAGGTGGTGAAGGGCGACTAAGATTTTTTTACTGATAGTGATTTTGCAGGTAATTTTGATAGCAGAAAGAGCACTTTTGGTTATGTGTTCTTATGGGATGATGGAACTGTGGCTTGATCCTCGAAAAAACAAGATATTGTAACTCTATCTTCCACCGAAGCTGAGTACGTAGCAGCAGCTTTGTGCGCGTGTCAAGCATTATAGGTTAAGGAGGCTCTTAAAGAGATTGGCTTGGAGCTGCAAGGGTGCATGGTGATCAAGTGTGACAATACTTCAACAATCAAGCTCTCAAAGAATCCAGTTTTTCATGGACGTTGCAAGCATATTGGGGTCTGATTTCATTTTCTAAGGGATTTGGTGAAGAATGGAGACATTGAAATGGAACACTGTGGAACGAATGACCATTTAGCTGATGTTTTTTACTAAACCATTGAAGCCAGAGACTTTCTTGAAGATGAGAGCCAAGCTGGGAGTATGCTCAATCAAAGACAGACTTGAAGCTGATCACTGTCAAGTTTGAGGGAGGGTTTGATGGAAGCTGATGTCATCGCATGCATAAGACTTCTGCATGCATAAGACTTCTGTTGGTTTTGAATTAGTCTCGTAATTTGTCCGTTGAATAAACACGTGTAAACGTGGTCATCTTAAATGACCTCGTCTTTAGGTTGTTTCCTGCTTTCTAGTTAGTTTGTTACGCTTTCTTTGTTTGCTTTGTATCTATTTAAAGGCATTTCCTTGTTTAATGAAAGACATCAGTTTGTACCGGTACCGATGTTTTTCAATCGGTGTCAAATTAAAAGAAACGTATGAAGTTACATCGGATTGGTTACGAAGATTGAAACATATATAAAAAACATTATGATGACCCGAACGTTACAGTATTAAGAACTTTTAAAAAGTAATGTGAAGGTAAAAGTTAAAAAAAAAAAGAAGATATCGCATGCCACCTGGATCAAACCGATTACTATCCAATACAAACAAAAGATTCTAACCATCTCCACTCCACTTCCATTTTCTAATTATCTAGAAACAATAGTTTATAAGATAAAAGAAAATGAGTTAAAGAAAATAAGAAGGCAATGGGAGTTGTACTCAATGCATTAGGTGTCAATCTCTATAGCTTTTGTAAGTAAAATAAAATTTAGTATTCTATTTAAATAAAATAGTAGAGCCGCATTGAAGGTCATCGATATATCTTTTGTAAGTAATTGAATTGAATACCAAGTGAACCGTTTTTGTATGGCACTTATCTTTGAAGGATATATGACACTCTTAGGGAGATATAATTAATTTCTTTGTCATGCAATGAGCAAGTTTATACATGTAGTCTAAATGTGATTTAAACATCATCAACCTAAACAACATAACATGTATTATTATTTAGATAAAATAACACACTAATAATGCTCATCCAAAATATAATGATATTATTTAGATAAGTAATAGTATATTATTATAATTGTGTATATTGTATATAACTATTAAGATTGAACATGTGCTACGTCGCGATGAAAACATATCAATATATTCACGGGTCAAATTTCAATAAAGAAACATAATTTTTATGTTAAAAAACGTGTCGCAAAAGTATGTTAAAAAGTGTTAAAGAACACAAATGATAATTTAAAAAAATGGAATCGAAAGAAGATATAAAAGAACTGAAAAAATCTACATGTCGTGACAGTTATTTAAGAAAATCAAATAAAGAAAAAGTTACAAATTTAGCATTCTAAAAAATTATATTTTAAAAGTTCTGATAGAATTTTTTTTAAAACATAGTTGTTTTCAAAATCGATTATTTTCTTTTTCTATCGTAGCATATTGCTATTATCGTTACTGTTATGGTACCGTGGCAACACGAACCTATTATGAGCGAACATTTTCGTTATTCGCTTTCGATGGCCCGAACCGATAACGACCAAACTCCTGAGCTTTGGCGAAAAATGACCAGACTTTCGCACCAAGGCACGAGTGTTCGTTTATACAAGCTTCTTTAACTCTTTTTTCGTTATACGTGAATATGTCGCGCCGCGAAGCGCTGATGAACCAACTACTTTCTATTATCTATCATGAAGTAAATACTTTAAATGATAGTTTAAATCCACTACAAGCAAATATAATTTTCTTATTTATAAAAGGTTTGTCGGTAAAAAAACAACAATTATCCAAAAGGTAGGTTTTCTTCTACGTGGATCAGGGTGGAGGAGGCGGCCATGGCTTGCCCATGCGGCTCCCATGGCAATACCGCCGCCACCACCACTTCTTCCTCTAACGGCTTCCATTTGTTGCTTCCTAGCGCCGTGCTTCGTGATCAAAGGTGAACGTTTTTTTTACTGTTGGGAGCCTGAAGGCTATTTTGGGGTTTTAAAAAAAATCCCTAATACAGCCATTTAACAAACAATTTTCACACAACCAAAATTATACTATCAAACTCTACTCCAATACACTCTCATTCTACTTCTCAAAAACACTTTTATTTTAAAAAAAATGAGACACAATCTCATTATTCCCTCCTCCTCTTCGAGTAATTCCGAATCTGACGGGCTAGAACTTCTTACCCTCGTCAACCAAACTGATGACGAGATTGAAGATACGGAAAGTTCATCAAAAAGGATTGTGCGACGTGATCGTGTAGAGGCTCAAAGGGTTTTTATGAATGATTATGTTGTCGAGAGCCCAAAATACAAAAAGCGAGATTTTTTTAGTTTATTTATGTATTTTTATTTTTAGTTTATTTTTATGAATTAAATGAATTAGTTAATTAAATTGTGTTTTTTAATTTTCAATTAAAAAAATTATGCTTGTGACTTCATGGCTTGGGTGCCTCCACATACGAGGCTTCTTGTGGCTTTAATGACGTGTCACAGTCTTATTGATTAGTGTGTGGTTTCTTATGTGACATCATGGCTTGGATGCTCCCTCCACCCTCCATGAAATCCCCAACGAAAAATAGTACCGCACCGACACTTCAAATTGTTATTTATACAATTGATGTTATTTATAAATGACATTTCTACAACCATATATTATATCATATTATATATATATATATATATATATATATATATATATATTATCTTCGGTTTACATGTGTATATAAATATAAAAAAAAATTACATGTATGAAAGATTTTGTGCAAGTACTTGCATGTGTGTCGGTTAATACTCATACATACAATTAACGTATAGGAAAACTCTCTTTGAATTTGCTCAAGATTTTTGGAATACATTTATTTCTTGCAGGTGTGGCTTGCTTTGGTTTTGGTGCATTTCATGTAACAGACTTATATGGTCCTGGTATATGGGTGTCCGATCCTTATTGGCCAACAGGAAAAGTACAATATGTAAATCCATCGTGGGATGTTGAGGGTTTTGATCTTTTTGTTTCAGGAGAAATAGCCTCTCATCATATTGCGGCAGGGGCTTTGGGCATATTAGCAGGTTTATTCCATCTTAGCGTCCGCCCGTCCCAACGTCTACACAAAGGATTGCGTATGAGCAATATTGAAACTGTCATTTCCAGTAGTATCACTATTGTCTTTTTTTTGCAGCTTTGGTTGTTGTCGAAACTATGTGGTATGTTTCAACAAATACCCTCATCGTATTATTTGGGCCTACTCGTTATCAATGGGATCATGAATACTTCCAACAAGAATTATATAAAAGAGTTAGCGCTGGGTTAGCTGAAAATCAAATAATTCTTACCTATGATTTGTTGGCTGGCCTCGATGGCTAGGTCACCTCTCCACATTTCATTGGCTTTTTTTTTTCTATTTTGCAAACACTTTACTGTATTCTAAATTCTAATACCTCTTTTTAAAAATTTACACTTTTAAGAATCTTTTTTCACCTTAAATTATGAATGTAGTTATGTTTAAAAATATATACAGTTTAAGTTATTTAATGATGTCGAAACGGACACTTACAAAACTTAACACTCCTACATCATCGCGCGTGTTACACCAATTTTTGTGAGATTATATTTTTTTCACTCGATCTTTTAAAAGATGTCACTTTTACCGCTATTAAACGCGCCGCAATGTGCGGGTTATGTTTTTTTAAAGAATGTAGGATTCTTTTTTTTTCTTTAAACTACTCGATTTTTTTATAGACGTTATGTTTTTGTTAAGAATGTTTCTTTATTTAAACTTTTTAGTTGTTCGAATGCATTTTTTAACAGCTTTTTTTATCTAAAATTTTCAATATTATCAACATCCAATCGTTGTACTTACAATGTTTCGACTCTAATTTTATTCACGGTATAATTATGCATATCTTTATACTTGCACTTCAAGCTTTGTAGATTTTTGAGTTCGTTAATTGTTTCTACGGTTTAACGCACCACAACGCGTACGAGCATCTTACTAGTTTTATACAAATTACATTTGTGGAAGCAACCGATGCATACATATTTTTTCTTTTCTGTTATCTCTCTCTCACTTCAAAATATTAAATTTCTTTTTAGCGAACAAGAACTTGACATGTGCTATGCTCGTGTGTTTTCTTTAATATACCCTTGTAACATGTTTACTTTATCTACGTTTCGATGTAAGCTTCGTTTAAAACAGAGTTGTGCGTGATGATGTATATGTTGCTTAAGCACTTACGTACATCGTTATGAATTTTTTAACTCTACTTTTTTTAAACAGTTTCGATTTTTTTTTAAATTTACTGTTAATTTTTTTAACAAATTTGTTACTGTTTTGTTTTTTTCGTATAAAGTTTTTGTATGTTACTAACTATTTCACTGCAACGCGTGGATTTGCGTATAAGTTTTTTTTATATAGAGTTTTGAACACGTTTATTTTTTTCGTATACGATAACTTTTTTAACGGTTTCTTTTTTCTATATAAAATCTTTAATATTATCAACATTTTATTAAATGTTTTACTTTTTTTTCATGTATGACGGATTTTAACGTGCTGCTTAACTATTTAAAAACTTTGATTTATTTAACGGTTTAACTTTGTTTGTGTTTGATGACTTTGAAATTCATTATAAAACTTAGAGTAAACTCCCGTTTTAGTCCCTGTGATTTGCACCAATTTCCTATTTTAGTCCAATAGTTACAAAATCCTCATTTACATCCAATAGTTTCATCATTTGTGTCCTTTTTAACCAATCCACTAACCTCCATCCAATTTTCTATTAAGTTTAAACTGAAAAAACTAAAATACTCTTAACAATAATAAACAAAAGTACTCTTCTAACTTCTTCTTCAAAAAAAACCTAAAATACCAACCACCACCTCCTCCTCCTCCTCAAACAAAGCCCTCTCCCCCAAATTTGATTACGGTTAATTCGTGATGTGGAGTGAGTGCTATGAGAACTGAAGCTTGAGATTGAAGCATAGCGTTACAACCAGGTGTCATCGGTTAGGAGTTTGTCACAAGATGTAGAGCAATCAGGTTTATCCCTGGATTCTTTAATGTTATCCTTCAATGCTCGCATTGCAAACCTCCAATATCTTGTCGATTACTGTGTGTATTGATTTTGGTACTATCAAGTTTTTTACTCAAATATTAACTGTTTTGAATCAAAGTTCTTGGTTTTTCAGATCCAATATCTTGTCGCCGGATCTCTCTCTAAATGTATGTTTATTTGGGGAAAACAGAGGAGGTGAAGAAGAATTGCATCACAAGATCTTGGTTTTTCATATCTGATTTGGGCCTACACCTGTGCGTGTGGCCGGAAAAACGTGGTGGAGGGTTTTCAGATAGCGATGGTGGTGGAGGGTGGCAGTGGCGGTTGCGGTGGTGGTGGCAGTGGTGTTGGTGATTTGAGCCTCCACCTTTCTTCCCTATCGCCGTCGTCGTTGTGGTGTAAACCTAGCCGTAGTCGTCTTCTAAGGCTGTTTCCACCGTCATAGCCATGAACAAGAGGGACCGTTACCACCATTGGAATCAGGGTGACGTAATCTAGCGGTGGTGGCGGTGGCGACGGCGGCAATGGCGGTCAAATGTTGGTGGTGGGTGAGAGTAATATCTGAAAGTAGAGAGAGAGAATGTGGGTGTGGAGGGAGAGTAGGGATAGTTTTTCTTTTATCTTACTCGGATATTATGGTCAATTAAGAAAAAATAACAGAAAAAAACTAAAGATGTTAGTCACGTGACTTAAATTAAAATAAAAATAAACTATAGTTACTAAAAAAGATAAATTTAAACTAGACTAAAACAGGGAATTGATACAAATAAACTAAAGTTTACTCTAAAACTTGTAAAATCTTCTTTCTTAATTAAAGCCGGATCCATTTCTTATTAGATAACCCGACTCAATCGCTTTCACAGTACTTGTTCCTTTTTCAAATCAGGTTAGAGGTTCGGGTCACTATACATATGCCATTTCTCTTTCTAGAAATTGCATGTAACGGTACTGAATGTTCGAGTGAATTTCTCTGTAAGTTCGAATGCGTATAAACCCTAATCTCTCTCCTTTTAATTTCTTAATTTTCGCAATGCTTCTTTTGATTTGTTATTTAATCAGACGCAAGTTCCAATAATCTAAACCTAATTTCATGATTTTCAATTTTGATTATAGTTTGTGTTGTTACGAATTCGCATTGTATGATTATATTTTACATGTGAATTGCTTCTATAGAACGAATACTGGATTGTAATTTTGGAAGGGGAGTAGTAATTTGGGGGTTTTGTGGTGAAATATTGAATGTACTTTGATCATCTTTTCAATTATTTGTTAGGTTCCATATTAAATGTGGATTGTTTCAATTTTTATTTTTTATTGGCCAAGATCTAAGGTCTGTCTTGCATTTTAGGATCTTAGCCAAAGATGTTTAATTTTTTTAACCTTATTTTTATTTGTTTGTTTATTTATTTTTAACTTTAAGCTCTTGAGTCTCTATAGCAGGAGTCTTAGGGCCCGTTTGGTTGGCAGGAATTCATGAGAATTCACTGGAATTTGAATTCCATTCCTTTGCGTGTTTGGTTTGCTAAGAGAAGGAGTTGGAACCGGAATTAGTTCCAACCAAATCTTTCAATTGATGGAATTTGGAATCCCTAAGCATTTCAAAGGAAACCTCATGAATGTTTATAATTTACGTAATAAGACTCGCCATTTTTCGTTTTTTTCAAACATTTTTTAAAAATATTTGAGATTGGATCTTTGTTTTATATTTTGTTAATTTTAAGGGCTAGTTTTGTCATTTTTGGTACTTTTGCATTTCAATTCCATTAACAAATGTATCAACCAAACACATAATGGATTTTCAAAGTAATACTTTAAATTCTAATTCCAACACATTCCGCGAACCAAACGAACCCTTAGATTCGAATCCACATGTCCAAGGTATTGATAGGGTCTGGTGAGTTTTCCAGGTTTCCATGGTTACCAAAAAAGTTTGGTCAGTTTTATAAAGCACTTAATTTGTTCATCTGTTTCTTAATATAGTGGCCTAAGTGGTGTTCAAAAGCTATTGATTTGTGGCATACAACTTTAATGATCAGGTACTTCTTTGTTTTATATGCATATTACTGGCACTGCAAGCCACTAACCCACCACCTGATTTGGTCTTATAGCTCAAACACCCACTGACCCACATCCACTGTACATACATTGGCCTTTTCTGACGCATCAAAATGTCCATCATTTTTTTACTTTGTGGTTGACAAAACTTTTTGACTTTTATTCTTGATTTCTTGTATTGTTCTAAATTCTAATCTCCATTGTGTGTACGTGTTAATTCGTATTTGTTTCTGGTCCTTGAGTTTTGCTTGTTTTTGACTTGTTGGTTAGATAAGATAGGTGCAGTAAAATCTTTCTGAAATGGGTGTTAAATACTGCTTTGTTTGATGTGTATATGGAATGAAGGTTGATAAAACTGAGATGTTAATGGTTGCATTTGCGCGCACCTTCTTTGGTGTATATATAGAGTAATAGAGAGAGTATTTGTGTCACACTTACTCCCCTTACACAAGTTTAATTTGACTTGTGATTTAATAATTTTTTTCATTAATAATAAATACATAAGATTAATTTATATCTTATAGAACTTTCTTTTTTATTAAAACGCTTGATTGATACTTGACAAAATGCATATACATAAGCACAGTTCATACCTGTTCTTTTTTATATAATGCTATTAGAGGTGGTTGAAACGGGTCTAATTCTTTGACTTCTAGTTTTTAAACTTGTTTTTAACTTCCATGACTTTTGGAAGTGCTTGCATGTACTCTCTACTAATGTTCTTCATTTCTTAACTATCCTTTGCATTATCTTTTTTCTCTCCAGGTTGCATGTGATCTGCTATGAAGAGGACCATTCCAGAACAACCGTTGAATACACCGTCATCAGATGATGATGAACCATCTCCATCCAATGGAACCAAAGATCTTGCTGGTGGCAAGCGGCCGAAGAATGAGCTTATTACAGTTATCAATCCTGACAACAAAGTAGTAACTGAAGGTAATTTGTTGAACATATTTGGTGGTATCAGCATTGTAGCAGTTGAGGTTTATGTGGAGGTGCTAAATGGGTCTTGCTCACCGGCTCGGCTGGTGGGTCGAACCCGACACAAACCAGAAAATTTACACAAACAGTTAAACTATAAAACTTGATGCTCATTTTTCTTTTATCTTTTAAATTTGGCATAAGATACCCACACAGTTGAAGTTATGACGTAAAAACACATTTAAAAAAAATTATAAAAATGAACTGGTTAAACAAGTCAACCCGTGAACCCGACCCATTTAGCTAAACCCAAACCCGTGACTTTCGTGTGCTGTCAGAAATTTACACCCATTTATGTTGTCTTTGTTAATTATTGATGCAGAATTACTAATGAGAAGAGCAAAAATGTATCAAGAATACATGAAGCAGATCCCGATTCCAGCTCAGCGTGGGTCGGTCGTATCATTCAGCTCGTGGAGTAGTTTAGCGAAATCGATGAAACAAATGTACCAGCAGCCACTGCATTACCTGACCAACATTCGTGTTAAAGATTGGGATCAAATGAGAAGTGATGCAGCCATCAGACATGAACCATTAGACACCATAATTCATCCATGTAAAGCCGAAACTAACATCTGGCTCATGGAAGAAGTTCACAGGCTCACATCGTCGTATCAGTTTCTTGCTAAACTATGGTTAGCCGATCCCATGTACAATGTCTCTATCGATTCTGTTTTCCCCCTATTAGGGATGATGGAGTTGGTTGGAGACGAGGGGCGGGATGCTGCGGGACCGGCGGTAACAACAGCCCGCCACCCTCGGTGCCGCGAAATTGAAACCCCGGGGGCCTACTTGCCGATGCCATGCCGCACACCAATGGTAATATTACAGTTAATATAGCGGTTTGGCTATTTTTTAATTACAAAATATCATCCATATATGTACTAACTCATATCTTTCATTATTTTCACGCCATTTTATTTTTAACTCAATTTTTAACCCATATTTTAGATCATGTCTCTCCCTCAAATTTCATCATCTAGTTCATCATCATCATCATCAAGTTTTGAGGGTAAATTTTATTTTCTCACCACAATTGCTCAAGCAATGTTAAATAATCAAGTTCAAGATACCGCAAGTTCACGAAATCATGTAAGAAGAGATCGAAGGTACCCAACCTAAAAGACTAGTTGTATTTTCTTTTTTTGATGACTTTTATTTAGTCTTGTATTTTTTTAATTGATGAAATGTTATTTTATTTATAAGCATTATGTTTTTTAAATTAATTTTATATGTTTTTATATTAGTTTAGATTAATTTTAAATTTTTTATATTACTTTTTATTCAATTTAATTAGTTTATTTAAAAAATGTTTTAGGGATGGCTAGGAAAGGGATGAAAAAAATCTGACGTGATGCTGATGTAGATGAGAGAGTTAAGGGATGGCTAAGGAAGGAAAGATGGACTCCCATGTTGGACCTAATCCTTGTTAGTTCACGTATAAAGTGCAAGATTGGATGCTAGTTGAGTCTGAATGGGCATGGGTATGTCGAATGGGTCATAGGCCAGCTTGTTTCGGTAAACTATTTTAGGGTAAGTTTATTGTGTTTTGTATTGTTTAGTTCATGGTATGATATAGGGTCTATTTTGGTATGTTTATATAAGGAGCTTATTTAACTTGAAGGTTAACTTAAGGTCGGGTCTATGAGTCTATTTATTTGGGTCGCAGGTTTACAAGTCCTTGAAGTCGAATTATGGGTTTTAATTAAATCAGTGAAATTGGTGATCTTGTCCTGATCAACATTCAAGTTTCTGTTTCATCCCCTTCTTACTATTCATAATTTTTGGTATCAGAGCCATATTCGTACCTGAGATTGGGTTCGCAACAACAGGAGATCGAGCAAGCATGTGAACAAGCAGCTGTTCGCTGCTTTTCTGGGTGAGCAAATCGAGCAAGTTTGTTCCTTTTCTCTTGGTGAGCATATCTCGGCCAAAAGCAGCAGAAGCAAGACATCTAGGCCAAAAGCAACAAAAAGTATCAGCAGATCACATCCAATGTGATGTGGTCAAGAGAAAGGAGTTTGTTTTTTATTCTGTTGAATGAAGCAAGTTTAGCAAGGATAAAGCAAGATCGATAAGTACGTAGCAAGTTTAGCAAGAAAAAAACAGCAAGAAATAAGCAAGTTTTAGCAAGAACACAACAAGATCAACAAGAAAGAAAGAAAGAGCAAGAATAACAAGATTAAGTAAGAAAGCGCATCAAGACTAACAAGTTTAAACAACAAGAAAGCAAGCCAACAAGTTAAGCAAGAAAGCATGGCAGATGATGTAGCAAATATAGTAGCAATACCAATCCGTGAGCAAGGGAACGTGTCACTTCAATGTCTAAAATTGACTGAATCAAACTACAGCTCATGGGCAATTTTGATAGAAACGATCTTGAAGGCTTATGGTCTTTAGGAGGCACTTGTTTTAGCATAAGCAATAGATGAGAAGAAGGTTCATACAGTGAAAGCAACGTTCTTCCAAACATTGTCGGAAGACATTCTACTACAAGTTGCATAATACCCGAACGTAAAAGAAGTATGGGATTCAGTTAAGGTTCGATACTTAAGAGCATATGTAGTTCATAAAGCATGTCTACAAACCTTGAGGAGCAAGCTAGAAACCCTAAAGATGAGCGAGCTAGAAACCCTAAAGATGAAAGAGAACGAAACTGTGAATGTTTTTGCATCTAAGTTGAGCAGTGTAAGGGCCAAGTTTAGAAGTCTTGGTACAAATATGAAAGATAAGATGATTGTGAGGAAGCTACTTAACTAGGTTCCAAAGAAGATCCAACCAAGCGTGGCGTCTATTGAACAATATTATGAAATTGACAAGATGTCATTTGAAGAAGCAGTGGGAGGAATAAAAGCATATGAAGAACGTCTCAAAAGTCTTGATGAACCGGAGGAGAATGATCAAGATAAACATGTGACGGCACGTGCAAGTAATCCAAAGGTTGAAGATCCTTAGAGTTGACATTATGGAAAGGGGCGAGGTGATGGAAATCATAGTCGTGGTTGTAAAACAGTCGATACCACCAATGGTAACAGTGTGTTAATTCTGCACGTGGGTTTCCAAGATTAGTTCCTATATTTTAGCAATGAATAAGTCAGAATAGATGCCAAGTTGATGTCGTCCAGACGGTCTATAAAATAAACTACTAAACCTAACCTAGACTCCTAAGTAATAAAAGGAATACCCTCTAACTAAACCGCACTGACAGGCAAGTGTACCTATCGAGTGTGGCACAGCTTAATGGTAAACCAGATTATCGAACCCTAGAGACACTATGTAACAATACTAGACTCTGACTCGGACTAAAGATGATTTGGTTAGGGGGTTTACTACACTAAAGATTATCACTAAAGAAGGTAATAAACTAAGGTCGACTCAACTATCAAGACAAGGAACAAAGGTGAAATCAAGATATGGGAAGAACACTACCTAGGTCGGAATCCTACCTGCAAAGTACAACTTCTACCGGTTCCGGATACAATGATGTGTCTGGGTTTCTAAGGATAACTGCTAAAGACAACCTAGTGGATCCCTAATCACTCCCAGGGTGTCACCAACTAAGCTACCTAAAGTGTACTAAACTCACCAGATTGTTGGATCTCTTCTCAGGTGTTTCCAACTATGATTAAGTACCCTAATGGATGCATTACCTCTCAGTCTCACCGTCCACCATATATTCAAGGAATGCACGGGGTAATCCTAGAATAACAACTATGATTCAAAATAGCAACAATCACTAAACACCTAAACCAACTTCCTCTCAGACAGTCGACACTCTGATTCCTAATGACGAAGACTAAACGGGTATTGAACTAGGAAGAACACTCGACTCTAATTAACAATCAATCACAACTCCTATGGCTACTACGTCTAGCAAACCACCACAATCACAAACCCTAAGATCTATGATCACAATACGCTAATTAAACATGACAGACAACCACAATCAACGCAATGAATTGATATCAATCACAAAACAGAATTAAAGTATGCACATACATCACAATTAATCAAACTAGAATCGTTACAAAATCATAAAACCGAATAAAAATCAGAACTTTAACAAAGTATTCATCATTAACCTAGGTAGTATTAATGTTTTAGCCTATGATCATGCTTAAACAACCAAAACAAAAGCAAATATCATTCACCATGGTTTCAAACACAGAAATCAAACACAAAGATTCGAACTTTAAAACCGAATAAGCTAAACTACACAAACCCGGAATCAAAAACTTCGATCTTGCAATCCAATAGCCTTCCTTTGTCCCAAAATCGCTTCTGGACTCTCCCAAGACGGCAAAGATACGAACTACTTGCATAATGGGATTACAAATCTATTAAAATCGAATTTTAGGGTTTTTCGAATTTTACAGGCCTCTCGCGTACCGCGAGAGATGAGACATGGTTTCTCGCGTACCGCGAGAACCAAAATAGTCGCGCCCGGTTTTTCAGTTCCTTTGCGTACCGCGAAAGGATGCTATCCGGTCTTCGCGTACCGCGAAAGACTGGAATTCTCAGATTTTTCACTTTTGAACTTCGGGTTTCATTCTCGTGCTCGGTTTCTTCCGGTTTTCACTTTTAATCACCATAAGCACCTGAGAACATAACAAAGACTCAATATGTAACAAAAACGACTCAAAACAAATACAAAACTAAGTAAAACGACACTAAAACTATGGAATAAAGATGTGTGTTTTGCACAACATCAAACATCCCCACTTAACCTTTTTTCGTCATCGAAAAAGTCTGTAATGGAATCATAACTAAAATCTAACTTAACAATCAATTACCAATTAGTTAAACATACTCACGTGTTAAAAAGCCATAATCAGTATTTCTGTCTCATTAAACCCAACCACCAACTATCTATGAAAATGTATGACAAGTTTCTTACCCAAAAATAGAAAATAGTAAAAAGGGGCCATGAAAAACTCACCTTAGAGTACGTCAAACAAGCTAGCAAAGTAAAATCCCAAATGAACACCGACCTAATGATTCCCTAAACATAAAGGGACATTTTAATGGTCGAATTGATAAGTCTACATACAAGTTGTTCACCCAACCTACTAGACTTAAGAAAATATTTTAGAGTAAACTCCCGTTTTAGTCCCTGTGGTTTGCACCAATTCCCTATTTTAGTCCAATAGTTCTAAAATCCCTATTTATATCCGATAGTTTTATCATTTGTCTTCTTTTTAACCAAGCCACTAACTTTCATCCATTTATTTTGTTAAGTTAAGATGAAAAGTCGAAAATACCCTTAAACTAATTAGGTAATATATTAACATGTTTAATTGTTTAAGGATCATTTGTGTAACTTATTTGAAAAAAATACCACAAGGTCACCACCACCAACCCGAAAACTCTGCCACTGCCACCACCCTACAGCTCCGCCATTGCCTCCACCACCACCACCACCCTCCGCCACCATCAGCCCAGTTCTTCTATCCTCACCACAGCCCCGCCAATTTTAATCTCCACAAGATCTACCTGTATTTCACCAATATCGTGGGTAGATCTAACACCACCAGCAGCCACCACCTGTTTTCGTGGGTAGATCTAACCCTAAAAGATAAGAGATTGTGAAGAAAAGGGGTGTTGTCGGATTATCAATTTCTGCCCTAGCGCCGTCGCGAAATTACATACCGTTTTCGTGGGAACCCTAGCGCCGCTGCTGGGTGTTGCCGAATTATCGATTTCTGCCAGAAAAGGGATCCGTTCGTCGGAAACGAAAACATGCCTGATTATGAACCTCCTTAGCCGCCACCCCTGCTCGCCTGAACAATCGCTAGAAGGCCAGGGCCGTCGCCACACTCCGCCAGTGAGTTCATCCAAAAAAATGGGATCCCCGCATCGGCGGCTGTTCAGAACCACCTTCACTATCGCCGTCATCTTCGACTCCCTGCTCCACTTCCATAACACCAACCCTATTTCACGGGAATCGCTACAACACCAATCCGTCTGATGGTGGAGGTTCAAGATTTCTGCTGCTGTTGCTGGTGGTGGTAGAAAACGGGGTGGTGGTGGTGGAAAAGGGGGTGCTGGTGGAAAAGGGGGCGAGGGTAGAGAGAGAGAGTATATTTCTTTAATATTTGTATACACATTTATTTACTAGGGGTATATTCGTATTTTATTAATAGGGGTATTTTGGTCATTTCAGTTAAAACTTAACAGAAAATTGGATGGAGGTTAGTGGATTGGCTAAAAAAGAGACAAATGGTGAAACTATTGGATGTAAATGGGGATTTTTGAACTATTGGACTAAAATAGGGAATTGGTGTAAACCACAGGGGACTAAAACAAAAGTTTACTCAATATTTTATTAACTTGAAAATTGTTAATTTTGACGACCCGTTGGTGACTGTGACTTCGGTTAAATTTATATTTTATAAGCATAAATATTATTTTAAATACTTAATCCAACATGCATACAAAATTATTATAAGTAATACATAAGTATCACATATACACATAAGAATCATATTTAAAGTCACTAACATGTAAGTAAGTAAAATAAACCATGCATATAAGGTTTTTCGTATTAAACATATAAATATGTGACACATTAAAATACTTTTATTTAACCAAATTAAAATATATTTTAATTATATAAACATGTTCATGCAATTTATGTCACAATTTACTTAAATATAACAAGCTCTTGTATTTTCGGGCGTCCTACGCGTCAAGAATTTATATATAAATACACAAATAACTTTATGATTATGTTATACACTTTAACATAAGTATTTTATGTTAAAAATATGGCTAAAGTTTCTGCCCAAAATTAGTTTTCAAAGTAACGTTCTTTATAAGCCGAAATTCGTCGATTTATAGGCTTTCCGGTCTAAAACGAAACCACGATTGAACCTTTTCTTTATTAATTAGTTTTTATACTTCAAATATAAGTTCTTTCAAAACTTACAGCTTTAACCTGATCAAAGTCGGATATAAGTGAAACTCAAATTTTAAGGCCGAAATATGTCGTTTCGAGCTATATTTTATGTGTAAAACCCGTTTATAAATTTGTCCAATTGCCAAGTTCATAATTTTATATAAAAATGATTATTTTTACAGTAAAATATAATTCTAAAAACTATATTTGTCCAGCTCTTAACAAAGCTTAAATAAACTCATTTTTATTTACTCGAAATTACCGTTTTCAAGCAAAACGACCATTTATTGTAACTAGAGTTTGTCATTTTTAAATAATTATTTTTATGACTTTATTTACTCATCATTATACCCTTTTAGTGCAAGTCGTAAAGTTTCTTTTGTATTTAATAAAGTAAGATCATCTACTTTAATCATTACTACTTTATGCACATATGCACATACAAATAAACTTGCACATGACACACACATACATGCATACATATATACGATATATACATATATGCATATTTACATATGAGTTTTTAAATGTTTTAAAAGTATTCTTATATTTTATGATCATCAATTTAAATGATTTAAACATGCACATGAATGTTTAGTAAAATCAAAAGTTTATAAACATATATACATACATACATATATATACCTATACAGGGGAGGGTTCCAGAGAAAATCACATAGTTAGGCGAAAACAGAGAAAACCTCTAAAACAACCAATTTTAACCAATCATATGATAATATTTATTTTTTGTTTTATTTTATTTTTATTTATTTACAAGAATATCAATGTAATATTACACATTTTTACCAAAAAATCATTTAAATATTGGCTTACGTATACGTAACCCATAGTGTTACATATACGTAAACAGAAAACAAAAAAATTACAGTTACATATACGTAGTCCATAGTATTACACATTAATTTAGTGGTTTTCTTGGTTTTCGCCTAACTTTGTAGTTTTCTCTTGATCCTTCCCCTACACACACACACACATATATATATATATGTATGTATTTACATTTATATGAGTTTTTAAATATCTTATAGATATTGTTGCATTTCATGTTCATCCATTAAAGGTTTATGCATGCATGTAAAGGTCTAATAAAAACAAGCATTTTTAGAACTCCATAATATATACATACACAAAAACTCATATGACACACTCACACCACATACACCAACATAAAACCCATTTATATCTTTCATTTTTCTTTTTAGAAAGATTAGTTTGTTTAAAAAAAAGAAACCAATCTCATTTGATTAGATGAACAACTTGTGAAATCAAGCTTAGATCATACATGCAAAAGTAGAAGAATAGTGTTCATACCCTAGATGAACACTTACGAAGATGAAGATCTTGATGGGTTTTTCTTAGGTAAAACTTCCAAGAACAAGATAAGAACTTCGAATCCAAGCTTTGAAATCACTAAACCTTCATCAAGGAATTTGGATGAGGCTTGATTTCTTGAAGATGAAAAGAAAAATGGAGAGAGTAGGGGGTGAGGGGGGTTTACGGCTCAAAGGGGGGAGAGGGGAGAATGAGGGTGGAGTGTTTGTGGGGAAATGGAAGAGTTTGTGGGGAAAAGAAAATGTTAGGGGTTTTTAAATACAACATAAATGATCTTTAAGAGATATTTGTAATCATTGGGTTGGTACCACATGATTATTTCTGAAAATTTAAAGGTGGGGGTGTTTACCCACTTATTTTTATGAAATACCCCATTATTTGTTGAGTCTTGCACCTGTTTCAGTTAAAATTGTGTTTTAATTTAAACGTTTACACCGATTAATTTAGGAAGTAAATATTTATTCACCTATGTACCATAATATTCAGCAATAATATTATTATTAGGTGTTAGACAATGTCCCGTATCTTCGGACGACATAACGTCTAAAACGAATGAATGTCTCGGATGTCTTCCGACAAAAACCACGAATTTTGGTTTTTAATTGAATTAATATTATTTTCACTTATAATATATTAATTTATGCTAAACCTAGTATACCAATAAATTTTTGGATTTTTAAAATTAATCGGGTCGTCACTAACGCTCGTTCTGAAAATTTTATCGCAACGCGACACGTTAAATCTAAAATGAACTAAATGCAATCTTATGCATTATACGTGCTTGCTAGACTTTTTAAGTGACTTAATTAAGTAGTAATTAAGCCTAATGACGTATAAAATAATAAAATCAAATGAAATTATAGTACGGATTATGACATGGAAAAGTCGGGTGTCACATTAAGGGTCTGTAACGTGGTGGCTAAGGAAACAACTAAGAGTTGACGCGTGTATGCTCAGTAATGGGCAAAAGGATTGACGCATGTCAAGCCTGGCATACCGTCACCCAGACCTTAGCGGTCCGCTAAGGCCACCTGTTCCTCGAGGTCCGCTAGGGAGGTCCTCCGGCATGAAAATGATTAGGTGGCGGACCGCCATCGTATCCCTTAGCGGTCCGCTAGTCGCATTTTATGGAAACGGCACGTGGCTGGTGACTAAGCGGGGGAATCTGATGTGTGTCAGCTTCGCAGACCGCCAAACCATTTCATAATGGTCCGCCAGCCGCAATCCGAGGAAAGGTCCAATCAAATGGAGACGCATAGGGCTGACGCCAACCTTGGGCGGTAGAGGACCGTTACCACCATAGTTGACTGTCCGTTACGGGTCGAGGCACTCATTTCAAGCCAACCAAAACCAAATCCACTTTCCACACTTCTTAGAGTCCAACTTTGACTCGGTATTCGTGCCACTTTTTCCCGATAATAGTTGACTTTTGCTTACTTTTCGCACTCCCGTTTGAAGACGTTATTCTGGCTAAAACAAGTAGCTAGGATTAACACTAAGAGACCAGAGCTACTACCTAAGATAAGCAACTATCTACGTTATGGTGAATATGTTTATCCGCTTTTCAAAACCTTGAAATGTTTTGCGTTTATGAAAATGGCAATACAAGTATTGAAAATTTGATACATAAGGGCATCTACATAAAACATTCAGGGCATAAGTATACGTAAAACTTGATCAAGGGATACACGCTTTATGGGTAAAATTCCCATATTGGGGCTGCTATTTGTCTATAATTTGACGTCAGACAGGGTTCTCATTATGAAACCGCGCAGTAAGTCAGTCTAGTAATGCCAACAATTTTATTACTGAATCTACCAGTGTATACTCAGATGAAATAGGTGTGCTGAATGGTAGACTATACAAGATTATGGTTAAATGTTTTGATACTGTATGTGCCAAAAGATTTTGGGTCATGATGATCATGTTCACTAGCATTCGTTGAAACACCATACTTATCTATTATTTTATTAGTTTTATAATGCGAAAAATGGCCACCGGTTAACAAAAACATTGCCATAAATGGCTAAAGTAAAATTTACATTTATAAATATTGTTTTACGTAAGATGATATATTTACATCATATTACATATGGATCTTTCGTAGCGGTTTCTCCATGATGCATTAAAAGGGTTTATATATAGGAAGTACTAGCGACATATCCACCACCCCTTTTAACACTTTGAAAGTACTCCGTTATTCCATTTTAGGGTTTATACTCGTTCCATCATACTCATTCATACTTGCACGTATCATCATGCATTCACGTTTCATATTTATCATGCATCACATGCTCATTTATTCATCACATATTCATACTTGTCATATATTGTAAACTGTGGTGATTATCCTTCCAGAGCAGTACCTCCAACATAGATATTTCCAAGAAAGAGTGACAGGTCTAGGAGAGATTTATACACCACTCTTTCCTTAGACAAATACTTTCGTTTGTCAGATAACTACATACCGGTCGAAAGTTTTCCCGTGCGTTTACTATATTTTTATTACTGTATTTTAGTCTATACCCCCAAACATTCATAATGGTTTCATCACGAAGAACTAAGAGATTTATATATAGGAAGTATCAACGGCGTATCCACCACCCCTTGGATACGTCGTGGCTGCTTCATTATTCCCGTTTAGTGTTTAGACTAACCATTCATTACCCCGTACCCTCGTCACATACATAACACATAACACATAACACATATCATTTAAACACATAATCGTGTCTAGGGTACAGGTCCAATGTACTTATGATAGTCTCGAGTGTTTCCTACTCTCGTTCCTTGCTTAAACGTCTCTCCGGATCTGAACTGCACTCGCATCGTTCCTTCTCAAATTTGTGTGTGTATATGGAATGTGATTTTGTTGTGAGAAGAGTGCATGGCCAACTTCATCTATTTATAGGTTGTTTCCTGGGTCCGTGACGGACCGTTACTACCGATGACGGTCTGTCACTGTTTGTGCTTTAGCCACTAAGTCCTTCACCAACACGTAACAGACCATTATCCTTTCGTGACGGTCCGTCATGACCCGTAATAGGGTTTACACGCGTCACTTCGCCATGATGAGTCACTGGACACGTGTCACTCTCCGGTTAAATCTTTTTTTTGCATTTCTCCACTTTTTTAAAAAAAATAACGTCCAAGTGTATTACGACTTACGTGTGTGTACGAGGTTGAAGTGTCTCCCCAATCATGTTAGTCAACCGAGGGTTATCGAAGTGGTCAAACGGCAAAGCTTCTTGAATGACGAACTTCGTCATTCGATCTTGAACCATATTTACATCGTAATGAAATATTTGACCGTCACTACCCAATTGTGTTTGTTCGGAGTCCATTCGTCGTCGCCTTCAACGCCTTTCAAAATTTATGAACAATGTGCTTCTTTAAATTTAAGTTTGATTCTTTACTCAAAAAATTTCCACAAAACTTACAACGAGCCTTTTGAGACCCATCACTTAACTCAACTAAATCCCAATTGCACCAAATTTCTTGATTCCTAGTGTGTGGATCACCCAAACAACAGTTGGTGATTGAGCAACAAATGATTGTGAGTGAGCCATTGAGAGTAGAAAGTCGGGAATGAGTGAAAAACGAGTATTTTTGCGTTTTTTTCGATCAATTTTGTGTTTTCAAGTTGGGTACTCAACTAATTCTTCCAACATCTATTTATACTAACTTAGGGGGGCTAAACTACTAAAAGAACAGTCAAAATTCTGATACAACAGTAATATTTCCGTTAAAAACGTTTTTTTAACTTATTTAAAGGCTAGAACGGGGTAGAAACCATCAGGTTTGATCGGGTAGGGACCGGTTCTTGATTAGGCCGGGTAGGAACCGAAACCGATTTTTTTTGTGCATGTCTACCTCTACCTCGGAGTAGTGGTGCACAAAAAACCGGTTTTTTTTTAACCCGGTCCAAACCGGCAAACCGGTTTGGCTTAAACCGGTTTGGGCCAAACCGGTTCGGGTTGCCCAAAAACCGCCGGTTTGAAGCTTCCTGGATGAGATCGGGTTAGGGACCGGTTCATCCTAACCGGTTTGATAAACCGGTTTAAAAACCGGTTTTCGAGCTGGGCAAAAAATAGCCGTTGGGGTCGATTTTGGCCGTTTTTTTGGAGTTTTTTGCACCCTTAAAACACTATAAATAGGTGGGGGGTGTTTAGGGTTGATCACACCTCTCTTTACACTCTCTAATCTCTAAAACCGCTCTTTAACCGCTCAAAAACGCTCTCTAAACTCTCTCTAAACTCAAAAAAAAAAGCATGGCAAGTTTTGGTGTTGATGGTTCCTCAAACGAAGTTACCGTTGTGGAAATTCGAGCAACAACGAGAAATCCGGCAATTTGGTGCAATTACGATCTATGTTTGTTGTCAAACGGGAAGGAACGTGCTCGGTGCAAGATGTGTGGTGCGTTTTTGGGGAAAGATTCAAACACTAGTTTGAAAATGCATATGGAAAAATCTTGCCCGTCATTGAAGGGAATTCCAAGTGAAGGTCAAGCCTCGATGACAAGCGAAGGAGGAATTTGAAACTTTGATCCAAATATTGTTCGAGATCGAATGGCGAGGTTAGTGATTCAAGAAGGATTGTCGTTCAACCACTTTGACAATCCACGCTTGACAAGGATGATTCAAGAGACACTCCAACCTCGTTATCACCAAGTAAGTCGCACAACCCTTAGACGAGATTGTATAAAAATGTGAAAAAAAGCAAAAAAAGAATTAATTTTGGGTTTTGAAAATTTGCAAACCGGTGTAAACTTAACCACCGATGTTTGGTCGGCTCCACATGGTATACCCGATTCGTACCTTTGCGTTACCGCGCATTGGGTTGATCCCAATACGTGGCAAATGATGAAGCGTACAATCGCTTTTGACTTGTTTGAATATCCACACACCGGCGAAAATTTATTTTATATATTGGATGGTGTTATTAACGAATTTAAATTACAAAATAAACTTTTTTCAATGTATTTTGATAATGCATCTAATAATACAAATGCGGTTCAAAAACTAAAAATTAAATATAAACCCGTTTGCAACGGCGTTTTTTTCCATAGTCGATGTGTCGCACACATCATTAACTTGGCGGTGCAAGAGGTTTCAAACTTAACATATACTTTTCGACAAATGCTTAAAGATATTTTTAGTAACAGAAAAAGATACCATGATTATATTAAATTTTGTCGTGATACGAATAATCTTTGCTTAGGCCCGAATTGGGACGTCGAGACAAGATGGAACTCGACTTATATTATGTTTTATAGCGCTTTACGACAAAGAGAAACTTTAGAACTATTTCATGATATGCTTGCCTCAAAACCTCGTCGTAAAATTCAAAAGTTTCCGTCTCCAAATTGGGATATTTTAAAAGACGTAACCGAATTGCTTGAAGTTTTTAAAACCGCCACCACTTTTTTATCCGGTGTTTATTATCCCATAAGTCCATTAACACTAAAACAGATATATTTAATGGCTAACAAGTTGTCTGAGCTTGAAAATAAAAGCGATCTTTTTACAAAAATGATAGAACCGATGAAAGAAAAATTAGTGAAATATTTTAAAGAAATGCCTCCCGTTATAACTTGCGCCGCCGCGTTAAACCCTACCATAAATGTTTACGGGGTTGAAACCTTGATTGATAGAATTACTTACGCTTTGAATTTGGATAGTGAAGACATCCATTTTGCACAAGGCACAAAAACATATTTTAACAAATGTTTACAAGATTTATTTGATGTTTATTTACATAAATATGGTACAACTCCGACTCCACATGATACAATGGGTACATCAAGTGGTACCTCGAGAGATGTTAATTTGAATTTATATAACGAAATGTTAAATGAATTTAGTAAACGGGCTCGAGGTACCACCCCGAGTAGCGAACTCGGAAGGTATATTGGCACAAACTTTTTAGCGTTTATGCCTCCTACCGTTTTTGAGGAGTTTGATATTTTGGCATGGTGGAAAACAAACGAAGCTTCGTTTCCGATTCTTTCCGCCTTAACCCGTGATGTACTAACCGTCCAAGCTTCCACGGTAGCTTCAGAATCTGCGTTTTCTTTTAGTGGCAGGGTATTATCGATACGAAGGACTAGACTCACACCCCTAGCGATGGAAATGTGCATTTGCTTGAAGGACCATTTGGATGCGATGGATAGGATACAAGACCAAACTTCTCTCGAAGATGAAATTCAAGCCGAAGAAGTCATACACAACAACGAGGTTGATCTTGGAATATCCGAACCCGTCACGGATGAAGAACTAGCCGAAGATGCAAGGCTACGAAGCTCTAGTTCCGAAGACAACGCACAAGAATAATCAATCAATATTCCAAAAAATAAAACGTTGAACTTAATGTTTTATATTTGTTATATTTTTTGTAATTTTTTACAATTTTATCTTGTCATGTTTTTTAATTTTCGAACTTTTCAAATATTAATAAACGTTGAACTTTATGTTTTAATTTTGTTATATTTTATTATGGATTTTATATTAAAAATATAAAATTTATTTGGATTTTTTTTTTTATAAAAACTACCCGAACCGGTTTGACCGGTTTACATATTTCCATTACCAGAACCGGTTTAACCCGAACCGGTTTGGGCCCAAACCGGTTTTGACTTTTCGTTGACCAAACCGGTTCGGGTCGGGTTGAACCGGTTTGGGTTAAAAAACCGATTTGTGCACCACTACCTCGGAGGGAGGGAGGGAGAGGAGAGAAGAGAGGCTGTGTAGAGAAGAGATTTTGACTTTAAGATAAGTTATATAAATAACTTGAGAATACCAAAACCCGACATATCATCGTCCTTTTCAAACACTTACATTATTTCATGTTTATTGATATTCACAATGTCCAGCTATCAACATGAAATGCATCTAACAATATAAAAATTAGCATTTGGCACAAAAAACAGCTGCTAACAGCAGTCATCTTAGAACCATATGCTAAAATCACCTGTCTCTGGTAAAATGTTTACATAAAAATCCATACACGCGGTAACTCGTAAGTAAATCATACCAAATTTATAATACATAACATATATTAGTTGTATCAAAGGGTCGGTGAATCTCCCGTCCCAGACGAGTAATTATTCGTTCTTATAATGTCGTTTTCCTCAGTACAACAAACACGAGGACAAGACAACAAATCGATATTTGAACTACCAAAGGAAATCTATAGCATATTTAGTATTTAGTATTAGCAAATATAAGAAAACAGCAGCTTCGTGTCTGAAGGGAGCGGTCAAAAAACAGCTGTCATTTTTTTTGTAAAAAAGAAAAAGAAATGAAAAAATTTGTTACACCAGCAATACTTTAGATATCTTCTTCATATACACAACCAATGACCATACAGCTAGCCCCGCCGACACATACAGTAAAGCAACACCAGATGTTCCCAGTAAACCTACCTCCGTAAAACTGCATATTTGTGGTCAGGGTAAATACTTTATTTGACTTGGATGGTTGGGTCGACCCGTAAACATTTTTTTGTCTGACTTTATGTTTTTATAAATAATAATGCATTAATTATGATAGTAATAATAATAATGTTATTACAATGATAATAATTTAAGAGGTTATACGCATCAAGTAAAGTGTTTGGGAACTCGTGGCCTGTTTCATGACAGGTTCCCCTTCTAGCTACATTTTACTTGAGCCGATACGGATAAAAATCAACCCGTTTAAAAGTAAATTTGTCTTTTTAAGTTAAAAAAGTTAACGTATGATGGTTAGAAGGTCAAAATGTGGACTTCTTTAGGAACGAACCTGGGATCTCTAATCGCCAGAAGAATGGTTAAGGAAGTCATTTGTGTGGCTGTTTTCCACTTTCCCAGATTATTTACAGCAACAGCCTGAAAAACATGCATTGTTTTTCCAAGAGACGTTAGGAAGACGCGTGATGCCCAGTTTTCCAAAACAATAATAACAGTAACGATAATAATAACTATTATTGTTATTGTAAAAATAAATATATAAATAAGTAAATAAATAAAACGTTAGAAATGTGTACAGAAACATACCCCTGAAAGTTTACTACCCTGTGAAGCAGCCCATTCTCTAACTGCAGACATTGTTATCTGTAACAGGTTGTAAACCGTTCATCAGACACTTACACATTTATGACCATATTACTTTAACTTTGGTCCTATTCGAGATGGTCAATCTCCCACGAATTTAAAGAACAGAAAATAATTTTGGGGCAATTTTCTGACTACTTTTTATTCCTTTCGAAACTTTCTCAAATACAAAATGAAATGCTAGAAATTTGCTAAACTGGAAATAAACATGGTAACATGGAGTCATTGAGTGAAGGTTAAAAAATAAAAACTAAAGGGAAAGAAGCATGCATAATAAAGCAAGCATGGGTGGATGGTCGACTGAGTAACAACTTGGAAGTCACTCCAGAAAACGGGTCGGTTTACTAATCATTCGTTTGGGTAGACTATAACCCACTGGACTGGCCTGTTGTGCTTCTGTTAGGGCTGGGCTTTGCTGGACCGTATCAATAGCCAAATATGTTTATAAACTACGTGTCAAGTCGAACGGTGCATACATTTAACCGTAAGATCAAGAAAGAAGCAACAGAAAAATTATGATTAATTCCTGTTTAGGAGAATATTTAAAATATTAACAAAACTAATTGCAAGTCAGGCAGATTTGAATGAGCTAAATAGGCTGAGTCTTTTTAAAAAGAATGGGGACAAGGGGCACACATGGAAGACAGGATTTCAGTAGTTTAAAGCTTTCATTTTCCAGTTTCTATCAATGGTTCCATTGCCGGGAAGCAAGATGGTGCAGACCCTGAGTAAGCAGAATGAAGGTAGCAGTATTCGCCATGATTCAATCATGGCTCAATTGGCGATCATTAGCCCTAAAGGAGGATATCCAAGCGATCAAGATTTGGATAGATGACAAGGAACCTCGGGATCGATCTGAGCAGAATTTGGGTGAACCTCACAGCTAGAACTTGATACAAATGAAGTTTCCGGCGACAACCCTAGTGATGACGAAGATCAATTTGAGCAAGTTGTGGGTGGTCAATTGAAGATCGGCGACAGTGTTCTAATGAAGATCGGAGTTCTGGAGAAAACCCAAAATCACGTGAAGTGGCTGGGTCAGCCCAGTTTACTCCCTGCTCACTTGACCTCATGGGCCAACAAAAAAGATAAATGGGCTAAAACTGGTGGATGGACTGATCCATACATGCTGGAAATTGGAAAAGGATGTTACCCTTACTCTCATCGGGTGTGGGCTAGCCCACTTGCATATAAAACAGTTGTTGTTTATTGGCCCGATATAGGTCCCAACTCGACCACGAATGTTAAAGCTCATGAAGTCGGGAAGCATACTACTCGAAGATTAGTGAAGGGACAGATCTCGGCAACCATAGAATGGCTTATTGCGTGGTACAATAATTCCCCTCGTTTCGACTTGAGGACAAGTCGTTTCACCGGCCGGGATGTATTGATACGAACCCAGAACTGGGTCAGAAATGTTCTGGGCCGACCCATGGGTCAGGGCAGGTTACTGGATGGAGGGAAATCAAATGGAGGGAAGGGATTCAAAAAATTAGGAAATGGGGGGTAACCCTCAAAGTCGGGAAGTGGGCATAACTGTTCCCACCAAATAATTAGTATTAAAGTCTGTTTCCTGCCATTAGATTAGGGTCGATGTTTATGTTAATCAATTTAGGGTTTCTAACATTGTAATCGGAGATCACCCTTCTCAAACAGGGCACTATCTGTATTTTACTTTTCAATCAATCAAGCCGACAACTTTGGGTTCTATCATTTGGTTCCATTGCCGGGAAACATCGCAAGGAAGATGGATCGGAACACCCGGGAAACTGCTATCACCGCCCAATTAGCAACCATTAGAGTTCGGCTAGACTCTTTAGTATCTTCCTTACAAGAGGGTATCAAAGCAGTCAAAATCCAGAATTCCATGCTTGACTGCCGACTCGTAACAAAGCCGCCGCCACCAGCCGAACTACCGACTCAGCCACCACCGTTGCCAAAACTACTGACTCCACCACTGCAGCCACCACCGGAACTACCAATTCCACCACCGCCGCCGCCGACACTACCGGGACCACCACCTTTTCCACCAAAGCAACCATCTTCAATCACCGAAACTACACCGCCACTACTACCACTGAAACTACCCATTTGGACTACATTAATAACCATATCAACACACAAAAGGACATCCTAGCCACCACCCTTGCAATAGAGAGCTACTCTCTATTTTTCCACCAAAAATCAAAGAACATAATTGGGAAATGTGTCGTTACATTTTTAAGCACCACAGAGAGATGTATGTGGATGTAAATGAGAATGATGGGTTGCCACAACATGAGAGGGGACAAATGGATGTATCATCGCCATCAAAAGCTATGAATCTTGGAAAACAGAAAAGTATGGATACTTGGAAGGAGTTTCTTCATGTTACAAATAAAGATGTACAAGCCGACTTGAAACGCAGGGACTTAGCCGGCCAATTCCCTTCCCCTCGACTTGAGGTCAAGTCGTTTCTTCGGCAGGAAGTGTTGATACGAACCCAGATCTGGTGGGTGGCGGGAAAAGGTTCAAAATTGGAGGAGGTGGAGAGTGTTCCAAATAATCAGGAAGTGGGGTAGAAACTGCCGAGGAGTGTTTTTATTTTAGGGGGTTTCATTGTTTTGTTTGACTTGTCTTGATTATGTATTAAAAAGGTTATCTTTTATATTTGGAGAATTGCCATCTCGAATTGGCTAATCTTGTACTTCGATTTCAGTAGTTTAAAGCTTTCATTTCCCAGTTTCTATCAGTTTGGCAGCTTTGAGCTAAAAGCATAGTTGTCAATAGCGAATAGCGGTAAATAGCGACAAGCAACCTATACGCTACGTAGCGAATAGCGGGCGCTATTTCACATTTAGCGATACACTGCTAGAAATTTTTAGAAATATTTTATATTCAAATATTGTAGGATTTGTAGCAATTATAATCAATAACCATCTAAATCTTCATATATTAGGGTTATTAGCAACCCTATTTATATTAATCAAGTAAAAAACTGGTTAAAAACATAAAAAAAAATTAAAAAAAGGGAATATTCGCTATTTGGTCGCTATGTCGTCGCTATTTGGAAATAGCGGAAGTCTGTCGATTCGCTATGTAGCGCGCTACAAGCGCTATTGACAACTATGGCTAAAAGCACACTTTTTAGCTAACATCATTTTTATGATTGTTGGAAAAGGCCATTTTGTAACTATTCCAAGTTAGCTATCAATATTTGGCCAGTGATCTCACTGCAAGCTGATTTAAAAGCCTCAAGAAGGAAAAGGGAAAAGTATTATGAAAAAAGATGACCAAACGCTAAAATTGTCCTCTAATTAAAATTTCACGCTGTAACATAACTGCATTAATAATGTGTTAAGCTCGGGCATTACCTCTCTGCCAATTACTGCAATTGATGGTACAGTCAATAGCCATGGCCGTTGTCCAAGCATAGCAGCTTCAGGAGGTTTTGTGCATAACAAGACCAAGGTAGTAGCAACCATAAGCTGCAGCCAATAAGCATGAATTTTTAAACGAAGACAGAAATGTAGAACATATCCTAGTTGGGAAATGCCCAAATAACCATAAAAATATGCAATCCATCAGTACCTTATCAGCCACAGGATCTAAAAATGCACCAAAGGCAGTTCCTAGGTTCATCTAAAATGCATCAAAGGAGACAAATTAATTTAAAAGTTAAAAGTTTTACTGTATCTGCCTTTAAAGTTGTTCAAACATATAAATGCATACTTTTCGTGCAAGATACCCATCAAGCCAATCTGTAATTGCTGCAACAATGAAGATGCATGTGGTAGCAGTTGTCCCCAGCCGACTGTTCATATAAAAAGCTAATCAAATTCAAAAAAGGTCGGTTAGTATCACCAAATTGACAATCCACGCAACAGGAATCGTAAAACTATCCACTATATGATAAATAAAAAACAGTAATCTCTGGTTCCCTTTGGTTATTTCACTCTTAACAAAACCAAATGACAGATGCTAAATACTTCATAAATCATGCCATTTTCAACTTTAATAACAGAGCAGGCAAACAGTTGAAAGGAAGCCATAACATGCATCCATTTGACTACCAGGTTTAAGACTTAAGAGGTGGATTGTTTTGACATTCACAACTTTCACAGATTATCGTGTATCATAAACCACACAGAGAAACCATTAGCAGAATGCTGCAGTTTAAACCATTTTCCTACGTTAATTATTGAAGTGTTCCACGTATGTGTAGGAAACAGGGTGAAACACAACTTAGTTTCACTATGCACAAAACTTTCTCTAGATAGATATTTCATATCACATAATGGCTCCAAGTGGGGGATTAAACTAGAGTAACAAATTTTCATATACCCTTTCACATAGTAGTCAAAGGTGCTCAAGGCAAGGCGAGGCGCATCCATACTGCCTTGCGTCCATCAAGGCGCTCACTCAGAAGAAGATTCCAGCCAAAAATGGTCCAAAACATCTAAAAATGGCATAAAACACCCCTAAAAATGATATGTTTATAATGCACGCCTTGCAAAAAAAACCCTCGTTTTTTAGGGGCACCCTTTGCGCCTTGAGCCTTTGACTATGCAGCAAGAGAAATGAAACAGAATCTATACGGACGCGACAATTGAGCATAATCTAACATCATGCTTTAATCAGACTGAACAAAACCTAAAAGTGCACAAATTTAAAAATGAATCAATCATTTAAACCTACAAAAATCTCAAATCAAATGAAAAGATCACCACTATTTTGCCTCAATTCCTCAGCTCTACAACATTTTCTATGAATTCATCTAATTGCTCCAGAATAATATCAAATAATCATAAAATCCGTTGATCTTCGAGCAGAAACGATCTCTAAAGTTAAAACGCATAAATATCCAGAAACAGATGAAGGATGACGTACTGCTAACGATAACAGGAATGGCCACAACGCGTCCGATTGTTAAGATCGTAGGCAACGTCAGCAATTTATTCGCCGGATTTTGTTTAGCAGGCGGAGGTTTTAGGTTTTCCGGCGATAATGCCGACATGACCTCGGAACCGCGGTCATTATCCGTCGTCCATTTCTCTCCTCCGTCATCATTGTTTACGGATCCCATACCACCGTTGAATGCTTTGGATGAATACCTCAAATTTTTCTGATAACGAAACCCTAGTCTGTTATTACTGTTATTATCGTTGTTATTGCTATCGTGCGCTGAGGTTGTTGTCTTCCACCAGCTCGAGCACATTGGCAGTGGCGTCCTAGATCTCCCGGTGGCGATTGCGGGACGAGCCACCAGTACCGACGCCGTTGGTGGAGGGGAATAGAAGATATGGTGGTTGTTTGAGGAGGTTGAAGGGCATGGTGGAATTGTGTGTGGGTGGGGGATTAAATAGGATGCGCACCCGTCGTTTACGTTAGCACGTAAAGTATGCACAGGGCTTACGTTAGCATTTCGGTGGTAATATAAGGATGGCCCATGTAGTTTACACCCTTGAAATGAGAAACTACATGTTTAGCTCAATAGTTTGCATAAAAATAACAAATTTGGCTCCTAAGTTTAACTTTTGACCCCTTAGAATGAGAAACTACATGTTTAACCCAATAGTTTATACAAAAGTAACAAATTTGACCCCTAAATTGAATGGACGTTAAATTTTCTGTTAAGTTTTTATTAAATGACTAAAATACTCGTAATATAAAAAATAAAAAAATCCCAAGGGTTTTATAATACCTACCTTCTTCCTCATGTACCCACACTCACCCTCTACTACAATCCCAGATCCACCACCGTCACTTCCCTTCGCACCTTCTTCCTGAATACCCACACTCACCCTTTACACGGCAGCAACGGCAGTGGCAGAAGGCAAAGGGGCGACGACCTGAGTCTTAACCAAACCCCAATGATGACGTTACTGTGTAAAGTCGTCGAAGATCCGGAGATTTTGCAGCGTATGATGCTCGAGAAAGTTCAGCTATTGACGGATAGAAAGAAGTAGCGTCGGTTAACCACGTCACCGCCGGAGCCGTCGCCGTCGTCTTCGAGTGTCGGAATATCTGGTTCGGTTAAGCGTGAGGATGACGAATGTTACCAGATGACCGGAGGACGTGTGGTTCCGTCACCGGACGGATATTATGGTAACCCTACGTCGACGGTTTGGTTTTTGAATACCGACGACGATGACGGTGCCGGTTTTTCGACGAAATTGGAGTTGATTAAAGAAATTAGCAGGTACGGAGATGATACAGGTGGCAATTGTGGTGGTGGTGTTGGTGTGAAATACTTCCGGCCAGGATCGCCGGATTAAATTGCTTCAAGTTTCCTTGTCCTTTTCATTAGTCAACAATTGCTTCAAGTCAACTGAGCATATTTATATTTGATTTATTATATTTTTTTAATTGAAAATTGGTGAGCCTAATAAGATTTATTTTTTTTTTATATTTTTGGTGTAAGGGGGTATTTCGGTCATTTCATAATCACTTAACAGAGTAATTTAACGTCCATCCAACTCAGGGGTCAAATTTATTACTTTTGTACAAACTATTAGGCTAAACATATAGTTTTTCATTCGTAGAAGTCAAAAGTAAAATACATATAAACCACAGGGCCATCCATGTAACTAATTCTATTGAAAATATCTTGTCATGATTGCAAAGACTCGTTCACAGCAAAGTATCACTGTTCTAGATATCGTCCTTGTATATCAAGTATTACTTTATGTCACATGCAAATAGGGTCTAGCTTAGCCTGGTGTACCTGGGTTTTACCCACGTTGATCCAGGGTTCGAGTCTCGGCTCTCCCTCAAGCCCGAAAGAAGCCGTATTGGGTGACATTTTTCCTTGGGTGCTCTCCAACTCTGACGCCAAGTGAGTCCGGTTAAGATAACATATTGGTCGGAGTTGAACGATGCTCTCCCATGTGACGGGGGTGCGACGTCACAACATTCAATGTTCGCCGTTCAAAAAAAAATAACTTTCCCCAAGGTACCGTTAATATAGCATAAGGTACAACTCTAATATTTTTTCCTTTAAAATACCTTTTTTCTCTTTTTAGTAAAATAAAGACAAAATAAAACTTTTATGAGTTTTTATTATAATATTTAGAGTTAATTACTGGAATGACCATATATACTATGGTCTACTATGTTTAAAAAAAGTAACAAATATGGAACCCTAGCTTAGATGACTTTTAATTTTTTTTTATTAACTTTATAAAAATGACTAAAATACATCTAAGTTAAAATAAATAAAAAAAACAAAATGGTTCTATGCATACAACCCTACCCCATCTTCATCTTCATCTTCAATCGTGAGTCTCTACACCTCCACCCTCTCAAACCATTAGTAATTTCACACACTTAACAAAAAAAAGTTAAATGCCATCCAAGCTGGGATTCAATTTTTGTGACTTTTTTCAAACCTAGTGGACCAAACCTGTAGTTTTTCAAACATATGGCCTAAGTGTGGAATATGATCATACCATGTGGTCCTTCCTTCCCTTGTAATTAACTCTAATATTTATTACTTACGTTACATATTTAAGTTAAACTCCGTTCTTGAAAAAAAAACGACTTGGAATAAATTTACTAAGTGATAATTAAACAGCCAAATATTTCTTAAAGAAGATTTTAAAAACTTTATGTAATACGTTTAGTCACATCATTACATTATTATTTTTTTAATGGACCTATAAATGTATATTATTTTATAACTAATTTTTTAGTCTTAAAAAAACCACCTAAAAATATAGTTACAAGATTTGAAAACATTACCTTTATGAAAATCATTAATGTCATAAGACTATGAGTATCCAGCCTATGAGTTCCCATAAATCTATAAAGTTTAGAAATTATAGAAAAAGTTATGTCTGTGTTTCTTAACGTTAGTTTTATGTAACATAACAGTTAATGTCGAATAAAAAAAACTAAAAAAACAAGAGTTAAATATTGTTTACTTATTTCTGCTAGGACTTTTGATTTTAATTGTGTTTCTTGTTCAGTTCGAAAATCTTCTAAACTCAATTTATTATCATCTGATTATAAAAGTACTCGTATTTTGGATATTCTTTTCTGTGATGTTTGAGGACCATCCCCTGTGACTTCATATGATGGTCATAACTATTGATCATTTTTCTAAGTTTATGTGGTTGTTTCCCTTAAAACAAAAATCTGATGTGTTTGACACCTTTAAGCAATTTGTCACAATGGCTGAACGACAATTTTCCACTACACTAAAAACTATCCAAACTTATTAGGGAGGGGAATTCAGAAACCTCATCTTTCTTTGCTTCAATTGGCATTATTCATCGTCTCTCTTGCTCTCACACCAGTGAACAAAACGGTATCGTTGAAATACGTCATCGTCATGCTGTTGAAACCGGTCTTACCCTAATGGCACAATTAGGCCTGTAAACGAACCGAACGAACACGAACATCGACGTGTTCGTGTTCGTGTTCGTTTATTTAATTTTAACCGAACACGAACATATAATCGAACACATTTTTTTGTTCATGCTCGTTCATTAAGAAAACGGAAATGTTCATGTTCGTTCATGTTCGCTCGTTAAAAAACTAAACGAACGTAAACGAACACAAATGAACAAACATAAAACGAAAACAAAAGAACAAACATAAACAAACCCAAACGAACATAAATGAACATTAGTGAACATACATGAACAAGTCTAATACTTAATAATCCATCCAAAAACACATGTAAATTAGTGGTTCAAATGTACATAATTCAAAATGAACACAAATAAACAAACAAAAAGAATGTTAATAAACGAACATAAATGAACATATATGAACGAACATAAACGGACGTTCATGAACATGATGTGTTCATGTTCGTTAGTTTAATTAAACGAACAAAAAATTTTGTTCGTGTTCGTTCGTTTATTAAATGAACAAACATAAACGAACTTCCCGTCGAACATGAACGTTCGGTTCATTTACAGACCTAGGCACAATCCCATGTTCCTCAACGTTTCTGACATTATGCCGTTGAAACTGCAGTTTACCTTATCAATCGGATGCCCTCTCATACAAACTCCACCATATCTTCATTTGAACATCTATTCCAACACCAACCCAACTTTTCCTTTCTTAGTGTCTTCGTGTGCTAATTTTTCCTCATCTCCATCCCTATAATCCACACAAAATGGATCTCCGCTCTACACCATGTGTCTTTCTTGGTTATAGTACATCTCATCACGGATACCGATGCTTTGACCATGTCTCCGAACGCATATATATTGCCAGTCATGTTCGGTTCCATGAAACCACGTATCCCATTTTCCCAAAATCCACCATACCTCCACCCACCCCATCTCCTAACCCTTATGTCTCATCTTTCCCAACGGAATCCATGCCTATACCCGTTGCCATGGACTCTCAATGACCCACACCCGCTTCACCTATTCCTACACAATCTACCATTCCACCCGCACAAACCTACTCTCGTTTGTCCACAACTCAACCGAACCCTTAAGTTTTTGCCTTTGACCACTACCAACAATGTCACTCCAACTCTACCACTCCAACTCCTAAACCGACTACCACTCCCCATCCTAACCAGCCGCATACCAAGACATCTGATGTAAGGTCAAATACCTCGTGTTTAAAAGTCTAGTTCGTACAGTTTTATGGGTGTTACTGTGTATATCGAGTCGGTTTTACGTTGGTATTTGTATTTGTGTCTATTACAGGTGATTGGATGCTAAGTACGCGTTTCGGGAAGCATTTGGGATGAAGTAGAATGATTAGATGCGAAACTATGCAAAGATTGTGGCTTATCAGGAAGTTCTACAGTGCAAAACTTGACAGAAGCATATCTTGAGCTATAAAATGAGTTACAGGGCCCATAATATATCGATTCGGGGTAACTCGAGGAGCCGGATGTGAAAATGAAGATTAATTCTGGATTTGGGCGTACCATACGATCAATTTGGCGTACAGTACGGTCGAGCGTACCAAAGCACCGTATAGAAAGGTCGTTAACAGAAGGTTTAGCGTACGGGGAGCAGATCCAACGTACGATACGGTGGGCCCACCGTACCGTACGGTCGGGAGTCGGTTACATGCAGATTTTTAGGGATTTTGGCCCTATTTGAAGTATACCTTTAGGGTTACGGAAATTATCAATTCCCAGACATTTTTGGGTGTTTTGAGGGCGATTTTCAGAGGTAGGATCAGTTCCGGATCAAGTATTGAAGCTATGCTCTCGTGTCTGACAAGCATGCGTGGCTAAGCTGCGTATGGCTTCCTCCCGACGGATGGTTCATTTAGGTTTTCGTATTTGATTTAGTTGTTCACCTGTTTTAGATTGATTAGTTTCTGACAATAACTGATTGATTGATGTATTGGTTGAGTTAGACAATTTTATCTATGTGTTTTGAGTTTGTTTGCTTTACAATATTGTTTGGTTAATGACAAAACTTAGTAGCAGGGTTGAGTGTGGGTAACTTGACACTGATAAATTGATTGATTGAATTATACTGGTTATGACAAACTAGTTGCATAGGTTTTCTGACAAAGAATCTGTCTTCAATTACTATTTCAACTGATTTTCCAACACTATGTCTATGTGGTATCTAAACTGAATAACTGGATTGTATGTGAAACCTATAACCTGAAGTTTAGAGGGAGTTACGTCTTTATTTGATCTGTGTTTTCATTCTAGTTTCTAAGCAATTCAACTTTCCACTAATTCCCTATGAATTCGACAACCCTACTTCCATGTCTACAGTCCAAGGTAGATAAGTAGTAGTTTTTATAAGTGTTTTTGATTGACGTTGACAACGCGATCAACATCCTCCACCACCCAAGCAGCCACACCACCATCTACCACCACACAAACAGCCCCAACCACACAAACAACCCAAGACACCGAACCTACCTCATTTACCATTGCCAACAAAGATTCTCACTGGCATAAGGCTATGGCGGATGAATACTCGGGCATTATCTGTAATGGTACGTGGTCTTTGGTCCCTCGTGTTCCCAATACAAATTGGTACATGGTCTTTGGTCCCTCGTGTTCCCAATACAAATTTGGTTGATTACAAATAGGATATAAAGTAAAACGAGACCAACATAGGGTTATTAAACGCTATAAGCCGCATTTTGTAACAACCCCAAATTTAGAACCTAATAAACACATTGTGCTTACACAACGGAACTAGGCCCATTGGGCTTGTCCCAATTGTAGATAAACAGGCTCGGCCCATTAGCGGCCCAATATACGAACCGAACCCAAAACAAACTAATAAACCTTTGTTTGATGGATCGTTACACGATTCGATATAATCTGTAACATCTATGAACTAAACCGTTTACACGGATAACTGTTAGAACGATTTACGCATTCGTACGGCTTAATATCGGTTATCCGACGCATAAATACTTTAGACGTCAAATCTCAAATAAATAATATTTATAAATACTAGTACTTAATTTGGGCGACTGATTAGGAATTTATAAGCGAGATAGACGGCGTTGGATGCACGACTGCGACAAACATCCGTGTAGACGTCAGCGAGATTTGCTAAATCCGGTGTAATTAAATAACAAATATTTACTTTATACCTATAGCATAAAAAAAATATTAAGTTAAGATTATTATTATTTAGCACATCATAACTAATTTCAGAACATGACACATTTTACCCGGAAGAGACGCTTGTGAACACACGGTAAAGAGTGATACCGGCTATGAGACATGGGGTGTCGACGCATACCGGATTAGACAATAGTCGGAGCAGGAATTTCCTAAAATTAATATTTAAATTATATTTATTACTACGGTATATTATTATAAAATATATAAAAGTAAGGTACGAATTTAACAGGCATGACAGAGACTCGTGTAGACACACGAAATATCAAAAACCAGTCTAATTTATACTGTGTTCGCCTACTTCTAGAAACCCTTTACTACTTTAAACTATTATCTTTCTATTTTATTTATTTCCATAAAATCTAATCAAATCTTTGAAAGATCTGAATTTTGATCGTAGAATCATTCTAAATCTCTACACAAGATTTTTTTCTAAATCTCTACACAAAACATCTTCACAACATCCAAGAAATATATTTCTCTTTCTTAAAAATCCCATCAAACACCCGTTTGTTCTTCATCTCTTTCAAAACAAACAAATACACACTAGAGAGAGAGAGTGAACCGGGAGAGAGAGAGAGAGGTGGCCAGCCTTCACCTCCGGCGAACCCCAGGGACGGCGGCAGCGGCAGCGTCAGCGGACTCCTTGGCGACTCAGATGAGCATCTCACATATCCTATTCCTCCGGCACAAACGACAGCAGAGAGAGAGAGATATATTACGGGACAGAGAGAGAAGGAAAGAGGAGAAACCCCCTTCTCCGGCGGTTCCGGTGGTGGTGATGGCGGCTAGGGTTCCGCCTTAGTATCGTCGGCGATAGCTCGGTGGGAGGAACCGATGACGGGTCTTGGTTGTGGTGGTGCTACAGCGGATAAACGGTGACGGTGGTGGTCGAAACACGTTTTCCGCCAAGGATTCCGGCTACAGGTGGTTCCGACGAACCCTTTTTCCCGGTGAGTCCTTTTCCAGTTTTCTTGTTACTTCGTGTGTAGACCTACACACCCTTGGGTGTTAAATTTTGCTTAACATTTCTGGCTAGACCGGGTTAGTAAACTGGCTGGGTTTCATTCACGGGTGATTACATTGATTTTGGATAGGTTATGGTGAAGACGGGATGTCACCCGGGAAGGCTGGAGTGCTCGGGTCGTTCCCGACAGTCCTGGGTTTCGGTCAACGGAAGTCAACCACGGTTAACAGCGGCATCGGTGAACCAAGAAATGCTCGGGATGGGATAACGAGTCAAACAGTGTCACTAGCCTCCTAAACAGGTCTTTAAGTGAGCGGGTTCGCGTACAAGTAGTGAGGTATAATCGCCCGCCAAGTTTTGTATTAAATTTGTATTTTTGTAATATGTATGGTGTGTAATAGTTAATTGAGCTAAACCGACTCGATTCCGACTGTCACACCCCCAAATTCATTTACTTAGTAAATAAATAAATAAATTAGGGTTGCAGCGATTGGTAACATTACACAACAGCGGAAGCTAAATAAAGACCTCTAAATATGTCGAACGCCCTGTCTTCATTTTCTAAGGACTTAATCCAAATGTTTAACCTATTCCAACCGCGCTGTATGTATTACCTGAAAAACATGCTCAAAAATGTCAACGCAATGTTGGTGAGTTCACAGGTTTTAAATGAATAAAATTGGCAAAACCATATTTACGAAATCGTTTGTCAAAAACTATTTATACGAAATCCTTCGGCAAAAACCATTTGCACGAAATTGATTGACAAAACTGTTTGTACGGGTACTGTTGGTAAAATCCTTTGCTCGAAATTCACTGTCAAGACCATTTATACGTATACCAATGGCAAAACCCGTTTCTCGAAATTGACTGACAAAACCATTGGTACGTATACCATTGGCGAAATCATTTGCTCGAAATTTACTTTATGCATATGATAAACAAAACAAGTTAGCGGTTGATTCATCGATGTCTAGCTAGCACAAACGAATTATGTGATGCACAAGCCTATAACCAAACCTTTAACGAATTCTAGAGTTTGCCCCAGCCCATTGTCACTTTAAACAATGAGAAAAACAAGACCTAATATGCAATCATTTGACCCTGCTGGTCGTGGTTAGCGCGACTAACCATGATTGGGGGTGTCAACCCGAATAGTACTATTCATATCGATCTACGGCTAAGTCTATAGCTAATGGTTATAGTTCGAAATACCGAGGACCTTTTAGTGTTAACTCATGCTCACAAGGGAATCAGATGCTTGTTTCTCGTTTTCTAGTTATCATACCATTTGAAATTAACATGTTTTCCCCCCACAATAGAAAACAATAAAAAGGGGTCGTGAAACTCACAAAGAGTTAAACCAAAATGTTCATGTTATCCAGAGTGTAAACAAATATGTTTCATTATTTCAAATATGTCGTATAAGCATGTTCCCCCCCCCCCCCCCGATGTTTATAAAACAATAAAAAGCTAAAAGGGGGTCGTGAAACTCACCTGATGACGTGTCAAGAATACTAGTGTCCTTCTGATAGTAATGAAAACCAGTGTTCACATGATGTAACAGTCACATATGTATGTCCTACATGAGTCCTACGACACCTGTAGGTACTTTATGATATTCGTATGCTAACCCTAATAATGTAAAACGAGTCTAAACTCGTGTTGAGTTATCACGTGTGCGGTTGAGCTCTGCTGATCCTTAATGGTATTACTGACTCGATATACGATATTGGTTTAACATTCGGTGATATTAGTTGCTTAGTTAGATCCAGGTTTCTCAATTCGAATATGTTTCGGTAGTTATATTTAAAAATAGTAGTTTGTCGTGGACACGATCGTATAAGGTTGTGTACACGTATAATTAACAATAATAACTCCCGTTCTTACGTCCTTTAACAGCATGTATACAAGTATATGATTTAGTAAAATCATTTCAGGACGTATAGTATATTCATACGTGTTATTTATACATATAAATATATTCTTATATTTATATAGTTTCAAAATCTCAAAGTATGTGTCCGTATTAGGGCTGTTCAAAAGTACGCGGCTCGTGGCTCGCTCGAAGTTCGCTCGAAAAAAGCTCGGAAAAAGCTCGGTTTCGTATAACATGTGAAGATATGAAAATGTATATGTTTATACGAATACATTTACATTTACATATATATATATATACAAGAATTATATTTGAACATGTTGTTACTTGTCATAACCTTGTTTTAGACGGTAAGTTAATAGTTTGATTTGTATAGGTTTGAAAATATCTAAATGTAATATTCAAAATACGAGTTTTTATAGAATATATATTTGTTGTCCAATTTATCCCAAATCATATCTATATCCGTTCATGACGGTTTTTATACTACAATTATAATGAAAATAACTACATATTTTATTATGTGTACGTATTAATCATTGGTCGCATTAAAGTTCTATATTACCGATTACATGTTCATGTTTATATCTCTCGTCTAATAAATATCAATATATATGTATATGGTCACACGAAGTTCTCTCGCCGACATTACGTTAATACGACTCGTTATTATTTATCGTTAGATTAATATTTATTTCTAGTTAACGAATCGTTTAGAGCTCAACGGGTTTAACCGCACGCGCGTTTATTTTTGCTTAGTTAAATATAATGTTTTAGTGCGCGTTTTATACCTTTTGGGAGCCCTCGCTTACGGACCGACACGTCCTAAACATCTCGTTTCACGTATCGGTCACGTTTGACCAGGTTTGACCAAGTTTGACTAAGGCTCAGGGTGTCGTATCTTGTCCAAAAACGTATAATTTATAATCGGGAATGAAACCCGATCACCCAAAATTACTAGATTTATACGAAAACAACCAATCATCAAAGGTTAACCTTAAATCTCAAAACAAACCTTGGGGATTGCAGATCATAATGGTAGAACACCTTATAATCCCACATCAAACCTCCTGCTTGTCGGATCAGGGCCGAAAATCGGAGATACGAAGGTGTAAACGGCGTTTGTTACTGATGGTTGTCTGATCCACTCACGTCGCCGTCTCACGCGGTGGTACTAGGTCGCCGGAAAACCGGATTCTGCCGGATCCCTAGTTAGATCGTCGAAAATATGCTAGCCCCCATCATTTGTAACCAAATTTCTGCCGTAGGCGGCTTTTCCCTTTCCACCGGCGACCCGATCTGACCAGATCTGGAGATGTATGCGCCGCCATTGCTGCCATCAGAACCTACCTGAGACGAAACCTGAGGTCACTGTTGCCACCCTTGCCGCTAGATCGTCGGAGGAGCCGCCGGAGAGGTGGTTGGCTCCCTTCTCTCTCTCTCTTTGACGCCCGGAATTAGGGTGGAAGACGGTCAGAGGTGTGGGTGATGTTGACGCCGTGAAGGCCCTCTGCCATAGCGTCGCTGTGACCCGTCGTGGGGTGGCCGAACCCGGGCCTGGCTCACTTCTCCCTCTCATCCGGTCTCCTCTCTCCCTATGTGTGTGTATGTTGTGTGCTAGGGTTTTGAGGAATGAAGAGAATGAGATGATAAGTTGCTTTTATACCTAGGGTTAGGGTGAGGGTTTTCAAGAGAAATAATTCTGGTTTTGTAGAACCGCGTATCCGTTCGAGTCTCCGGCTAAACTAAAAATCTCGGGTTATTATTTTAAAATAATTAGATTTGTAAAACTTTATTAAAAATAGTAATTAGATTTTTATTTTATGAACTATCTGCTCCGGCCGTTGTCCGAGTTGGTATGCGCCAGCACCGTGTGTCTCTAGCGTGTTCGTCCGTTTAAATGTTTCACATTCTATTAAAATTATTATTTCTCGTATGATAATAATAATAATAATATTATTATTATTGGTGATTTAAAATAAATGACATATTATAAATAATCATCTTTTAATTATATCAGATACTAGATAACTCCATTACGCTTACAATGATGTCCCATGTCTTATAACTCACGCATAGTCGTTCCTAAATTAATCACCCGAGTAAATATTAATAATTGTTATTAATACTTAATATTAGTAATTACTAATTAGATATCGTGTAGGGTGTCAGTTATTAATTGTGAATATGTTTATTTATTTGATCTTTAGCTGAGAGGCTATGTATTCACTATGTATTAGTAACACGTTATCTCGAATCGGCCAGTGATCTGTAAGGCCCCAAACCCGGGAGGCCCCACTTGTTGGATTTACTCATTCACAAACAGTTCTTAATCATGAATATCAAATAACGCAGCGGAAAACTTCATTCATTCATCATAATTAAAACTTGTTCATACATGCGGAAGCGTAAACATAGTTTAAAACATATTTACATCATAACTAAACATAACGGGATGCCAGTCTTCATGATCAGCCGGGTAACTCTTCTAGCTTGCCAAGCATCACCGTCCATCCTCATAACCTACCTTAACCTGAATGTGCACACTTAAAAACGTCAGCTACGCTGGTGAGTTCTAGTTTTAACATAAAACCTTAACTTCAAATAAATTGCCAAAAACATCACTTCATACTTCATTTAATAAAAAGCGTACGTAAATAATGCAATAACAAACATAACACTTCATAAGTCAACGAACATATAGAATCTGCGTCTTCTCGTAACCGTCAAATCCAAACGTTACATACTGGTTGAATAACTTAAGGATCACCACCACTAGGCCCATCATCACCGTACTGTCCTTCGGGTGAGGAACTCCTAGGGCCCGATACTTAGGTCATCCAACCCTTCAAGCACGGCGTCCCAAAGGATAGCGCGTACCAAACTTCAAGCACTGCGCCCCGTCGGGCGCAAGTACCAAACTTCAAGCACGACTACCCCGTAAGGTAAATCGTACCAAACTTCAAGGATCACGATAATCCCCTTGGTGACCGTCATCACCCCAGTTGTACAACAGTTGGCCGGCCACAGAGGCCCCTAAAAGGTAAAGGCCCATAACATACTTCCCATCCCTTAACCTTCATTCCCTAAGGAATATTGGCAGATTCGTTCGTTTGTGACTTTCGTAAACCTTCGCTTCTTTTACTTCAAAAACTTCAGTTAAAGCATTCGTACGTTTTATTAAAAACATTCTCATTCGTTAAAACACTTCGTAAACTTCTTTTGGCAAAATATTTCATAAACACTTCCTTCATAAACCTTCCTTCTAAAACATCCTTCATAAACATCATTTTATAAAACGTTACATACATCCTTCGTAAACATCGTTTCATAACATCGTTTTATAAAATCATCACGTGTGCACACCAGCCCAAAAACATTATTAAAACATTTAAAAGAGGGCTTCTAGAACTCACCTTATAAGCTAGTCTCGGTTGTCCTAACAAAGGTCCAACAACTTCACTTCCGATCTGAATTGATTAGTTAAATGCACATCAGACCAATACCGACTCTAACGGTTTAACCATTCTAACATACTGACTTTACTTAATCAGTTCTGATGTCTGCGCACTTAGCAAGTGCGCAGACCTTGCTGCCTGCGCACTTAGCAAGTGCGCAGACCATGCTTCCTGCGCACTTAGCAAGTGCGCAGGTCCTTCCTCCTGCGCACTTAGCAAGTGCGCAGGTTCCTCTTCCTGCGCACTTAGCAAGTGCGCAGGTCCCTCCTCCTGCGCACTTAGCAAGTGCGCAGGACCTGCTCCGTGCGCACTTAGCAAGTGCGCACGACCTGTTCTTCGCGAAAACCCTAACTTTCGCATTCGGGTCTGATCATGTCAAGATCCCGAACCTATTGCATTCAAAACGTTCGTTTTCCATTAAGGAACTTAAATCTATACTCATCTTCCAGTTTCATCCGTTCAAACATAACCTTTTTACCCAAAACCCAAAAAAACCCAAAAACGAACAAAAACTCAGATTTAGGTCGGATCGTTACCTGAATCGAGCTTCTGATCCGGAGGTTCTTCTCACGAGTTATGGAGCAACACACTTCTCAAATCTCGGGTCGATCCGACAACTTTCTCTCTCTACGGTTTCTCTCTCTAGAAGTTGCAAATGAGAGAAATGGGTTGTGACCTTGGCTATTTATAGGGGAGGCTCCCCTTCTAGCCCATCTGACCCGACTCGACATGCCTCGTTATTTTATTTTGTCATTTTAACCGTCGTTTTCTTTTTGGGATGTTACATGATCCGTCAAGTAAGGTTACATATCAAGTTCGCACGTTGGGCCTACATTTGGACCGTTAATAGGCCTAGCCCGTTTATGATGAATTAATTGTCAAAGATTATTGACCATAATTCAGGGTTGTCACATTCTCCACTTGTTAAAGAAGTTTCGTCCTCGAAACTTAGTTTAAGTTAACTTCTAGGATTGACTCAATTTACTTAGATGGTTTTCATATCCTTAGTTCATTTTTAGTTCATAGGGAGAATTTTCACTCAATCTACTTAGTAGTCGACATTCGAAGGTAAAGCGATTACCTCGTCGACTAACGATATTAGATGTGTAAGGATTTGAGATATCATGTATCATTTAATAGTACAACAATATTGTTGACAATTATTATGTCAAACGAGTGGATTTAGTAAATTTCTTTGAATATATCGACCAAGGGATGATGTTGGCTATACCCTGACGTGATAAAGTCATTACGAGAGTCCCATGAACAAAAAAAAGGATTGTAGTCAGTGAAGTCACATTCCATGTAATGAGTAAGTCATTAGGATATTGCTTGATTGATGTAAATCAAAATAATGAGTTTTCACAAACCAAGTGAACAACTCACACACCAAATTAAATAACCAAGGATCAAATGCTGAAGCATTTCCTTATGTGATCACTCTCATCAGAGTAGAATTGTATGATAATCATCATTAGTAATGAAAGGCAAAGGTGCATTCGTGCACATGAATTCTAAAGATATGTGAGCACATACTCTTTATTCATATACATTTTTTTTTCGCACGAAGACCAAATCATGATAGAACCTAAGAGAAAAATTAGCAAAAGTTCAGTAAAGATAAGTCAGATGATTTAATGATATGATCATGCGTTAAGAGTTCAAAATTAGAAAATTGACCGTTCATCGCAACGAGTCAATGCCTTGATGTATTCAGGTGTTTCTAAAACAAAAGATTTTAACTGACATTTCATCTGTCTAATCGGTATGTAGGTTAAACTGATTCGATTGAGTTCCAGGAAATAATATTAGCGTATGCAATTTCTCACAAGGGAGTTGGAATGGTTTAGAGAAACCGTTAGTAGTTATCTAGATAGTGTATTAGACAACTATGATATGGAGTAAGATTTCTATGGGTACTTGATCATATGAGATTGATCTTATTTTTTATCCAATTACGTTACAAGTGACACCATCACACGTGTCATTTGTAACCTGGTTTAGATAGGGATCTTTAACGAAATAGATGCCGAACAATAAGCTCGAAGCAATAAAAGTTTCTTAGTAACATTGAATCATCCAGATTTATATGATTCATCTAAAGATAGAAGTGAAATCTCGATGAAGAAAGATGATGTCAAAGTATTTGAGAATAGTCTAACTTTTGCGGCGAAGATTGAGTTTGATACCTCATTAACCACGGTTGCATCACATCTCTACTGCAGTCTAGCATTTAGGTTGTAGTATCATGATTTGTGAATTCATAACTTGACTATCATGTCCACGAGGTAAGTAAGTCTTAAGAAGTTCTAGAATCGTTTAGAAGAGTCACAGTTTGTCTAGATGAGGAAGTAAAAGTCATATCGTGGAAATAGCCTCATAGAGGTAGTGTCACCTGACACCGATTCCGGGTTTGCCAATCATTTAATTGGTAAGCTTTGATGTAATATCATTTTTAATTTAGTCGGGGGCTTTACTATCTTTAGGTAGATGTCAGAAAATAGGCGGGAATCAAGTATAAATTTAGGAATTTGTCGAAACCTGAGAACGTCATGCTCTTTAGTTCTTTAGAGAAAATGTGTAGATATCTCAAAAAAACTTGAAAAATAGCGGATATATCAATACAAGGATTTTGAAAAGTCGGAAGAAATGTATATGTGTAGACTTTCAAGAGAGCAATGCCGACTACGATTCGTCCTTTGTTCATCCTCCTGGTAGCGTACAACTTTAAACTGTCCACTATCGTAGAACACCGAAATAATTTTTCAAATTTTGACGTAGGTCCTTGATTTCACACTAAAGTTGGTTGAACTGGATCATAAAGTTTCAGAATTTGTCCCGTAATCTAACGTTGAACAGGGTTGAATTGATTATTTGCCAACGGCCGGTAGTACAGTATGCTTGTAATTTCCTTGGCTTCGAATGGTATTATCATGACTTACCAATTCGTATTTCACCTATACCGAGTATAGCCTTAAAGTCCTTAGCACAAAGGCTTAAGCAATAAAATTGAGGTAATAACGAGCGTTAAGTGTCAGAGATTTGCATTTCCCTTGCACGTTTTAAGAGTTTGTATGTCAGCCTCATACTTGTCTGACAACAGTCGAAAGTTCACACTTAGGCTTTCTTAAGATTTGCTTGAGCATATAACATGGCTTACTGATTCTCGGAAGGATGTCTGGTTTGATAATGCCTCAAAGGTGTTACGTGTGAGAAAATTAGAATAAATTTCTCTCACATTACAGAAGTTAGTGCAGAGCACTTCCGATGTAAATTTCAAGTAAATGTGATACTGAATTGTAAAATAGACCCTGAGGTTATGCCGTGATCTCCAAGAATAGTTGTGCAATTAATGCAAGTATTGATCGTTGTAAGGATCAACATGGAGTTTTCGTGGCATGTAAACTCTCGAAGGATATGAATTAGCAAATAGAAATGGGTGAGCAGAAATCTTCGTAGCTCAAGCTCCACTAAGGAGTTGGTTAAATCAAATTCATGTTTCTCTCGTTCCTTCCTAACTGCGAGAATATTACATAAAGATCCAATAGGGAATCAGAAATGTTAAGGCCTGATTCAAGTTAGACTGAAGATCAGTCACATTCGTTGTCCGATAAATAACGAAATCGAAAAGGGACAATCTATAGTTGAATCTCGAAAGGTGAAACAATTCTTTGCAGGAAATTTCCAAATTCGATGCAACTACTGAGGTCAAGATAACTGAGAATATATCTCTTCGAAGTTCTGGATAAGATTGTCGTGCCAATGAAGTCTCGATGAGAGTTTTGGATCCATTGGGATTTAATGATGAAAGAGATGTACATTTCCATGTCACCTGCGATAGCCCATCGTATCACCTAATTCCTTTCGGCTCAACCCTATGGTTATGTTAATTTCGATCAACATTCGTATGTCTGGAAATCAAAATTAGGGATACAGAATAATCATGAACATTTGCTCAGACGGTAAGACTCACCAGACTTCTCATGTGTCGTAAATTATGATTACGTGTGCACCCGTAATGATAATTTACTTCGCATGGTCCCTCTAGTGTTTTCTCTATCTCAAGCTCTCAGCTAAAGAGGAATTTGAAATGTTCATTAGATCGTGTCATCGTGTTGCACTCTCGCGTACAACGTATATGTTTTATCGGATTACTTTTGGTCATGTGTACCGATACTCATGCATATGCCAACTAAGGCTGTTAGTGGATGTAGTTTAGGGTAGAGAGACATAACAGGTGTATTCTAATATCAGGATGTGTATGGTGGAAATCAGGCACTATATTAGGGCAGAGATCCTCAGATCAGTGTCGAGTAACTCATGCTCCAAGTTTGTTTGTACGTGTGTCCACATGATCCCAATGAGTCTATGGGTCTCCTGACCCGCAAAGTTCTCTCCCGTTTAGTCCTGCTCATCTACTTCGGGTTCCCTTCTTCTTGGGCAGCCCCGTCTGCCATATCTCATCGCGAAAGTTTTAATCATCCAATCCAGCAGATCATGAAGGGGAGTATACATACCGCACCAGATGGAGGCAACATACGTCAGAAAAGAAAACTGACTCCATAATTAGAGTAGATGTAGGTGTGGTGCAAATACCGGCACAAGTTCAGTCCGTTGCAACTCCAAGATCGGTAACTGGTGATCATTACCGTCGTCACCCGAGCTCAGCTCGTAACTCTATCTTCCACGGTTATAACGTGTCGAGTACCTGTCGTCTAGATTCGTAATCCAAACAACGACACTTTGTTGAGAAATGTTGTAGATGTTTATTATTTCCACATTTTTGTACGTATTAGATGTTTGTTATGTATGCCACGTAATTATATTTAGTATTAATACAGCTAATGATACGCTAGTGTAATCACATACACTAATAGTCAACTCAAGTTGTTCGACAACGGTTGGAATTTCTATACTCAAGTCTTAGGTGTTCTTAATGTTATTCAAGTCTTAGAAATCTTGGTCCCTAAATGAGTCTGGTTAGAGCCTAGGTGTCACTAAGGAAAACCTAATTCGCTAAAACCATTGGCTCTGATACCAATCTGTCACACCCCCAAATTCATTTACTTAGTAAATAAATAAATAAATTAGGGTTGCAGCGATTGGTAACATTACACAACAGCGAAAGCTAAATAAAGACCTCTAAATATGTCGAACGCCCTGTCTTCATTTTCTAAGGACTTAATCCAAATGTTTAACCTATTCCAACCGCGCTGTATGTATTACCTGAAAAACATGCTCAAAAATGTCAACGCAATGTTGGTGAGTTCACAGGTTTTAAATGAATAAAATTGGCAAAACCATATTTACGAAATCGTTTGTCAAAAACTATTTATACGAAATCCTTCGGCAAAAACCATTTGCACGAAATTGATTGACAAAACTGTTTGTACAGGTACTGTTGGCAAAATCCTTTGCTCGAAATTCACTGTCAAGACCATTGATACGTATACCAATGGCAAAACCCGTTTCTCGAAATTGACTGACAAAACCATTGGTACGTATACCATTGGCGAAATCATTTGCTCGAAATTTACTTTATGCATATGATAAACAAAACAAGTTAGCGGTTGATTCATCGATGTCTAGCTAGCACAAACGAATTATGTGATGCACAAGCCTATAACCAAACCTTTAACGAATTCTAGAGTTTGCCCCAGCCCATTGTCACTTTAAACAATGAGAAAAACAAGACCTAATATGCAATCATTTGACCCTGCTGGTCGTGGTTAGCGCGACTAACCATGATTGGGGGTGTCAACCCGAATAGTACTATTCATATCGATCTACGGCTAAGTCTATAGCTAATGGTTATAGTTCGAAATACCGAGGACCTTTTAGTGTTAACTCATGCTCACAAGGGAATCAGATGCTTGTTTCTCGTTTTCTAGTTATCATACCATTTGAAATTAACATGTTTTCCCCCCACAATAGAAAACAATAAAAAGGGGTCGTGAAACTCACAAAGAGTTAAACCAAAATGTTCATGTTATCCAGAGTGTAAACAAATATGTTTCATTATTTCAAATATGTCGTATAAGCATGTTCCCCCCCCCCCCCCGATGTTTATAAAACAATAAAAAGCTAAAAGGGGGTCGTGAAACTCACCTGATGACGTGTCAAGAATACTAGTGTCCTTCTGATAGTAATGAAAACCAGTGTTCACATGATGTAACAGTCACATATGTATGTCCTACATGAGTCCTACGACACCTGTAGGTACTTTATGAGATTCGTATGCTAACCCTAATAATGTAAAACGAGTCTAAACTCGTGTTGAGTTATCACGTGTGCGGTTGAGCTCTGCTGATCCTTAATGGTATTACCGACTCGATATACGATATTGGTTTAACATTCGGTGATATTAGTTGCTTAGTTAGATCCAGGTTTCTCAATTCGAATATGTTTCGGTAGTTATATTTAAAAATAGTAGTTTGTCGTGGACACGATCGTATAAGGTTGTGTACACGTATAATTAACAATGATAACTCCCGTTCTTACGTCCTTTAACAGCATGTATACAAGTATATGATTTAGTAAAATCATTTCAGGACGTATAGTATATTCATACGTGTTATTTATACATATAAATATATTCTTATATTTATATAGTTTCAAAATCTCAAAGTATGTGTCCGTATTAGGGCTGTTCAAAAGTCCGCGGCTCGTGGCTCGCTCGAAGTTCGCTCGAAAAAAGCTCGGAAAAAGCTCGGTTTCGTATAACATGTGAAGATATGAAAATGTATATGTTTATACGAATACATTTACATTTACATATATATATATATACAAGAATTATATTTGAACATGTTGTTACTTGTCATAACCTTGTTTTAGACGGTAAGTTAATAGTTTGATTTGTATAGGTTTGAAAATATCTAAATGTAATATTCAAAATACGAGTTTTTATAGAATATATATTTGTTGTCCAATTTATCCCAAATCATATCTATATCCGTTCATGACGGTTTTTATACTACAATTATAATGAAAATAACTACATATTTTATTATGTGTACATATTAATCATTGGTCGCATTAAAGTTCTATATTACCGATTACATGTTAATGTTTATATCTCTCGTCTAATAAATATCAATATATATGTATATGGTCACACGAAGTTCTCTCGCCGACATTACGTTAATACGACTCGTTATTATTTATCGTTAGATTAATATTTATTTCTAGTTAACGAATCGTTTAGAGCTCAACGGGTTTAACCGCACGCGCGTTTATTTTTGCGTAGTTAAATATAATGTTTTAGTGCGCGTTTTATACCTTTTGGGAGCCCCCGCTTACGGACCGACACGTCCTAAACATCTCGTTTCACGTATCGGTCACGTTTGACTTTCGTTGACCAGCGTTGATTGAGTTTGACCAGGTTTGACCAAGTTTTACTAAGGCTCAGGATGTCGTATCCTATCCAAAAACGTAGAATTTATAATCGGGAATGAAACCCGATCACCCAAAATTACTAGATTTATACGAAAACAACCAATCATCAAAGGTTAACCTTAAATCTCAAAACAAACCTTGGGGATTGCAGATCATAATGGTAGAACACCTTATAATCCCACATCAAACCTCCTGCTTGTCGGATCTGGGCCGAAAATCGGAGATACGAAGGTGCAAACGGCGTTTGTTACTGATGGTTGTCTGATCCACTCACGTCGCCGTCTCACGCGGTGGTACTAGGTCGCCGGAAAACCGGATTCTGCCGGATCCCTAGTTAGATCATCGAAAATATGCTAGCCCCCATCATTTGTAACCAAATTTCCGCCGTAGGCGGCTTTTCCCTTTCCACCGGCGACCCGATCTGACCAGATCTGGAGATGTATGCGCCGCCATTGCTGCCATCAGAACCTACCTGAGACGAAACCTGAGGTCACTGTTGCCACCCTTGCCGCTAGAGATATTATTTTTATTGTTATTTAGATTAAATATTATATATATATATTTATTTGAAACTAAGTAATGTTTATAATATAAAATTTGTTATAATTAAAACTCATTTATATAAAACATTGTAAACCTATATTTTCTTTATCAAAACCGTTACACTCATTATGAATATTACTAGTTTTATAATTACTAAAGATACATATTATTATCATTACTTTTATTAGTTATTATTTATAAATATTATTATGATTATCAGTAACATGATTTTTAACATTAAATATTTTATTAAGTATCATGATAGTATTAGTACTAAAACATTCTTATAAACTTATTAGTACCACTTAGGGTTGGCATATCGTGTATACACTTACATGATAAGACACGAACACCAAATATGTATACACGAACACGACACGATAACTTATCGTGTATTTTTTCTCAAACACGAACCTGTTTATAACTGCTTAACACGATAAGACACGATAAAACATGTTTAGAAACACATGTTTAAAAACTTATTTAGTGAAACAAGTCTGCACAGGTACTAACAGGTATTTTACTTTGTACTAACAAGTACTTAACAAGTATTTTACCAGGTATAATATCATATTTTAATATTTTTTATTTTCAAAAATCTTAACAGGTACTTAACATGTATTTTACCTGTTTAGACACGAAAATTAACAGGTAGATTCGTGTTTACCTGTTTAGGACACGAAACACGATAAGGCCATACACGATACCTATTAAGATCGTGTAGGTTCGTGTCTAAAATTGCCAACCCTAGTACCATTACTATAAAACATAACCGATATTATTAATATCGTTATTATTACTAAGAGTAAAGTGCCATTTTCTTCCCTGTGATTTGGTCATTTTAGCCATTTTCATCTAAAAAGTTTTTTCTCAGCTTTTTCGTCCCTGGCCTTTCAAAAGCTATCCATTTTCATCTAATTGACTAACTTCGTTAAATTATTACCGTTAAACCAGGGGCATTTTCGTCTTTTCAAAACTCCTTTTTTATTCTCATTTATTATTTCCTTCTTCCCCAGAAATTGCAGTCTCTTGATAAGAATTTCGGCTACAATAAGAATTCTGTAACGACGTATATTCACCCAAACACTCCAAAAACCAACACCTATTTAGGGTTTTGAAAAAGGATAAGGAGGGGAAGAAGGAAATAATAAAAGAGAATAAAAAAAGAATTTTGAAAGTACGAAAATGTCCCCGGTTTAACGGTAATAATTTAAAAGGGGGGGGGGGGTGGGTTAATCAGTTGGATGAAAATGGATAGATTTTGAAAGGTCAAGGACGAAAATGCTAAAAAAAACTTTTTGGATGTAAATGGCTAAAATGACCAAACCACAGGGACAAAAATGACACTTTACTCTATTACTAAAGTCCATGATATACATTGCTTAAATAATACTAACATCATAATTATTCTCATTCTTATTATTATTACTTGAGTTTACTAATGCTAACATTATTTAAGTCGTCACCACTATTAAAAATGTTATTATCCGTATTAATATTATTACTACTACTTGAAGTTTATTATAATACTTAGTTTTACTTTTATTCGAGTCGAAACATTATTTTACTAATTTCATTAGAACATAGTATTACTAGTATACACAAATACTAAGTCAAACCAACGTTTTTATAGCACAACTATTAGAAAAATAAATTGAGGTTTACAACCCGAGATTTTTACCAAACGACTCAACACTTTAACGAATCGGTCGAGCTCAGCCACACGGTTAATGCCATCACTCTAGTACAACATACTAATGTCACAATTATAATTAGGATACATCATAATGCCTACACACATGATAGCAAGCTCGCAACTTTAGCATATTGATTTGGCATATACAAGATTACCAGTTGAGTTCATGTGTTTTTTCCCCTCGTTTGCTTAAACTTTTTGGGATGATTACATGCTTCTATTTTGTTTACATACCTGGTGTAATAATTAAATAAGACGATTTTTGCTGCCATAACTTACCCCGACTTTTAACACAATCATTAACTCCATAAGGAGTCGGCGGGATATATGGGTAGTACTATCTGGGGAAGATCCCTGCACACAGTGGACCTAATTGACCGGGGAGACCACTCACTGCATGATACATGGGTATCTTGTGACATATATCGACGCATTTTGTTGACTTATGTGGGCAGACATAAGTATGACCCATAACAATAAGGGGTATAGGTAAGGGGTTTTATTTAATGTCCACGGGTCGTGGGCACAGGTTGATTGTGAACTTGTTTAATTTTACACCATACATATTTGGATTCTCAATATAAATGCTTTATTAACTAAACTCGTGAACTCACCAACTTTTTAGTTGACACGATATTTTTAAGCATGTATTCAGGTACCCTTCTCGAGTTGCAAATTAGAAACTTAGACACGAGCTTGCTTGAAGATAGACGATTCCTTATAAGACTTATGTCGAGCCATGGATTCCACCCGAGAAAGCATTGATGAGAAGATAGAATCCATTATTTTATTTTATTTTTAGTTGGTGTATAGATGATATGAACCTTTGTAAATGTATATTTTGACTTAGTTGGACCAATGACATTTATAAATTATATGTCACGTTATTTCCGCTGTGTTTTGTTTTGGTATTCGATCATTATGCCTAGCCCCCTGGTCGGGTTGTGACACGTTTGGTTGCAAAAGGCTTCAATCAGGAACCAGGTATAGATTACACAAAAACATTTAGTCCCGCGATGAAATCTACCACGATCATAGTTGTTCTCTCCTTAACTGTCACCAAACAATGGTCACTACGACAGCTTGATGTACAAAACGCCTTCTTACATGGTGGTTTGAAGGAAATAGTTTATCTAAAGCAACCCCAAGGCTTTGTTGATCCCCAAAAGCCAAATCATGTGTGTCTCTTGCATAAGTCTCTGTATGGTCTCAAACAAGCACCACTCGCCTGGTTTGAACGGCTCTCCTCGGCTTTGATATCTCTCGGTTTTCGAGGATCTAAAACGGATCCTTCGATGTTTATTTTTTCCCGCAATAGGATCCTTCTATATATGCTTGTGAATGTGGATGATATTATTTTGACAGGGAACAACAACCCGGCTATTGATCACGTGGTGCACAGTCTCAGTCAGTCGTTTGCCATCCAACACATGGGGCCATTATCTTATTTTTTGGGCATTGAGATTTCTCGAAAAGGGTTTAATATCACTCTCTCGCAGCGGAAATACATAAATGAATTGCTGACTAGAGCCAACCTGTGTAACACCAGGCCAAATCCGAGATCCACTTTCGCCAAAATTGAAACCCTAGGGATTGGAATTGCCAAATCCCCAAAGTTTAAGGGTTAAAAAGGAAAAAAATAGTGAAAGTTGATTGGTAGCGGACCGCTACCATATTCTTTAACGGTCCGCTGTTGGTTGCAGGGTTAGGTGGCGGACCGCCACCACTTGGATAACGGTTCGCTAGCCGCACTCCAACCGCAACTTCTTGTGATGCCACGTGTCTAGTGACTAAGCTCTGAATTCTGATGCGTGTCTTGGTGGTGAACCGCTATGCCCTCCGTAACGGTCCGCTAGCCGCACTATGAGGATCGGTCCAATCAGGAAGTGACCCATAGGGCTGACGCAAGCCCTAGGCGGTAGCGGACCGCTACCACCCAGGCTAACGGTCCGCTACGGGTCCTATTGGGCAACTATAAATAGAAGCCAACGGCTTCTCATTTCTGCACATTCCAACCAACACCAACTGCTCCCAACTTCCTGGAACGACCCTACCTCGATTCTCGTGCTCTCATTTAGGTAAAATATCTGACTTTCGCTTATTTCCGCACTTTCATTTATTTCCGTATTCGTGCGTTAAGGTTCTAACTTAACCTAGAACTTGCTTTAAGGTTTACACTAAGCTTATATAGACTACCTGAGATAAGATCAAGCTACTGATAAGGTGAATATGTTTATCTGTCTTTTATTTTCAAAACTTTGAAAGTTTTACGTTTACGAAATGGCAATACTGGTATTCAAAAGTTTGATGCATAAGGGCGTCTACGTAAAACATTCAGGCCATAAGTATACGTAAAACTTGATCAAGGGATACACGCTTTATGGGTGAAATTCCCATATTGGGGCTAATAATTGTCTTTAACCGGATGTAAGACGGGGTCTCAGTTAAGGGACATCGCAGTAAGTAAGTCTGGTAATGCCAGCAGTTGATGTGTGTGAAGTGTATATATTTTTAATAAAGATTTTCCATACAAATGTTGGTTTTAAAAGATGGTTTTCACCTAGACTACAATACACACACAACGGCAAGTGCACCTTTCGAGTGGTAATATAGTTTTGATAAGACCGGATGTCAATCCATGGACACAGTTAATTTCTCAACCCAGATTTTTAATTAGTTCAAGTGACTAGTGAACGAGTGATTAGATTGTTTTCTTGGTAAAATGAGGATTATCCTTTGTATTTTATGAAAAATATGTAATTTGAGTACAAGCAATAATTTTAAAAGACAACAATCTTAGTTTAAAAGACACTCATTAATGTATGTTGACCTCTTTTCGTATGACTAAAGTTTGCTATTATGTTAATGTTATTTGAAGTGATAGAACCCAAATCCAATTAAAGATTATAATTCCCTAATCATTAAGATGTGATTCCATGAGTAATTTACATGTCATCCGTTTAAGGTTAGCTTAGTTAGATAAAAGAGTGTAACTTTTTGACTTATGATATTCTAAAACAAAGTTATATAGATCTTAAGAGCGAGTCATCGTCAACTTTCGATTAGTATAACTTTTATAATAGACATAACACAACATTGTTCATCGTTTTTCCAAATCTTGACCAAAGGGTTGCATATCTTCATGTTTACTTCGCAAATAAGATTTCAAAGATTATTCATAATTCTTAGCTATAACATTTTAACAAAAGATGTTAAGGTTATAAATAAATGTTAGTCTCATAGGTTTTCCTACTCAATATGATTTACCATTTATAAACCCTAATTTGCTCCATAAACATTTGGACATGCAAGGCCACCAAAAGGTTAACACAAAATCATCATTACATTAACATAATAATTTAGCCATATTCATTAGTTCAACATAATTAATAAAGTTTCATCACACTAAGATGGTTGAAAAGATGTTTAGCTCATGATAAGCATACACACAAACATAACACAAAAGAGATTCATGCAAGACGTAGTTTAGATGTAACCAAAGCTTCAAGTATGTAAATGGTGTCTTCCAAGGGGGTGATTAGGGTGGAATGCTTCTTCTTGGGCCTCCAACAGCTGCTACAATGGTTTTGGTGTAAGTGGAACTTTCTCTCCCAAGGACAACCCTCAATCAAGAGCCAAATGACTCTATTTATAGGGTTGAAAGGTGAGGCGCGGCCCCCGTGCTGAGACATCTGACAAGCTGCTTTTTGTTCTAGTCGCGTAAATACTCTGCATGTACTGGACACAGGGGCGTGCCTGGTGGGGCACGGCCCAGTGCTTCATCTGACTTGGCGACAACAGGACGCTGGTACGATAGAAAGTTGACCACGGGACGCTGGTACGATAGAAAGTTGACCACGGGGGCGTGCCTGGTGGGGCACGACCCGTGCTTAGCTGGGAAACTTTGTCTTTTCTGTTGGAGACTTTGTCTTGTCTGCTGGGTGTGAGCACGGGGGCGTGCCTGGTGGGGCACGACCCGTGCTTGGTCTTCTGACTTAGCCAATTTCTTGTATTTTTGTCGTCTTTTAGCTTGTTTCTTTACTTTGGACTTGGATTTCCCTGAAACTTGAATATAAGATAAATAAGCGACAAATTATCACATTGTTCCATGAAAATGCCAATAAATGGGATGAAAATGATGTGAAATATATGTATAATTTAGAGCACATCAAACCTCTCCACACTTGAACTTTGCTTGTTCTCAAGCAAATCTTGAAATAAATTATTCCAATGGCAACATAAAAACATTTCAACTTTGATTAAACCTTAAATGGAGAAGTAATTTGTCCTTCTTTGAAGAAGGAACACAAGATAACAATTTCCAAACAAGAAAAGAATGAACTTATGAAGTTATTCCCAAAAGACAATGGTTCGTTTTATGAAGTTATAGACAAGCACAACTTTAACACTTGCTCACAATGTTCTCACACACTTGGTTGATATTTGTGATCATACGTGTAATGGTGTACGTATTTAGAACACTCAATCATCAACATGAAATGTGCTTTGTCATATGCTTGTGATGGGATCAAAACTTCACCAAAATTAATTAGAAACCTTGCATGAATCAAAAGGACTTATGGTTTGTGGGTTGGCTAGGGAATTTGGTAATTGCTTTGGTTTATTTGGTTGAAAAGAAAACTAAGGTAAAAACTAAAAGAAATCCCTCTACAATACTCAGGTTAATAGGGATTATACTAACTCGAGGACTTGTTTATGGTCAGATTGTCAAGACCAAATCTCATCTTTAGAAACCTAACTTCCACCTTGACCTTGAGATATACATAGCTATCTTTCCTAAGGGTTCCCTCGGCTTTAAGCCTAATAGCAACCAATTTGATCAACTCCGTATATTCAAATTGAGAGGTTGTTTGGTTTTTACTACATTTTCCCTCATGAGACCAATTTTCACACTTGTAACATCTTTCATATCTTTTTGCCATTCTTTTCATGGAACTTTTCGATGTTCCACAAAATGGGGGATTTTGTTCCATTTTTCTCCAACTTTTCCTTGTCTCAAACATTAGAACAAAAAGATGTTCTCTAATTTACGGGGGTAATTCCGATTTTACGAAATGAAGGCATGAGACACGGTTGAGATCAAATGGATGCATTTTTTTTTTTCAAAACAAGGTCCTTGATAAAGGTTGGTGGTTCGGGTGAAAGTGGTGAGGCTAGCTAGGTGTGTTTGGTTGTATGGTTGGTAAGGCGAGTATCCTAGTTGCCTAAATCATTTTCATGCAAGAATTTTCAATGGTGGTCTCGTCTTGTATACCCAAAACAAGTTCTAACTTTTCACAAAACACGTGATACCCTCCACGATTCGGTGAACACATAAAAGGGAATTATATGAAAAGTTTTAAAGGCTTAGTTTATGCTCACGGAAACGGATGGAATGGGTAAAAAGTGTAAAAAATCATGCATGTCTATTATTTATATGTAACTTGCCATGCTTAGGGAATTGTTTATGTCATTTTACTTAATTGGCTTGTTAAGCTTTGTTAGAAAAAATTCAACTTCCCTCTTTCGGCTTTTTCAAAATTGTACAAATAATTTTTGTGCCAAATGAAAAATGTTGGAGTTCGTTTTTAAGCTTTTAATAGCCAAAGTTCAAGTGCTACAAATGGTGTAACCCCCCCTCCCTACACTTGAAATTAACATTGTCCTCAATGTTCAAAGTTCTAAGCAAGGTGTAAAATGGAAACGAGAGGTAAGGATTAAAAAGAACTCCCCTGAAAGATATTGCATTCGAAGCTTGCAGTGGGTACTCATGGTATCCTGAAATCATGAATCAAATGTGTTCAAACAAACTTATTATCACGAAAATTACCTAAAAAATGCAAACATAATTAAGTAATTTTAAAAAGGCACGGATCAGCGAGTGCCCGAATGTGTTCAAGACAAACAAACAATATATAAATCCGAATAAACACAGCTACTTTTGTGTTAAAAATGGTGTCCTGATGGGAATTCCACCCATCACCTCGACCTAATCGAGGTTCTTTTCTCCCCAATTCTGGTTTATTCGCCGCCTCATGTAGGCAACGTCATCTCCAAGTAGATCAACCCTATCAGTCAGATTAGCGATGCGCCCGGAATTTGACTCGCATATTTCAAAAGAGCGACGGGCATATGTGCCGACGGTCTGGATGGATTCATAGAGATCTATCATAGATGGGAATCCAACCTGCTCAGATGATGAGGTCCCTGCTTCGAATCGCGAACTGTGCTGCCTCTGTGGTGAATTCTGTCACACCCCCAAATTTCACTAACGGAGTTCTACCGTTAGGAGCGTGACAAACCAGGATTTCAGTCATTAGTTACATCAAACGACACTATATGAGACTTAAAAAGTCATAACATAAATGTTCAGAGTTAAATGTGGAAGCGTAAACGTTAGAATGAAATCAAAAGTAATTACACGCAACAAGCGTCAATTAATGTAAATAAGTAAAACTGTTTAAGATGTTTGAAATGAATGATATGACAGTAGGACTCCATGCATGTCCTAAGTGTGCAAAGCGACCTGAGAAACATGTAAGAAAAAGTGTCAACACGAGGTTGGTGAGTTCACAGGTTTGTATGTAAATAAACTGTTTGAGTGTTTCTGGATCCACATACGTAAGTCACACCTATTGCTAGCTAGGTAATGTACAAGTTACTCTAAGCGTTCGCAACCGAAGCTGACTGTTTGTGTTTGGGTGCCTTCCGCCATTGCTAACATCAACAAATGGCAAGTGTTTAGGACAATCTACACCCGTTCGACCTCCAATCGTGCTAGCGCGACTAGCCCGGGTGGGGTTTGTCAAACCCAGTAGTACTACTCAAATTTCCGCGCTATACTCCATATATTAACGGTCCGAGTCTGTAAGGACTTTGCATGTTATGTTTGCACTTAGGTACACAAGTGGTAATGAAATACTATGTGATCTATGTCTGTGTGTATGTCTCTCCCTAGCTGGGAGACAAGTAACGGATGCCTGTTCGTATGCATGTTTCTCCCCAATGGGAAAACAAGTAGGATGATGATTATTTGTACGCATGTTTCTCCCCAACGGGAAAACAAGTAAAATGATATTCATTTGTATGCATGTTTCTCCCCAACGGGAAAACAAGTAAAAATAATGTTTATGTGTATGCGTGTTTCTCCTCAACGGGAAAACAAGTAAAATAATGTTTGTGTGTAAGCATGTTTCTCCCCTAATAGTAAAACAAGTAAAAAGGGGGCCGTGAAACTCAACTGAGTTGTGTAGGAAGATTCACACAAGAATGAGATTGAAACCACAAGTGTTAGCTTGCAACGTCTTACGTGTGCCCTAGAATTATACACATAACAATTAGGGATACAATGGGATTTGTGACGACGACACGGAAGATTGAACGTCCTAAAAAGAAACGCTCTAATGATCAAGTAGTAGACGAACGTGTCCACGGGAATAAAGGTTCCTTAATATACTTATTGAGATAAACACGTTTCGTGTCGAATGATTCTAATTACAATAATAATATGTAATAAATATATATTCGTGCGTTTGCACCATTAAACTAATGGTTAGGAAAATAATATAACTAATATATTATTTTTAGAGGAATAACATGATTATTTAAAATGTGTGACACAATTAATAAAACTATCATTTTTATCCGGATCATAATCACGTGAATAATAATATAAATACATATATTATTTTTAGTTTGAAACGTTTTACGAAGTTTATAAATGAGGTGAAAATAATAAATAATATATTATTTTTAATAGGAGTAATAGGGACGAAAATAATATAAATATTATTTTATCCGGAGTCGCGGTTTGAAAATAGTATAGATATATTATTTTAAAAGTATGAAATAATATTAAAAATGAGTTATAAAACCAAACCCGAGCCTACGGGTGGCTTCCGGTTTCAAAACCTGTTAATATACCTCGATTTGTCACCTCTACTTGTCCGCTAGTTTATGGATGATAAGGTGTAGCAAACCGATGATGCACACCGTAGCGAGACAAGACTTTTTCCAATTGGGTGTTGCAGAAATGCGTTCCCCTATCACTGATGAGTGCCTTTGGTGCGCCGAATCGCGCGAATAGTCTTTTCAAGAATTTGACTACCGTCCTAGCATCATTAGTGGCGAGTGCTTGAGCTTCATCCCATTTTGAGACGTAATCGACTGCCACTAGTATGTAGCGGTTTCCAAAGGAGACAGGAAAAGGTCCCATGAAATCGATTCCCCATACGTCAAAAATTTCACAGACCTGAATGGATCTTTGTGGCATCTCGTTTCTTGATGAGATATTGTTGGCTCTTTGACATTCGTCGCATGATCGTACCATGGCGTAAGCCTCTTTAAAGATTACGGGCCAGTATAATCCCAAATCAAACACTTTCTTAGCAGTAAGAGTGACCCCATGGTGTCCTCCAGTAGGGCCTTCATGATAGTGTTTGAGAATTTGCTGCGTTTCATCTCCGAACACGCATCGTCGGACGAGTTGGTCTGCTCCGACCCTGAATAAATATGGATCCTCCCAGAAGTAGTGTTTGACATCTGCAAGTAATTTCCTCTTTTGTTGGTACGTCAAACCCTTTAAAATAACTACGCATACGAGATAGTTTGCAAAATCCGCCAACCATGGATGTTCCTCACAAATTGTGTCTATACTCATTAAAAACTCACGCGAGAAGTTATCATTGATATCCAATTTCATGTTTTCGGCTGAGGTTGGACATTCAAGACGTGAGAGATGATGAGTTGCGACGTTCTCAGCTCCTCTTTTGTCACAAATTTCGATATCAAATTCTTGTAACAGGAGTACCCACCGGATCAATCTTGGCTTAGCGTCTTGTTTGCTGAACAAATAACGCATTGTTGCATGATCTGTATAGACAATGGTTTTTGAGAGAACAAGATATGAGCAGAACTTGTCGAATGCAAAAACTACCGCCAAGAGTTCTTTTTCAGTGGTGGTGTAGTTTTCTTGAGCATCATTCAACGTTTTACTTGCATAGTAAATGGGGTGGAAATGCTTTTCCTTCTGCTATCCTAGGACGGCTCCTACGGCAAAATCGCTTGCATTGCACATTAGCTCAAACGGTAAAGTCCAATCAGGAGCAGCCATGATCGGAGCATTGATGAGCTTTTCTTTGAGAAGTTCAAAAGCCTTTGTCCGAGAATACGAAGGTGACATCTTTTTCTAAAAGTTGGGTCATGGGACGTGCAATTTTCGAAAAGTCTTTGATGAACCGACGGTAGAAACCGGCATGTCCTAGAAAGCTTCTAATGGATTTTACGGAAGTGGGCGGTGGAAGTTTCGAAATGGTATCTATCTTAGACCGATCAACTTCTAATCCTGCTTTCGAGATTTTATGTCCCAATACAATTCCTTCTGTCACCATGAAATGACATTTCTCTCAATTGAGGACAAGGTTGGCATATTCACATCTTGTTAACATTCTTTCCAAATTATTGAGACAATGTTCAAAAGAGTCGCCAAAGATTGAGAAATCGTCCATGAACACTTCTATTGAATCTTCGATCATGTCGTGAAAGATGGCTACCATACACCGTTGAAATGTTGCTGGTGCATTACATAAGCCGAAAGGCATGCGTCGGTAAGCAAATGTTTCGTATTGACAAGTGAATGTTGTCTTTTCTTGATCTTCCGGGGCTATGGGAATTTGGAAGTACTAGGAAAAACCATCTAAGAAGCACTAGTAACTAGTACATTTTTTCGGATAGTCTTTCCAACATTTGATCAATGAATGGAAGTGGAAAGTGGTCTTTTCTGGAGGCGTCGTTTAACTTCCAATAGTCAATACCGACCCTCCATCCGGTCATGGTTCGAGTGGGAATGAGCTCGTTCTTTTCATTTGTTATTACTATCATTCCTCCCTTCTTGGGTACAACTTGCACAGGGCTTACCCAAGGTGAATCAGAAATAGGATAAGTGAGCCCTGCATCTAGTAGTTTTATGACTTCCTTATTTACTACTTCTTGCATGCTTGGGTTCAATCTCCTTTGATGTTGAACAACTGGCTTATATTCGCTTTCCATCAGAATCTTATGAGTGCAAAATGATGGATTATTCCTTTTATATCCATGATCTTCCAGGATATAGCCTTTTTGTGTTCTTTGAGGACCTTAAGGAGTTTGGATCTCTCCTCAATTGTTAACCCAGAAGAGATGAATACGGGTAACCGGGATTGCTCTTCTAAGAACGCATACTCCAGATGCGATGGCAGTTCTTTTAACTCCAGAACTGGTGGTTCTTCCAAGGATGGTTTTGCCCTTGGTTCTGAATCTCGGTCAATGTCCTTGCATGGTTGGTTCATGTGGGTGTCAATATCCTCTGACCCTTCCAATTGCAGGACCTCTTCTTGTGTATTGTCTTCGTATACACATTCTTCAATTATTTGAGTGTCGCAGGCCTCCTCTTCTCGTGTTTCTTGAATATGACAGCTAATGATAGAGTCACATACGTCAATGAAGTTATCATGATGTTGTGGATGCTTCATAGATTGCCCGATATCGAAAGTGATTTCGTCACTATCTACCCTTAAGGTAAACATCAATGAGGGCCTTGGTAGTAGCCAAAAAGGGTCGTCCCAGAATGAGGGGGATGTTCTTGTCCTCATCCATGTCCAAGATAACGAAATCGACAGGAAAGACGAACTTATCGATTTTCACCAACATATTTTTGACTATGCCTCGAGGGTATTTCACTGAACGATCAGCCAACTGGATGCTCATACGGGTTGGTTTGGGTTCTCCCAATTCCAACTTTTCAAAGACTGCGTATGGCATTAGATTGATGCTTGCGCCAAGATCGGCCAAGGCGTTGTTGACTGAGAGATCTCCTATTAGACATGGAATGGTAAAACTACATGGATCAGTCATCTTTGTGGGAAGTTTGTTTTGAAGGACGGCTGAGCATTCCTCATTAAGTATGACATGGGATAGCTCTTCAAGCTTCTTTTTGTTTGTCAATACGCCCTTAAGGAATTTTACGTGATTTGGCATTTGAGCAAGAGCCTCAATGAAAGGCATATTGATGTGAAGTTGCTTGAATAATCCTAGGAACTTCCCGTATTCCTTTTCCAGTTTCTCCTTTCTCATGTGTCCCGGATACAGAAGGGGTGGGACATATGTTCGAACATGTGCCTTGATTGGCTTCTCAGCAGAAGGATGCGTGTCCTCTTGGGTATTATTTGGGCCTTCCTCAGTTGCAATTTGCTGAGAAGTGGAAGTGACTCCTTCCTTGGTGGTCTTGCCACTCCTGAGTGTAACCGCGTTTACTTGTTCATTAGGATTGGGCACGGTGTTGCTAGGAAGACTTCCTTGCTGACGCTCGGAGAGAAGTTGTGTCATCTGTCCTACTTGCTTTTCAATAGCTTGCATGGATGACTTTTGACTCCCCATTTAAACTTCATGCTTTTGAAAGCGATCTTCAATCAATTTGTCAGAAGTTTGCGTGCTGGCTAGAAGTTGCTTCAAAAGGTTCTCGACGTTGGTCTCTCTATTGCTTTGATTGCTATTGTTTTGTCCTTGGTATAATTGTTTGGTTGGAAAAGGTGCATTTTGTTGCTGAAAAGGCGGTCTTCGATTGAACCCTGGAGGTTGCTGATTGTTCCCTCCTTCTCTGAAATTGGAGTTGTTTCTCCAGTTGGAGTTATAATTATTTCCGTAGGAATTGTTTTGTCCTCCAACATAATCGACTTCTTCTACCACAATTGCTTGTTGAAATTCGTTGGTTTTATGCTGCTTTCCACATGTATCGCATCGAACTTGCACTTTTTTGAACTTGGTCTGCATTTGTTCGATTTTTTTGGTAAGTGCTTCTAATTGTGCTACAACAATTGTGTCGGAATCAACGTGATGCATACCCTTTTGGGTGGGTCTGGCTCTTAGAGGATTGTATGCAAATCTTTTCATGGCGGCCTTTTCCAGTGCTTGGAATGCCTCGGTTGGGGTTGCTCCTCCAAAATCTCATGCAACACATTGATCGACAGCTTGCTTGTATGCTCCACTGATTGCATCATAAAATGTTTGATATTGCAACCAAAGATCTAGACCGTGATGTGGACATCTTCTTCGAAGTGTCTTATATCTTTCCCATGCTACATGCAGTGATTCATTGTCGTCTTGACGGACGCCTGTGATACTTGATCTTAACTTAACAGTTTTGTCAGGCGAAAAGTATTTTAACAAGAATTGTTCGGCCATTTCAGCCCAAGTTGTGATGGTGCTAGGAGGTAATGCATCTAACCATTCCATGGCGCGGCCACAGAGTGAAAATGGAAAAAGCCTAAGTCTAACGGCATCATCGGAACAGTTATGAATTTTGAAAGTGGTGCAGATTCGTAAGAAACGAGCGATGTGAGCATTAGGATCTTCATCAGGTAGACCATTAAATTGAGCATAGTTTTCTACTAAATGAATGATACTAGATTTTATTTCGAAGTTGTTGGCTGCAACTGGTTGGGTAACGCTGGATTCGTAACCGTCGAGGGACGGTTTGGCGTAATACGTCATATTCCTCTCTTATGCATGTGCCATGTTTTCGTCTGATTGAGCGTCCTCCCAAGTTTCTCCTGCTATCGCCTCAGCTACAGTTCGTGTTCGTTCTCGTAACCGATGAAAGAAATGTCGTCCGGGTTCCGAAAAAGGTGTGACGATATTGGGGTCAGGTGTGGACATTCTTTACCTAACAATAATTGTTGAAATTGTTGTAGAAAAAGAAAGAACAGACTATCTAAAAATTGAAAAATATTTACTAGTATTTACGGATTAAAAATTTGGGTTAATTGTTGAAACCGTGTCCCCGGCAATGGCGCCAAAAACTTGATGTGTGTGAAGTGTATATATTTTTAATAAAACGTTTTCACACAAATGTTGGTTTTAAAAGATGGTTTTCACCTAGACTACAATACACACACAAAGGCAAGTGCACCTGTCGAGTGGTAATATAGTTTTGATAAGAACCGGATGTCAATCCATGGACACAGTTAATTTCTCAACCCAGATTTTTAATTAGTTCAAGTGACTAGTGAACGAGTGATTAGATTGTTTTCTTGGTAAAATGAGGATTATCCTTTGTATTTTATGAAAAATATGTAATTTGAGTACAAGCAATAATTATAAAAGACAACAATCTTAGTTTAAAATCCACTCATTAATGTATGTTGACCTCTTTTCGTATGACTAAAGTTTGCTATTATGTTAATGTTATTTGAAGTGATAGAACCCAAATCCAATTAAAGATTATAATTCCCTAATCATTAAGATGGGATTCCATGAGTAATTTACATGTCATCCATTTAAGGTTAGCTTAGTTAGATAAAAGAGTGTAACTTTTTGACGTATGATATTCTAAAACAAAGTTATATAGATCTTAAGAGCGAGTCATCGTCAACTTTCGATTAGTATAACTTTTATAATAGACATAACACAACATTGTTCATCGTTTTTCCAAATCTTGACCAAAGGGTTGCATATCTTCATGTTTACTTCGCAAATAAGATTTCAAAGATTATTCATAATTCTTAGCTATAACATTTTAACAAAAGATGTTAAGGTTATAAATAAATGTTAGTCTCATAGGTTTTCCAACTCGATATGATTTACCATTTATAAACCCTAACTTTCTCCATAAACATTTGGACATGCAAGGCCACCAAAAGGTTAACACAAAATCATCATTACATTAACATAATAATTCAGCCATATTCATGAGTTCAACATAATTAATAGAGTTTCATCACACTAAGATGGTTGAAAAGATGTTTAGCTCATGATAAGCATACACACAAACATAACATAAAAGAGATTCATGCAAGACATAGTTTAGATGTAACCAAAGCTTCAAGTATGTAAATGGTGTCTTCCAAGGGGATGATTAGGGTGGAATGCTTTTTCTTAGGCCTCCAAGTGACCTCCAACAGCTGCTACAACGGTTTTGGTGTAAGTGGAACTTTCTCTCCCAAGGCCAACCCTCAATCAAGAGCTAAATGGCTCTATTTATAGGGTTGAAAGGTGAGGCATGGCCTGGTGGGGCACGGCCCGGTGCTGAGACATCTGACGAGCTGCTTTTTGTTCTGGTCGCGTACGTACTCTGCATGTACTGAACACGGGGGCGTTCCTGGTGGGGCACGGCCCGTGCTTCATCTGACTGGGCGACAACAGTATGCTGGTATGATAGAAAGTTGACCACGGGGGCGTGCCTGGTGGGGCACGGCCCGTGCTTCATCTGACTGGGCGACAACAGTATACTGGTACGATAGAAAGTTGACCACGGGGGCGTGCCTGGTGGGGCACGACCCGTGCTTGGCTAGGAAACTTTGTCTTTTCTGCTGGAGACTTTGTCTTGTCTGCTGGGTGTGAGCACGGGGGCGTGCCTGGTAGGGCACGGCCTGTGCTTGGTCTTCTTACTTGGCCAATTTCTTGTATTTTCGTCGTCTTTTTGCTTGTTTCTTTACTTTGGACTTGGATTTCCCTGAAACTTGAATATAAGCTAAATGAGCGACAAATTATCACAATGTTCCATGAAATTGCCAATAAATGGGATGCAAATGATGTGAAATATATGTATAATTTAGAGCACATCAGCAGTCCTTTTACGGAAATTATTGGTGTATGAAGTGGTTGTACACTCAGATGAAATAGTTCTCCTGGATGGTAGATTGTACCCAAATTATGGTTAAATGTTTTTGATACTGTATTTGCCAAATGAAACTGGTCATGATAATCATGTTCACCGGCGTTCGCGCTGACGTTTTATTTTCCAAATGTTTTTCAGGTAATCAATGATTATATAAGGCTAGTCCTACGGGATAGTCTTGGGGATAAAGATGTACATAAATTATTTTGACAGGGTTATGTGCTAGTAGCACGGAGGTAACTCTGCGGTGATAAGAAACAAGAGGAGATATTTAGGATGGCGATTTCCTAGATATGGATACTCCCTTGTGCACAGGGTTAGGTGTCGGAAGGTAAAACCCTTAGATACCAGTGCTTGTGTAGCTTGGTATTATTCAGGGTTAACTCCCCAGGCACAGGCCAACTACCTTGTGGCTCTACTTTTACCCTGCTTACGCAGGTGACATGTAAATGGTCGTGGACCATGGTTTTGTATAAAAAGGGATATTTAAAACCCCAGTGAAATGAAACAGTATTTTATTATCCCCGGATTTGGAAAATATACAATATCAACCCCCGGGTTGTGGTTTATTACAAGTTCGATCCAAAAGTATTCTCGCAGCTAAACTAACTCTGATTTCCTAAATAAAATAAGATTGGTGGTGTCAATCTGGTCACACGCCCAGGGTGTCTTGAAACCGGAGTGTGACAACTTATCTCTTTCTAAACCAGTTCCATCACCTTGCACCACTAGCGCCCCTTTTTCCTTAGGTGACAGTCCTCCTTTTTATGATCCGGTAAAATACAATCAAATGGTTGGTGCCTATAGTATGTTACTCTATCGCGACCTGACATCACATTTGCAGTTAATAAAGTGTGTCAGTTCATGCATTCACCTACTGAAAATAACTTATTAGCAGTAAAGCGAATTCTAAGATATCAACATGAAACTAATAATCATGGTTTATTGATTTCTAGCTCAACCTCTCCTATTTTATATGCTTATACAGATGTTACCGATGTAACCGCCTTCTCTGATGCTGACTGGGCCGGATGCCCGGACGACCGTCGATCCACGGGAGGGTATGCTATTTACCTTGGATCAAATCTTGTCTCATGGTCTGCTAGAAAACAGAAGACTGTATCTCGGTCATCCACTGAATCCGAGTACAAAGCCTTAGTTGATACGGTTGTCGAATTGACATGGCTTGAAACATTACTGAGAGAACTTCGTGTTCAGATGCACTCAGTTACTGTTCTGTGGTGCGATAACTTGGGAGAAACTTATCTGTCTTCAATCCGGTCTTTCATGCTAGAACCAAACATGTGGAAGTAGATTTTCATTTCGTTCGAGAAAGGTTACACAACGGAAGTTAGATGTTTAGATTATATCTACCCATGATCAAATTGCTGACGTTTTCACAAAGTCACTGTCATCAGAACGTTTTCTTCATTTGAAGTCCAAGCTAAGAGTTAGTCCCAGGCCTTCGCTTAAGGGGGAATATTAGGTGATATTATTAGTATAGGGGCCGACCCATTTATGCTATGTCAGCCGGCCCTAAGTTTCTATGTATATCCCTTTATATATATATATTGTAATCCTAGAATATACAATACAATTTACCAAGTTTATCTTTAGATATCTTTTTCTTATAGAAGATATTACTAGCGCATCTTGTTTAACCAAAATTTTATAAAAATGTAAACTATTTTTGCCCTTTGGTAAATAATTTAATCATTTCAAAAGCTAATTTGATATTAAATAATGTTAATAGATTTTAATTTTCATGATTGATCTTAGATCTTGTATTTAATTTTGGCAATCTTGTAGCGACACTTATATGATATGAAAGAATTATTCCATATCTAATAGCTTTCATCTTCTTCCAAATCCCTAGTTGAAGTAATTCAAAACATCAAATTTTTTTCATCTTTAGATCAGAAATCAAAGACATCTAAATTGATAAATAATTTCCTCAATTTGGGGAAATCTAAAACAACAAATGCTTTTTTTTTATTTACATAGAATCTGATTCACCAGGAGAAATCAGAAACAATTAAAAGGTTTCATTTCCAATATGTATGAAAACATACATGGAATCCAAAGCTATAAATAGACTTCATCTTTGAGCGAGCCCGAGTGTCCCACAGATGGCGTCAAATGTTTGTAACACAAATTTGGTCCCGTGCTCCCATAGGAATCACCATTCTTCATCATGTCAAGCCTGTAATCTGCTGCAAACATAGAAAGAAGGATCGTTTGAGCAACCCAGGACCATAGTCCCGGGAGAAGCCTCCAAAGATCAAGTTAGAGTTGATCCGAAATAGTTAAAGAGGTATGATATACTGTAAGGGTTACATACCTTATATAATATTGGGGATAAGAGGGGAAGGAAGCCGATGGCTTGATCATGTGAAAGCCCGGCTTGGGGGGGGGGGGTTTCAAGTGACGAAAACAATATATATTTGATCAAATATTACTGAACGGGTCATAAGCCATGACCCGCTCATCAAGTCAAATGGTTGAAACAGTAAAAATTCAGAAACTTGTAATGAGATGATCAAGACAACTTGCTCAAATAAAACTATAAACTTGGACAAAAGTTCAAGAACATCAAAGCAACAAAGTGCATACAGTATCTAACAGACAAGAACCGCCAAAACATTATTCTGAGGTGGAGGATAAAAAATAAAAAAAAACTTACTGCTAGAAACACAGGACTATGTAAATCTTTGCGGTTCTTGTGTATCTTGAAATGTAACTTTCATATCTAGACGACGGCTAACCTTTGTTTACTTATTTAACATCAGAAAAAAGTCAAAGTCAACTGTTACGAATCTGCATCCTCATTGTTGACCGCGTGTCTAACAAATTGCCCACGAACACGTGGTCTCAGTTCTGCTAGCTTCTTCTTGCTCTGGTATCGCACCTTCAAAATCCACCAAAGAAAATATGGTTATTTTCACTGTTAAACGGGTGTTTGGATTTGCATTTTGAAACTGGTCATCTTATTCGGGATAATAAGTATTTTAGTGTTTGGATAAACAGATTAGGGATTATCCAAACACTAAAAAACTTTACATCACATAAAAACTTTTTGATTTCCAAAAATTTTAAGGTTATATCTGTCATCCAGCATGCTTTTTTCCGGATTTATTATAAATTAACTTGGATATGTACTTGGGTGGCCTGTAAAGTAGTTTCAATAGTTGGTGGCCTCGTTATACATTATCCCTTTTCTTTTAAAAAGAATTTCAATTGCAATCAAATTTTCTATTGGTTCTATAAATAATTAGAATCTGCCAAACACAATTGTCTATGGCCTGTTTTATTACAGTTGATTATATGATTATGATTTTGAAAGAAAACTAATACCTTTTTCTCAAAGCATCTTTGTTTTCTCTTCTGACGGAATTTGTTAAGTGCAGCCTCCCGCCGAGCTAAGCGTTCTTGATCCACACCACTCCCGCTTCCACTTCCATCTCCACCATTAATCATTTTAGCAGCAGCATTATCAATATCAGTCTTACCACCTTCAACTACTGGAACAGAGCCACTCTTGTTATTGCTTCCTGATGCACTACCATAATTAGCAGCGTTTCCTCCTGCTGAAGCTGTCAAGATGTTAGACGCCATGTTTCTTAAAGATCCATCATCAGGTTCCACTATTTTCTGTTGCTGTAGTTTATGGACATGGTGGTGGTGGTGGTGGTAGTGGTGGTAATGATGGCGGACTTGAACCTGCTGCTGGACAGCCTTTGGTTGTCCCACGGTGGTCTTAACTGCATCACCATCAATGGCACACGAGAGGAATGGTTGCAGGGGGGAAGTATGGTGTTTGTGAACAACAGAGGTGGAACCGTTGGGAAGTTTGTCATCTGGTTTGGTTGTGAAAGCATTGTTGGTGGTGGACCCCATATCGTCACTGCCATTGGAACGGTTGTTAGGGGTTCCGTTTGAATTAGATTGTACGTTATTTGGTTTTGCTGCTTCGGAGCTTATACCAGGTGGTGAGCAACTGTCAACATTCCCAGTTGGAGCTTGATTAACGTTTGATACCATGTTATATCTGCATAGCACAATGAGCATTAGAACACACACACAAAAAAAAATAGAAAAAGAAAAGTAAGGACCATCCCCAAACAAATAACTAGAAGTGTCGGTTTCAACCCATTTAAGTGGTGTTGAATTTGTTTTTGAAACTGATTATTGTGATATGAAACCGTAATAATCATTTCTTAAAATTTGGATAAACAGATTCTGCTTCTGATTATAGGATTATTGAGGGGTTATATAATCAGTTTTGGATGATCGCATTCATACACCAACTGTAACAAAACTGATTATCTACACATGTTTACTCCTTTTAACATAATTTGAGAGGGTTTTACTCATTTTTTACAAGATATCTCTTCTTTTTCACAGAAATTACATTTTGGTCATTTTATCTATCAATTGCTTGGATAATCAGATTTTGACAAATACTTTAAATCAAAGTATTACAACTTCACACATCCAAACACTATCCCTTCCAAAAAAAACATGTCTAAACACCCTTCCTGATGAATGGGCAAATTGGGTTATGTTTCATTAAAGGGTCAAACGGGTAAATTGAAAAAATAAAGCTAACAAGAAACGGATCAAAAGTCACCAATGTATAGAACCTCCTAAACAGCTTTACTAAAAAAAGTGGATTATTGTGTAGTAATATGCTTCTAGAGATCATTTAAATATTAATTATTTATAGAACTGGATTAAAGTTCGTAGGGCAAATAATTGTTTGCAGGTCAACCCGACCCAACCTATTTTGGCTCGTACAAAAACAGCCATTTTGACCCGAACCGTTTTGACCCATTAACTAACCCACCCAACACATATTATACATAGCATACCTAGAGAAGTCTGAAAGACTGGAATGCCGTAAGATATTTCGTTCTTGGGCATTGACATCAGCATCATCCACATCTCTTGTCCTCTTCAAACTAAGCTCAAGAGCAGGTGATTCCTTAGAATAATATAAAGATTTATCTTCAATATTAATGCTTTTTAGCAAGTGGCTTGATTTTAGGGCTTCCTTGTGAGCATTACTTGTCTTGGTGGCACCAAGAGGTTCGGTCCTCAGTGCACCACTTTCACAACCAAGTTGCATATCAGTATCCAACTTATCATCCACTTTCTTCATGTTTGACTCACAAAACTTGTCCATCTTCTTTTGGTTTGTGTCTTCAACCTCAAAACTTGAACTTTTAGGGACTCCAATCTTCAAGTCTTTTCCCATTTCAATAATTTCTGCAATAACAAACCGAAAGTATTAACACAATTACAGAGGTAGTAACGTCAAACCGAAAATATTAACACATTATAAATGAGTCGATGTGGGTTATGTTTTATCTCTAGAAAGGTCAATAAGGCTTTCACTTAGAAAGAAGCAGGTTCAATATGCATAACGGGCTGAAATTCATCGAAAGATTATTCAAATATAAACCTCACTAATATTTTTTTCTAAAAAAGATTAGATTATTTTTTTAATCATATTTAGCACGTTATAATAAAATTAACAGAAAATGTGGTTTGTGGGTAGGCCCAACCCAACTTGTTGCCTTGTTTTGACCCGCACTTTAACACTACCCGTCTTGAGCTGTGGTGGAGCCATGGTGGGGGCAGTGGGATGCACTAGCCCCTACTGAATTTTTGGTAGTTACTAAATTTTCTTGGAGAATCATCAATGCCGGTCCTGAGGATTCAAATGCCCTACACGAGCCGAAAAAAAAGGCCCATAACGAAAGGCCCAACAACTAAGCATAACAATTCCTATAGCAGCTTCTGTTGGCCTGGCCCAATTGTAAAAGGCCCAACAGCTCAACATAACAATTCCTATAGCAGCTTCTGTTGGCCTGGCCCAATTGTAAAAGGCCCAACAGCATAATTTTTTTTTTCTAAGCCCAAGTAAAAGATGAGGAAAAGGCCCAATGTTTTTAAAAAAAAAGGCTCAATTTTAAAAAAAAAAGGCTCAATTAATTTTTAAAAAAGGCCCACTACGGTCGTGTTGGGCCCCTCGAGATGTTGGGCCCCTCGAGATGTTGGGCCCACTACGGTCGTGTTGCCCGCAGGCCCAATGAGCCGGCCCTGAGAATCATATCACTAAGTTGGACAGCTTAGTTTGTTGGGCATTAAAACAAAAGGCCAAAGGTCACTTTATCGATTCTAGATCAGTTCATTGTAGGTTTGGAAGCCTTTTTGTCATTTTTTTCTCCTATTATTTTTTTTTTGAGGCATACACTCAAGTTTTTAACTATAAAACTTACTGATATTTATTTTCTAAAACTATACTTGTGCTTTAGCTAATTTTAATTTGTGGAATCCCAAAAGTAATCTTAAATGCGGTTCACCCAAAATTCCAAGCCTAACCCTAACCTATTTTGTCATTTAAATTATCTTTTTTTAACTATCCAAGCTAATTTTAATTATCTTTTTTGAGGCAATCACAAAAAATGGAGTGAAAGTAGCGACTTAAGTAGTAACATTGGTAATTTCTAGAGGTGACCATTTTCACCAATCTACTTATGAATTGTGAATTTAGGTTATGTTTTATCACAAACGAGTCAAAATTGACTAAAAAAAGTCAAAATTCACTTCATCGATTCTAGATCAGTTCATTGTAGGTTTGGAAGCCTTTTTGTCATTTTTTTCTCCTATTATTTTTTTTAGGCATACACTCAAGTTTTTAACTATAAAACTTAATGATATTTATTTTCTAAAACTATACTTACTTGTGCTTTAGCTAATTTTAATTTGTGGAATCCCAAAAGTAATCTTAAATGCGGTTCACCCAAAAGTCCAAGCCTAACCCTAACCTATTTTGTCATTTAAATTATCTTTTTTTAACTATCCAAGCTAATTTTAATTATCTTTTTTGAGGCAATCACAAAAAATGGAGTGAAAGTAGTGACTTAAGTAGTAACACTGGTAATTTCTAGAGGTGACAATTTTCACCAATCTACTTATGAATTGTGAATTTAGGTTATGTTTTATCACAAACGAGTCAAAATTGACTAAAAAAAGTTAGCTAATAGGCTGATTTGGATTTGCCCCCCCCCCCCCCCCACTTGTATAATTACTGGCCCCGCCCTGGATTTGACCCGAACCCGTGGTGAGTGACACCTCTCAAACCACTCATTTTGCCAGCTCTACACTACTATGATGCATTTAACTTGAGAATCCACTTTATAGGTTCCAGTTGTCACTAAAAAGTTAGGGTTCATTGAAAAATTGACAAATACGTGTCCCATAATCGACCATAAAAATATTATTGTGCCAAATTGTTTGTCATGCCAGAATGCTTATGTATAACACTATCATGTTTTGGGAAAAAATAGTTTAGTTGGCTAATGGAGATGCATATATTTTCAAATAAGCTAAAGTAATTTTACATTGTCAAACCAACAATTTGTTTGTCCTTTTGTTAATCAACTCTTAAATTATATCAATACCAATGCATTACCTAGTTTAGATGTTTCAGGCCTTTCAACTTGAGCAGAAGTGATATCATGAGGATTTGGTGCTTTGTCCCACAAAATATTTGCTTGGGAGCTATCAACTTCTACTACCCTCTTTGGCCAAGAACTCTTAACAACACAAAGAAAACAGTATAATTAAGTGAAAATAAGCTACTTGCATCTGTGCTTTATACAAATTTATTTGATACAAAATCAGTAAAATTCCTCATAGGAAGCAGCATTCGAGATATATCACACGATAAACAGTCATTAAGAAAGAAACTAAAGGTAATAATTTCGACCCGTTACTTATGAATGGGTCGATTTGGGTTGTTTTCTATCTGAAGCAGGTTAAATCAAAAAGTTTTCATCCATTCTGAACACATAAAACCTTGCAAATCTTGTATTTAAAGATTTATATTGTAATAGTATAGTTTTAATAATCATGATTAGCCCATTAGTTATTTCTAAAGAGTTTTAAAAATCTACCCGTTACTTATGAATGGGTCGATTTGGGTTGTTTCCTATCCGAAGCAGGTTAAATCAAAAAGTTTAGCTAAAAGCAGAATGGGTCAAATGGTTGAAAGCCGTCCATTCTGAACACATACAAGCTTGCAAATCTTCTATTTAAAGATTTATATTGTAATAGTATAGTTTCTATAAACATGATTAGCACATTAGTTATTTCCAAAAAGTTTTAAAAATGGACAGAGAGTTTGCAGTCCAATACAACCGGATCCGGCCTGTTTCATCTCATACTAAAAAGACTCATTTCAACACATACCCGTTACCCAATCCGCTCATCTTGCCACCTCTAAAAGAAAGCTCTCAACAAATAGCATGTAGGCCTACTGGTGGCCAGACCTCTAGCTTTAGCAGTATAAAAATGCATGTATCAATAATAACGGTATGTTTTTCCGTTCAAGAAATTGAAGAATTACCTGAGTTCCACTTCCATTGTCGCTCCCACCCTTAGCATTCAACTCTATGCTTACTTCATTATTTTCATCACTGTTGTCACTGTCATCATCAGACTGTTCAATGCTTCTCGATTTTGTAGATTTATTATCCTGTATACCACTCTCACTCCCGCTCCCACTACCGCTAGACTGCTGAGAATATGAGAAATTAAAGCAAAACAAAAGAAACATTTTTTAGATTATTAGTGATTTGTTTTTCTCAAATTTTGACAAGAATAAATGAGCATTTGGAGATGTAGCTCAAATCCAACACACTCCAACCCACAAGAATTTAACAAACGAAATCAGAACACACCTGAAGCCGAAGTCCAAAAACTGGTCTGTTTTTAATGATACATAAACCATAAAAACTAAAATAACTCACACTGTGACATTTCCTCCACACATGCTGCCAGAGGTTTTTTAGCTCATTCTTTCTAATAGGTTTGACTAAAAAGTCAACTGCACCTCTGGATAAACAATTAAAGACTATACCCATTGAGTCATCGGATGACATCACTGCACGTAAAACTCATTAAACCCAACACTTACATATATGAGAACCTTATAACTTGAATTCCATGAAATTGTAAGAAAATCGAGAACGGGAAAGATACACTCACTTATCACTGGGATATTCTTGCGAGTAACATGGTTCATTATCTTGGATAAGAGACCAATACCCGATAAATATGGCATGGCTACCTCGGTTAAAATAAGATCAACTTGCTTGTTTAGATCAATCAACAGTTTCCATGCTTCTAGACCGTTTGCTACAGCTGTCACTGGCATTATATATTTATAAAGTTAGCATTTGATAAATAAAAATGAAGAAACAAAAAGAGGTAGTAACAAATATCAAGAAAGTGAGCAACATGTATATGGTAATTAAAACACAGTTATTTTATTGAATAAAGTCCAAACATAAGCACAACGGGGAATTTTGGTTCTTTTTAGATAGAGGGATGAAATACAAATTACAAAACTAAATACAGGGGCTATAAATGTATGGCTAAACTTGCATCATACAGAAAGAGAATGGAGGCAAGACAAAACAACAAATTTTATTTCCTCAATTACTAGGTTGATATGAACACACAGAGTAAAAGTAAAAGCAAGAGAAGGCTTTAGCTGATGTATGTTTTTGACACTATTATGGGATGTTTCTTCTTATTGTTCATTTTAGACTTGTATGTAATTCACTTACAAAAGCACACACATGTAAAGTCATCTCCATATCCTCGTTATTTTAAGAATCTAGAGAGACAACGTAAAATTTTAACATAAATATGAAGTTTTTTTCTTTACTTAAGAACTAGGGACAACTTTTACTTTCACCTAATAAGCATGAGTTTTGAAGACTTTGCATAATAAGTCAAATGGAGGTGGTTGACTATAGGTACCTTTTTTTGGTTGACTATAGGGACCAGTTTTGAATGTTAAGAGGCAGCATCTGAGGTCTCAATGCAAAATTATTATGACTGTTTGATAACTTATAAAGACATCTTAATATGGGCATTTGTCTATTTTGCCCCTCATAATGTTAAACAAAAGAAAGACTTGAACAACTACAAGGATGTATTCTGTAGTAACGTAGACCGTCATAGTAACTACGATATTATATTGTACCAAAAGCATTTATCGGCAATTTAAACAGTTATAAACCTTCATAGCCGCAATTACGGAGCAGAGCGCTAACAACATGACGAGTTGAATCATCATTTTCAACTAGAAGAACCTTGAGAGACCTAACAGGCAGAAAGCTCTCCCATTGAACCACAGACCCTTGAGGTTGTTGATGCTGTCTATACAAAGCACCATTGGGCTGGCCCGACTCTATGGGCCTAATACTATTCACATCCTCATTAATTCTTGACTCATCTTCTACATACATCCCTTGCCCATCAAATGGGGCTCCATTTCTCACCTCCTTCAAGTCGACCCGGTTATGGTGGTTAAGTTCCGCCAACCCTTTAGGCGCCGGAACATGTGTGTTCACCCCAACACTCCTCATCAACAATTCAAAGAGGGTTTGGGAAATCAAGACAAGTTATGACTTGGTTGAAAAGTGATACATAATGTTTTTCTCTAAGTGATGAAACTTTTCGAGAAACACTTCAAAGAATCCTACATAAACAACATGTGAGAATTAGAAAACATAAAAAAAACTCCAAAATCATAGTTGCATAACGTAAGAGAAGTAATCTGCTTTCACTGGCTGACTATTACTGCCTGTTATCGTTTTCAATTCATCATAGTACGAGTGTAAAAAAGACCTCGCATCCCCGACCTTCAATATGACTAATCCGCAATAAATATATTAAACATAAATATAGATTTCATCGTCAAACTCAAACTACACAGAGAGAATTGTCTTACAACAACTTTTGATCTTTCTCAGATCAAAAATCCATCAATTTCCTCAAAATAAAACAAAATCTCAAAAAATAAAAATAAAAATAAAAATGAAGAACATTTAAATTTAAATAATACTTTAAGCAACTAATTCACGATAATTAGAAAGAATATACCTGGATCAAACAATCAAAGCCAACTACCAGATTTGCAAATATTAACAATTTCACACACATCTCAATCTACTGAAAATCCTTTCTTCTCGAAATTAGATTAAAATTACTAAGCAATTAAATCAATATTACTTCCAAAATAATTTAAACCACTAGAACGAACCCTAATTTCATCCGAGATCCATAGAAATCCATCATAAAACTAAGAAACTAACCAATTTTAAGAACAATTCATCAACAATAATCAAAATCTCAGTAAAATAAACCTAAACAACGTCCATAATACTTTAATTTGACTCCATTAGTCAACAACATCACATTACCGTGAATATCGGAGACACGAAGAACAGAGCTCAAATCCGCAAAATTCGTTCAAATCATCCACTCAACATCACCGCCGTACAGCAAATCATGAACGTTTTGGTTTAATTTATCGATGAAATACTTTTGAAGAGATGAAGATTTATATATAGGGTTTGATAGGTTGTTTTAAAAAGTAAAGGGTATTTCGTATCTACTGGCTGATATTATATTCGTTTCGAGATGACGAGGGTATATCGAGAGCCAGGAAGGTGACACGTCGGATGACACGTCGGATGGACGAGTGGAGATCAATATACGGGCTGAGACTTGTTTTCGGGCGGATTGCAGGATCATTTTAGATCCGATTTCTGTGGACACGTGGTGCAATGTGAGACGAGTTAAAGGTCCTTCGTACTTTTATATTGGGGCCCATTAAACTGTGACGGAAATACTCTTTTCCGTTCGTTAAGTTGAAAACGGTAAGAATATTAATTACGGAAATACCCCTGACTGTAACGGATATATCCAAATTCCTCTTACATGTCAGCATGAAAATATCTAGTTTCAGACTTGCGAAGTTAATAGCGGTTGAGACTTGGTGACGGTATTTTCGAACTTGTAAAAATATAGAAAAAAACTAAAAATAAATTATATTTTAATGCGCATCAGTTTTGAATAATTTCATATCGAAACATTATTAAAAATAAACACATTATAATTGTGTATTTAAAATTTTATAAAACATTACATTTTAAAAGTCATAACAAAAAAAAATATGGTTAAAGGTAATTATAATATTAATTGTTTTGCCCCGGCTACATTGCGGGAGTCTGGTCATTATCGGTTCGGCTAGTATGAGTTGATAAAACTTACATCAAAGCACATACTCTCTATAGCGTATGATACAAAAAAAATACTTGAATTTGAATAAAACTTTGTTTTTAATAAAATTTATACTGAAACGTTCACAAAACAAACTAAAGAAAAACGCGCATTCCGTTTAAAAAAAAAGTTAACGAACGAAAGTTATCATAGAAAAACAAAATTGTAGACTCGATATAACATACGATACAAAAAAAATTCGAATTTGAATACAACTCCGTTTCAAAAAAAATTATGCCAGAACGTTGACAAAAAAAACTTAACCACGCATTATGTTTAAAAAAAAACTTAATGAACAAAAGTTATCACAGAAAAAACAAACTTATTAGAAAACTAAACGTGTATTAAAAGCTCAAATTAAATTGTACTTAAGCCTATATTAGAGCTCATGTATTAAACGAGTTCGACCCAAGTTTTATACTTAATCTTGATTAGGCTCACAAGGTTAAACGTGTTTGTTATTTTTTATATAGTATTTAAATACATAAGAACATAATAAATATTACTATATAGCTATAAAATGAATGTAACTAGAAATTTTACCTCGCGCTCCGCGGCGAGATCCGCATCTTAAATGGTTGAGGCGGTGACATTAGCGTGGCTAAGCACAAAAATAAACGTGGTTAAATAAATTTTACTCCGTTCTCCGCGACGGGAGACGAACCTTAAACGGTTGAGGTGGTGACATTAACGTGGTTAAGCAAAAAAAAACGTAGTTAAATACATAAAAGAAACGTATGAAGTTACGGTGACTTGGTTGTGGAGGTCGAAACACGTATAAAAGACAGTTAGATGACGGTACCGATATTTTTTAGTCGGTGTCGTTCTCATTCTTCATGATTGTTAGTCGATATTTGTACATAAAAAATACTCTTTTGAATACGAATTTGTTTTTAACAAAAATTACAACGAGAGACCAACAAAGAATATAAACAAACAACACGAAAGTTATTGAGAAAAAAATCTGATTATATTCTATAGGTGGTAAACTTGAGGCTTGTAAAACTTGACCTAAGTTAAACTTTAGAATGTGAAGGGGTGAGTTTGGTCAAGTTACAAACTTGAAGGGAGGTTTTGTCGATGGATAACTCCACCGATATTGCAAATTAAGTATATATATAATATCAATAAATTTCCACGTACATAGAGTTTGTTACTTGTCATCTCTAATCACAACAGTTCATTATGCATCATTTGTAGTCGCCTCTAATCATCTTAATTTATACGGAAGAGTTCCCTGGTGTTTGAAAACCCTAACGTACTCATAACTTCACGACATTCAAAGCAAATAACACATTTTTAAATGTTAATCTACCCTACTCATACTCCTAAATTACATCAAACAGTTCACTTTATGCATGAGTTTGAACCAAGGACCTCTATCTAAGAGGTAAGAGCCTCTACCAAGTGAGCTAGTATCACTTTGGCAGTAGGGATGAGATCGGTACCGTTCCGGTACCAAAAATACCGATACTGAATTTATTTAAAAGTGGTTACCGATATCAGTATCGAATTTATAGGTACGGTACAGGTACCCGTTACAAAATGTTCAACTCTATATGGCATCGGTACCGTACCGGTACCTGTACCAAAAATACCGATACCGAATTGATAGAAAATGGGTATCGATACCAAATCTATCAATACGGTACAATACCGATACGAGTACTTGGTACCAAATGCTTATCATAATTGGTAGAATAACAAATATTAAAGGTATCTTAAAATGGGCATGTAACTAAAACATGTCACTCACTTATTGTAGTGCACTTTCTTCGATTGCCGATGACTTTACTCCACGTGTCACCCTACTTGCATGCTTTCTCTTCTTTCATCTTAAGACTATGTGTAGTGGTGGGGTGAAGGTGATGGATTTTCGATCACAGGTGTGTAATGGTAGGGTGAGGGTGACTAGCTTGTTAGTGTGTGTGTGTGTGAGAGAGAGAGAGAGAGATTGAGAGTGCTAAAATTAAATATGTGTGTGTATGTCTCCTTGCCCTCACCCCGTGAACACCCTCACCTTCCCCCTCTCACGCCCCCCCCCCCTCACCTCCACCCGACGCGGTGTTTCACGCCCGTGGTGGGGGAGGAGGCACCATGGACGTGTTGCATCGGGAATTCCGTCACAATCTCAAATATCAAAACGTGTGTATCAAAATCCTAAGGAATCAATAAACCAAAAAGAAAAATAAATAAACTCAAGAACGATTAAACTAATTAAATGAAAAAAGTAAAAATAAGCATACCATCATGGTGGTGCTTTGATTAGAAAAAAGGAAAATGAGTCAAATAAATTTTAGATTATTTATTAAAAACCAATCTTCATAAAGCCTCACATAACACATGCATAATCTTGTTATACTAATAAAACGTGATTAATTAACTTTACCTAGGAATCAAATCAAATTAGGTTTATGTGGATGTCACAAGGCATATGTTTGGAATAACTTCACATGGAGTTTGACCACTAGAGATTTTGGCGTTGTTGCAAATAAAAGATTCGGTCCCTAGTTGTGTGGCCAAGAGGCCATTTGCTAGGATTAGTGAAACGTATGAATAACATGTGGCTTCAATCAAAAGGTCTTGCATGGTCTCTCTTATTCACATATGTTATAGATGATCAAAAGTGCTTTATGCCTATTTAAGTTAACGTGATAACATGCTTTGGTTTATGAATTTGGTGGATTTTCTTGAATTTTATTTCAATTTCTTATAAAAAATTGTATGAAGCTGTATTTTATTTATCTTTACTATCTAATAAAAGAATACTTTGAGGGGACTTGTCAATTTGTGATGCATCCTCACATATTTTCCCCCTAAAATATCACTTATAACCATTTACTATTCTCATAGACCTTTGTCTTCTACTATACCCATTTCATTATATAAAATAATTTGAAACTTCTCTTTTATTAAATTTTGGAGTTTGGACTTATTATTATTATTTATTATGATGTCATTTTTATTTTCATCATGTTAATGATTTAGTGTATTTATCATTTAATTAGAAATCCATGAGAAGTAAAATTTATTTTTCAACTTAATAATAAAACATTATATTCTTCCCATCTCATGTCATAATAACAGTACATTTTTTTCTTTTATATAAAATAGAAAAAAACTAACCTTAATTAATAAGTAGTAACTATCTACCCTAATAAATCAATAAAAAACTAGACACATGTCACTTGCTCAGTCTTTCCCCTAAGTGTTTTCCCGCCTAAACTGATTTCATCTATTTTAATGGACACGCAGACCTTTAGTCATAACCGTTATGTATTGGTAACCCGTTCACTATCCCCCCTTCTCTCTTAAAACCCTAAATAAAATTACCCCTCTACCTTTCCCGCACTTTCAATCCAACCAGCCTTTTCTCTCCAAACCTTTAACCGTCTTTGCCTCTTCTTTCTCCAGATTCATCCGAAATTTGGGGTTGGTTCTTCATCGCAGTTTGTTCTTATCATCACCATCGTCGTCTGCTTTCTATTGATTCAAACGCAAGAGGTAGCTAAAATTGTGTTCTCTGATGAATCTCTTTGCATGTTGAATTATTACTGACCTCGCTAAGAAATTTTATCCAGAATTCAGGAATAATACCCCGTCAAGGGATGATTATCTACAACCTGGTTGTGCTGGCACCAGACCAAAATTTTGTGGCCTAGGAGAGGGCTATGCTAATTTTATCATTTAGGTTCTTTTATAATAAGATTTTGCGTATGACGTCCCAATTGCCAAACCAACTACATTCCGGATTCATAGCAAAATTCGTGTATACATGACACCCTTGCTTATGCATTACCACTTTCTCATCAATTCGTATTTTAAGTCCTTCAATATTATTCTATTCTAACCTCACTTAAGTTTATTAGTAGGTAAGTGAATCAATTCACCCTGAAATAAGGCGCTTGAAGTAACCATATCTTTTGGTGCATATGTAGTAACATGTCATGTTGTAGATTGCAGAGTGGTGATTGTATTTTATTTATGGGTGGCGATAATATCTAATTTTGATGGCTGTTTTTTGCATATTGTATTTTGTTGGCAATTAGTCTTTTTATTTTTTAATGGGTCTCACATTTTTTTGCACATTATTGATAGGTTTTAACGGGTCAGGCGGTTGATCGTCGGGTAGGGGTCAGCCTGCAGCTTGGGTTTCGTTGGTGACATGCGGTAACAGGACAAATTGCGGATGGTAGGATAATGTGTTAGATTAAAAGGGTCAGATTACATTGCGTGTTTTAGTCTATTTAGGGAGCTTAATTTTATAACGGGTCAAATTGCAAGTTATACAAAGAAGTGTTTAGAGATTTTTTAACTGTAATTCATTTTTTATTATTGTATTTGTAATGTAATGTAATTTTTAACTTCATTTATAAAAAGTATATATATATATATTTTATAATTATATCTTTTTTTATTATTTCAACCCGTGTTGTGCACGGGTCTCTAACCTAGTAATATAATATATTATCTAAAAGGATATGTGTATTTGGTTTGTGCAATTCAATGAAATCGGGATCTTAATTTCGATTTTTAATTTGTTGGGTTTGTAATATTTGCTGGAAATATAATCTGAAATTCATTGTTAATGTGTTTGGTTGAAAAAGAAATTAGAATTGAAACTAATTCATTCAAAAAAAATTTCATGTAAAGAAATTCAACACACATTTCAAATTGAAGGAATTCAACAAAATGAATTAGAATCTTTGACCCTTACCCCCTTCGCATCCAACACCCCTTGATGCCACCCATCCCGACGCCACCACCGCCCTTGTTTCCACCACAATTGACGCAGTCATCCCGTTCCTAACACCGGCCACCCCTGTCACGCCACCCCGCCCCCGTTGTCACCGTCATCCCCACCCATAATAGGAAAATAGCTAACCTGGCCCCACCCATCCTCACCATTGCAAGCACTTGTATACGGGTGGGAGCCTTGCGATCGTTTCTCTCAGGTGGAGCCCTTCCAGCATGTTGGCCCACTTCAGCTAAGGGCGGGCTTGACTGGCCAGCATTGGAGAAGGTCTAATAGCACATACGGAACAATCATTAATTTGTTATTATGTAAATTTGGAGCAACCGGTAAGGTTGCTGCTTCGTGACCTTGAGGTCATGAGTTCGAGCCGTAGAAAACAACCTACTACACAAAGTGTAGGGTAAGGATGCGTACATCATATCGCAAAGCGATCCGGCCCCTCCCCGGACACAAACGTGGGAGTTAAGTCAACACCGAGTACGACCTTTGAAGTTTCTAAAAAGATTGATAAACATATTCACATATTTGAGACGTATGGTGTATAATCTTTAGGTTAACTTGATTCGACCCAATTGAGTATCAATCTTTCATGTTTGGTACGTACTTCATGTGTGATTAAAGTTAACATGTTTTTAAAAAGCCCACCGCATAAATCTTGTGGCAAAATCGGATAACCAACCTTCAAAAGGCCAATTAAAACACATGCACAACCTTATTATGCTAAGTAAACGTGATTAATTTATCTTGACCTCAGGAATCAAAGCATGTTAGGTTTATGTGGATATCATAAGGCATATAATTTGCATTCGAATGGAATAACTTCACATGGAGTTTGATCACTAGAACTTTGGTGCCACAAACAAAAGATTCTGGCGGTATTTGTGTGGCCACAAGGCAATTTCCTAGTATTAGTGAAACATAGACACAACAAGTGGTTTCAATTCATTTCCTCTATTTGAAAGACCACAAGGTCCCCTATTTCAAACACCAAAACACCTTCAATCTTCGCTTACATTCTCTCTCTCCTCCCTCCTCTCTCTCTCTCTCTATATGTTAATATATATATATATATATATATATATATATATATATGTATGTATATACCGCATACCATCATACGTTTTAGATGATCAAAAGTGATTTTACGGGATCCTCGATCATTCAACACTTTTCCTCACTAATATTGAGGTGATAATATTCTTTTCATTGATATAACTTTTTTAAATATATATATTTTTTAAAGAAAGACTACTATTTTTTAGTTTGAGTCATAGGTATATATAAAACGTAGCATTTCTTTCTTTGAAAGACTTATTAGTAATATATATATACGGGTGAGTTCACTAGAAAATTCATATTCATAAGAAAATCAAAAAACTCCTACTGCATATGTGTACACCTAAAACCTCAACCCACCTCCAAAAACCTAAACCCACCCCCACCCAAAAACCTACACCCACCCCATCCACCCCGTCACCCACCCCCCCAAAAACCTAAACCCCTTACCCACCCATCAAAAACCTAAACCCCCACCCCACCCCATCCTTTCAAAAACATAAACTAAACCCAAAAACTAAACCAAAAAACCTAATCCACCCCAAAAACCTAAACCCCCCCACCCCACCCCCACCCAAAAACTTAACCCCACCCCACTTACCCCCTCACCCACCCCCCAAAAACCTAAACCCCCCACCCACCCCACAAAAACCTAAACCACCCACCCCACCCCTAAAAAAACCTAACCTAAAAGCTAAACTAAACTCAAAAGCTAAACCCACTACTTTTTTTTGAACGAAGACGACGTGGGAAACAATGTCTCCGAAAGCAGTTTTTTAATTTTTGATTTATTTTTTGAATTATTATTTTTTATTATTTTTTTTACCTTAAATAAGTAGTTTTTTAGTTTTCTCATGAATATTGAGATTTCTTATGATCTTTCCCCTGTATATATATATAATATGTGTGTATGTATTCTCTTATTTTTATAGATATATCTTACTAAAAAGTTATTATTTACGAAAGTGCGCTCTTTCACAATAGTTTTTCGACGTCCTTAAACCCTTGTTGCAACTGATTTTTAGAAACTTTTTTGTGATTACGTTAGATGACCAAATTTCCGCATTAAAATTAGGGACTGAACATTTTTGCGAATGATGTTGAGGCCAACTTTGCCACCGATCCTTTTAGAGACCGTTGTTGTGACTTAATTGTTTAGCGACTGATTTTAGAAACGAACTGATTATCAATCATCTATGATCTATACCTTAAGCACAAATTTAAGTATTAATAAAATAGACCTAGGGTGTGGTTCAAATTATAACCAATGTTTATGTGATAACTATGATAACCACTCTTAAATATAGTGTTACATATATGTAACAATTATCATCCTGTTATTGTTACATATAAGTAACAATATGTGATACGTATACGTAAGATTCCTCGTTTCCTTATTTATGTTCAAGATATATGTTCAAAGAGTATTAACAATTAAAAGAAAACATAATTTATAAATTATGTGATTGTTTGAGAGTGGTTATCACAGTTATTATATAAAAAATGGTTATCATTTGAACCATTCCCAATAGACATATCCATCTTATAAGCCAACCAAAGTATATTAATAAATAACAATAAACTTAAAAAATAACATGGTTTTTAGTTATATTTAATAACTTAATTACTTATTAATAGAAATAAAATTAATATTTTTTTTAAAATAGATTAACATAACTCTCTTTAACCAAGTTTATTTATTATAATATAATATTAATTACTTCAATGTCTATGTCAAACAAGTTTTAGGGTTATCAAAAAATTACCAAAATAGACATTTAGCCGGTATTACGCTTAAGAAGGCTAAGCCTTTGGTTTTTAGCCGACGACTTTTTAAGTTAGCTGGCTAAATATTCATTTTGATATTTTTCTAAAAAAAATGTATCCATTTTAATTTCATAGTTCGTAGCAAGTGTCTTTAATTATATAAAAATAAACCCCCAAATCATGAAACAAGTCCACATATGTGTTCAGAATCGCAATCACAACACCGTCTTCTTTGAAGTACATGTTTTTATACATTTAAAAAAAATTATGATGCTTTGTTAAATTAAAGTCGATTCAGGAATTTCTTTTCTACGATTTTCATAACTATAGAGCTAAAAAGAAATCTAAAATAAACACTAAAATATAAATATATTTGATAAATAATATATTTATGATTTTATCTTGTTTTAATTATGTCAAATTAGATTTTAATAATCCAAACTATTATGCATGTATCGATAAAAATCCATGACAGTTTGACCAATGTCACTCTTAACTTTCTTTTATTATCAAGAACAATTTCACTCGCATAATTATCATATATTCACATTTTATTTCATTTACAAGTAATGTATGTTTCATTTCATTAATTATCATTATTGTGAACGAAATCGACCGGAAAACAAGTAGATCTACAATAATTATATGTGTGGGGATAGGGGTGTCAAAAAATCCCAAACCGAAACCATTCCGAGCCTGAATTATCAAAAAATTCGGACATCCAAAAATTCAGATTCAGATAGTGATTTTAAATTTTTTGGATACTTCGGATATTTCGGATATCCGAATATCTGAAATATTATATATATATATATATTTAATTGTTTCTATAATTTAAAAATAATCAAAACCCGAAATATTATATTTATATATGTTTATTTTTAATTGTTTTTTTACTTTTTATTTGTTTTTATAATTTAAAGTATTATATTTATATATTTTTTATTTATTTTTAGTTGTTTCGGATATCCGTTTATTATCCGAATCTATATCCGAAATTTCGGCTACGGATTCGGATAGTGAAATCAACTATCCGAAATCAGAAAATTTCGGATATTCGAAATTAGGATATCCGAATTTGAACGTCGCTAGTGGGGGATTGTTTTTAGAAGTGCTATTAGTCAACTTGTTAATACGGATTATTATCGGTGAACAACTTATTATTTAAATTATTAAAATTTGATTTCAGTTTTAACCGTATATCATCTTTTACTTTGAGCATTATTTATTCTTATTTTCTAAATTCATCTGTGCATCTTATGCTTTTTTAAGGTGGATCTTCTTAGTGGTGGAGACTTCTTTACTTTTTATCCCTTTTCTTATGAGCCACTCCTTTTTCTCCTGCCGACAAAAATGAGAACATATTCCAAGCAATTGTAACCACTGTTTTATCAAGGCAGTTATGACCGTTCATTTAGAGTTGGGATTTTTTACTTTTTTTCCAAGTCGGTTTTCATAAAACTAAATGTGCTCGGTTAATGTTCACGTACATCTCAGCCTAATAAGACGTTAAACACCAATATATCGTCGCCAAGGAGGGGCATCATTGGAGGGGGTTTTGCCCTGTTAAAGGACGTGCGCGCAAGAGAGAGTTAATCTTTGTTTTTTTAGCTAATCACATGCTGTCACATCACCTATGTTTATTAATTTTTTTTAATTAAACAACTAAACATTTTTGATGGTTTGGTTAGAATGTGTGTAAGGCGTGAGTGTCACCTCACCCTTTCACGCTGGTAAACACCGCGCCGCAAGGACTTTAATGGGCGTGAGCCCATGGAGGGGAAGGGGGCACAATTGCATTTGATGCTAACCAATAATAAAGTGACACTTCACAATTATATTTTTCTATTTTTAATTCAATGGTTATTAGGGATGGCAATGGGTCAGGTTTAGGTAATCCCAACCCAGGGCCGGCTCACTTAAAGAAAATAATAAGTTTTTGCTTTGGGCCAACAAGTTTTTAGGCCCCCATTTGAAAATTATGTATATGTAAGAACACCTATTATACCAAATGTAATTGACATTTAAACAAATATTTGTTTAGTTCTCGTGGTTAAGTTGTTTGCATTTAATGTTCTTGGGTACACCCACCAGTGTTCTAATCTCCACTATGCTATTTTTTTTGGTACCCAATCATTATTTCTTCTTCTTCATGATTTATGCTCTTTTTTTCTCAGATGAGAGGCCGCGTAATTTTAATTCTAATAACTAGGTTAAAACCCTTGTTTTAGTTGAATAAATGCAACTTGTTATAAAACAGTATTTTCTATGAAAATTTGTATGTTTGATATTATTAGTCATCTGTGAAATAAGAAATAATTAAAAATTTCTTATGATTTAATAAATTTTAATCAAATATTACAATATATGTTAGATATTTAGCTATTTAACATCATCATTATTTAATAGGAAATAAAAACAAAAAGATAGATTTAATCAGAAGTTGACTCGTAGAAGTATAGTAATTCATTTATTATAATATAGGTTGGAAACCATGTATATTATACATGGTGAATAAATGCAGTGTTTTATATACTTAGTAATAAAGATATAATATTACATAATTTTTTAATACAAATTTTAGAAACGTTATATAGTTATTTTTCAAAAATGTTTTATAATAACAATGAAAGAAATGTTCAAATTCTAAAAATATTTTATGAACTAATATATTTTTTAAATAAAAAATGATTTATAAAAATAGTTATAAAAATCAGTATTATTTAATAGGAGAGAGGGACGGGAAACAAAAACTATAATTTTATAGAAACTTCTATAATTAAATAGGAGAGAGATGCGAGAAAAAAAATATTGAGTATGAACATGAGAATGACAAGTGACACCCCAAAACATTTATTTATTAGTATATATGTATATATATAGATTATTAACTTAAAATGGTTTTTGTTTTAGTATCTAATAGTTTTATTTAATGACATGAATTTATGTGTGTGAAAGTCATATTGATAACTTTGTTTTGTGCTTTACAGGGATTAATTTGGTTCTATTGATTAGTTTGTAATGGTTATTTAGAACTAATTAATTTCGTTATAGTTTATTATTGTTGGTGTCAAGCCCGAATAAAAGAGGAAGTTTTTTTATTATTTAACTTTTGAAAAAGGGCCCCGGACTTTTAATTTGCGTGAGGCCACCAAATACGTTGAGTCGCCCCTGTCCCAACCCTATACCCGGTTATACAATCTTGTTCCATACACGGCCCAAAACCCGTCGGGTTTCTATCAGGTAATTACCCATCGGGTATCGGGTAAACCCGTTAGTTTCTAAAAAATACCCGTTGGGCATACTCAACCTAAACCCATCGGGTATTTATCGGATATACATAAAAATTGTAACTAAAATAAAAAATGAAAGAAACAAAATCATATTGGGTATATACATTTAAAATAAATACGATATATACTTAGAATAAATAAAAAGGAAAAGAAAACTATATCGGGTATATAATCGGGTAAACGGGGCGGGTAAACGAGTATATCACCATATCCCATATCCGTCCCAACCCACGAAAAATTTTAAAAGTAATCCCAAACCCCGTCCCATATCCAATTACCCGACCCTATACCCGTCCCAAATATTTCGGGTTTTTTCATCGGGTTCGGGTTTCATTGCCATCCCTACTGGTTATATTTTGATTTAATTTGGTTTTTCTCAAATAACTAATGTTCGGTAATTATTAAAAAAAACAAAATACACGGGCTTGTTTAATTTATTTTTTTGAACATCCAGGTATAAACTTTAACGAAACCGAAGTTGTATTAAAAAATATTTTTTGTTACGTAAATGGTTTTTTAACGTGTTTGGATCGACATATCAACTAATAAATAATTGTTTTAAAAAATAAATATCAATTGTTTGTAAAAATCAACAAAATGAAATAAAAAAAATCACTATTTAATGTAGGGCGTGAAACCACTATGCACCTTAGTAATTATGGGCAGTGATTGCCCCTGTGTTGATGTGGCAGTGATGTGGCGGGACGTGAATCACTTGGGCGTGAAACCACTACGGATGGCCTTAGTGAGAGCTCTAATGCTTACGTGACAGTCTATTTTTTATTTTTTAGTTAAACCACTACACATAATTTAAACATTTTAAATTCATTAAACATTTTAAATTCAACCGTTAACTACGACTTTATAAGCCCATAAACAGTCATGTTACTTGGGTAAGTCTGATCAACTAAAATGGTTTGGTTTAGTGATTTATATCATTTTTTGTTTTTATTTTTGAACTGTAAGTTCATATTATATTTCAGAAGTGATGCAGATGGTTAATAAATATCATACACTAGGTTAGAAACCAGGTGTATTACATGGTATGAATAAATCAATGTTAGATACTTAGTAATAAAGATTTACTTATTAAATATTTATGACATATTATATAGTTTTTTAATACAAGTTATAGAAACGTTATATAGTTATTTTTAAAATGTTATATAAAAAGAATGAAAAAAATGTTCAGTTTTTTAAAATGTTTTATTAACAAACCTATTTTTTTAACAAAAAGCATTTTATAAAAGAGAATTATAGAAATAATTATTATTTAATAGGAGAGATAATTGAGAAACAAACAATTATAAAAAAAATTAAAGAAATTTGTATAATTAATAGGAGAGAGAGACGGAAAAAAATGACTGAGAATATATAGAAGAGTGACAAATATCACACCAAAACCATTATTTATTAGATAATATTGCATATTTCATAAATGAATTAATACAAGTAAAAAAATCAAGTTCGGGTTACACGACGTGTTTAAAGTTTTAAATCGTGAATAGAATTGTATAAACCTCAAACCAGTTGATTTGCTTTGATTGAGATGGTTTATTTAGTTTTAATAGTTTATGAACACCCTACTCCGTGTTAGATTTTTAGAAACACCATTTTGTCTTTTATTTAGTATTTGTGTATTATTTTAAAATCTTTTAATCTTTATGTCAAGTATTATTTTAAAATCAAATTCTAGCTAGTGTCGTTTATACTGTTGCCAACAATATCACCCAACAGTGTCGTGGGTGACAGTGTTGCCTACACGAGTGTCGCCATAAATCTCGTTATGGACTTAGTATCGTCCCATTAGTGTCGACACTTAGTGTCGCCCCGGTGTAACGCCTAAAAACCCACGATTTTGTTTTAACAAAAGAAATATAAAGATCAGGGACTAACCGTGTACAAACAAAATAAGGAAAACAAAGGGGGAGGAGGCTTTAACCAGGCCGCCAACCTCCCCCGTTCATTCCACCATCTCCATTCACCAAAAACGTAGAGAGAGAGAGAGATAAAGCTTTAAAAAAAGCTCTCCATATTGCTCAAGATCTGCTCCTACACTCTTCTCCATCGTTAGTGATTAAGAAAGCACTAGTAAACACCGTCTATGAGGTATGGATCGAACCTAAAATCTCCGTTTTTGTTTAAAATGGTTTTTTGCGGTAAAATTTTAAATCTCGAAGATCATGTTTATGTGTAAAATGGTGAACAAAGCATAGATCTAGCTTAACATCCCGAATTTTATAAGTTAACATGATTTATGTAATTGGTATATTTTTGTAAAGAGTTAGTGGGGGTTTAACGAGGTTAATCCTAAAACGCGAATAAGGCAAAACGAGGGGGACCGAATGCGTCGGTTTTGAAGTTCAGGCACATAAGGAAACCCTATATGTCGTCGACGTGAAGGGGGGAGCCCCACTCACCACTTTTCGCCCACAAGCAACGAGAGAGAGAGAGAGAGAGAGAGAGAGACGAGATGGTTCCTTCGTGACCTGAGTCCGGTTTAAGGTATTTTCGCAATCCTTTGTCTTCGTTACGTGTTTTGATCGACGGATCATTGTTATAACACATTTATGATTCTTGGGTTTTGCAAAGGTTGAGGTTTCACGAAGAATGAATTCAATCGGGGATTCAATTCGCATGAGTCATCCGATTTTGAGGTATAATCACGAAACCCTTTTTGTTTAATTATTCGTTGATCGTTTAGAGCGTTCCATGCATGTTCATGGGTTCAGTCGAGACACCAAGGGTGGCTGATATGGCTGTCGGGTGGCCGATGGTGGGGTACAAAAGACCCAGTGCCGCGTACGGCGGCTGGGCTGGTGTCGAACGGCTAATGGCAGTAGCAAGGAGAGCTGGGGGACGGTTTTCCGTGTATAGCGAGGGGCGACGGAGACGTGGCAGGGCTGGCCAAAGGTAGCAGGTGGCACGATGGGGCCGACTAGCTGCTGCTAGTGGCTGGCGGGGGTCCAAAATGGAGCCCTAGGTAACCGGTAACGTCCAATGTTGATTATGGTTGAACGCGGGGGTGAGTTGGTCACGCATGGTGACGAGCTTGAGTGCGGGTTTGGTCACGAATGGAACAAGCTAACCGAATGAGTCGGGTTTGAGTCTCGAGTCGTGTATTGACTCGCAAATTACGTGTTGTAGGTATATCAATTCGAACGACGAGAGTGGAGTGCTAGCGAGTTCTAGGGAGCATACTGTTTCGCACAAAGGTGAGTTTTTTATCGCCCAACCTTTTTAAATTATTGGGCATGAATTGCATTTGACGTGATGATTTGAATAAACGCAAAACATACATATTTTGATATGTTAGATTGACTAGTTCAGCTAAATTATATGTTTGCATGTGTGTTACTGTTTTTGTGTTACGTATGTGTGCTAGCATAACGGGTGTACTGTTGTGATGCGTGCAGTAATGCATGTCATGAGTGAATGTTGTTGACGTGGTCAGACGGGTCTATTATGTTTGACGACGGTCATACGGGAACTTGGGTTTGTCATTATCTGAGGATACAACAAACGAGAAAGAATATTGATTACCGTGTATTTAATGAAACATTTTCGCTGGTGGTGATATGGTCTATTGGCACCGGCTTGTATGGATAAGAGCTCTGTGACCTTAAGGTGAAAAGTTCAAATCCCACTTCAGCATAAAAATCTTGTTGCCATTAACAAGGGTTGCCAATGAGCTCTCTAGGCATAGACAAGTCAAGGGGTTTTACGATCTAGTCAGTTTTACTGTTGGAACGGGTTGGCACCATCCTCGAGCGTCAAACTAACGATGGACGGTTGAAATCCCGTTTGAGGTATGGACATACCCAGGCTATGAAGAGACATGCCACTAAGCCCGAATTACCATTATCATTAAAAATAAATAAATTACCAGGACCGATCTTTATCCCTAATGACTGCATATTAAATGAAGTATTTCTTGAAGATAGCAAATTTATCCTTGAAGAAATAATTCTTTTTATCTTAGTATAAACACTTAAACAGGCATAATTTATGAGTGGCTCAAATTCAATATGAATCCATCACCTTTCGCCGATCCCTGGACCAAAAATTTCGATTCCATAACAAAAGTTGTGTAATATTCGTTTGTAACTGTATAGATATAAGATAATATACATTAGTTACTAGTTAAAATTAGGTTGATAAAATTTTTTATAATTACTTTTATCATAATTTATTATGATTACGTTACATTTTATTTATACTTTTATAATAGTTAGATTAATATTTGTGGATGGTGTGTGTTGAGAAATGATCTCCTTACTCGTGTGAATCTGAATACAAAGGGTATTGGTGTTCCGTCTATTGTTTGTCCCTTGTGTCATGATGGAACGGAATCAAATATTCATACTTTTTGCCGAGTATGGGTCGATTAGGAAGGTTTGGGATTTGCTTGAAAGATGGCTTGAGGTGAAATTTCCTCTTCTAAGATTTCCTGGGGACCTTATGTATTGGCTTGATACAACGAATCTCAATGTGGCGAAGAGGGAGATTGTGGGGGGATTTTTATTGTCACGTGGTGGACTATTTGGAAGCTTCGAAACGATGCGGTCTTTTTGAAGGATAGGTCAAAGGACGTGAGTTTATTTGATGATGTTTATTTTTCGTTTATTTCGTATTCGAGTAGGAAGAATAAGCATAAACGGAAGTGGATAGAGTGATTACAAAATCCTCTTGACGACGTATGATAAAGAATGTCATACCAACACCCGTCGGAGGGCAAAAAGGGAATTCCAAGCAGGAAAAGACCCGAACTGCGTAACCGAAAGGAGGGGCCCACAAAGAGAATAAAAGATGAAAACGGACCAAGGAGAGAGAGCTGTCAACATCATTCGGTTAGAGAAGAGAGAGAATGTAAATATCCTATAAATAAGAGTGATCTAATAGAATGTAGGCATGTGATCTTTCATTCATGGCTCTCAATTGATTGTATTCGGGAATTAAGCTTTCAGAAGGATTTTACGACTCTTCACCTCTATTATTCATGTAATTGTTCTTTATTCCGTCTAGTTTCTTGCTACTCGGTGTTTGTAATTTCGTTCGTTTAAAAAAAATTAATATTATACAATTTTACATGGGTATTGTTTATTTATTCTTCCATTTAGTATTTAGTATAAGAGCGTTTGGATTATTAGGTAACTTGTATAATCATCTTTCACCTTTCACCTTCTTATGTCAGCTTAGCGTCACATTGTCATTCTCTCCATCTTTCACTCGTGTCTTTCAACTTATGTTATACTCATCTTTTATTTTTTGTTCAACTTTTTTATTACAAATAATATTTATTAACTTAATATTAAAGACTTTAATTTTAATCTTTTAACCTTTTTTATTTTAATTTTAAAATATCTGAACGATTGTAAAAAATGATAATCTTATTCTTGTATTAAAAAAAGTTAATAAAAAGCTAAAAAAAAAAAAAGAATGACAAAATAAAAATTAAAGAAAATACTCTTTAAATTTGGTTGTAGATATCAGCAACCACACAGTATAAGAGTTGATCAGAAAGAACTTGCCTCATAACACAAAAATTGAAAGAAAAAGAAAAAAACAAAGAGAAAGTGAGCAGGATGCATGAGAGAGGGATGGCCTTGCGGTGCCACCTATAGCAGCATGGTGTTACTCCTCAAGTTCGTCGTGCCAACAAGGACCCTGCAAGCTCATCTTTGGGTGGGGGTATCTTTTTTTTCGCTTTCCCTCTCTCATTTTTTACTATCTAGCGATCTAGCGTCACATCATATTTTTCTCACTCTTTTCATTTCATTTATAAACCATCTTTTAACCACAAAAATATTTGTCTTTCTCATCCCTCTCACCCTACAACTTTTTTTAAATAAAAAATATAAAATAAACGGACACCAATAAAATAAAATATAAAAATTTGAAATTAAAATATGAACAAAGTAATCTATACTACCTAATAAACAAGTAACTTACGAGGACACTTGTCATATTTGTAGGCATCCTCATTCTTATTTTCTTGCCTTCCTCTTCTATTAAAAATCAACTCCACTATTTTAGGTAACTAAATTAATTAGTTGTTTTAATTTTTATCCACACATTTTGTAATTAAAAGTTGTGTTTATCATCAAATAATTTATTCAGTCACATCAAAGTACATTTTAAAAAAACATATTTTGACAAGTGTATATCTTAACAGATTACATTTTATTCAACATGCATAATACACGAGTTTATTCAACCCGTGTAATACACAAATTTTTTAAGAAAAGAAATTTTATTTCTAAATATATAACATTATATTTATAGGGGAGGGTTCCAGAGAAAACCACAAGTTAGGCGAAAACCGAGAAAACCACTAAAAAAACCAATTTTACTCGATCATATAATAATTTTTATTTTTTGTTTTGTTTTATTTTTATTTATTTATAAGAGTATCAATGTAATATTAAACATTTTTACTAAAAAACATTTTTACACATAGAGTTACGTATACGTAAACATAAAACAAAAAAATTGCGGTTACGTATACGTAAATCAAAAAAATTGATTTTGGATACGTATACGTAAATCAAAAAATTGCCTAAAATGATGTGGTTTTCTTGGTTTTCGTCTAACTTTGTGGTTTTCTCTTGATCCTTCCCCTATATTTATATTACCCGTGTATTACATGAGATCTAACCTAGTTTAAATAATATTTCATTAAAAAAAAGTAAGCCTAAAAACAATCAACAATAAAAAAAATAAACGATTTCTATCTATATATTTTCTTGTATTTATTGGTTCGTTTGAACTTGTCGTATCTTCAAAAAGAAGGAACACAAAAAAGGAACACAGTTTTAGCCACTGTTGCTAAAGAGTGTTATGCTCATAAGTATTATTTGAAGACCTGCTTAAGCTCCATGATGAAAATTCTCAACTTTTTGATGAATTTATTTGACAGGGGAAGGTTTCGCTAAAAAGTGGTTTTTCGCTAAGAAACGCTAAGAAGTGGGTCAAACGAACTCTGATTGAGCTCATTCGAGCGGCGTTGGAACCGTCTCATCGAACTCTAATCCGGACCCAAAAACCTAAACCCCCCTCCACCCGCACCCCCAAAAACCTAAACCCCCCCCTCCAACCCCACCCCGAAAAGCCTAAAACCACCACCCCCACCCCCCAAAAACCTAAACCCACCCCCACCCACCCCCAAAAACCTAAACCCACCCCCACCCACCCCCAAAAACCTAAACCCCCACCCCCACCCCCAAAAACCTAAACCCTAAAAGCTAAACCCTAAGGCTAAAATCCTAAAATTCAACGCTAAGATCTAAACCCTAAAAGCTAAGATGACAGAGTTCGACGATACGGTTCCAACGCCGCTGGAATGAGCTCAATCCGAGTTCGTTTGATATCGTTTCTTAATGTTTTTGTCACTTCTTAGAGTTCTTAGCCGAAAAAAACTTCTTATTTGATCCTCCCCTTATTTGACAATTATAGAGTATAGGTTGAAAGGGTATGAAAAAAATGATGGAGAAATAAGAAAGTTAGGATCTCTTTTATAGTTTTTAAAAATATAAAATAATAAATAATAAAAACTAGTTGTTGGAATTGTAGCGGCTCAACACACACATCCCAAGTCGGTATCTCTTGGGGTGGTACCGTGTGGGTAGGACGGTGTTCCCACCGTACTGTGGCGGCACCTCAGTCACGCCGAAGGCACTCCCCCTCCCTTACTTTCTTCTTTTCTCTCCCTCATAGTCATATTTCTCTCCGCCGCCACCGATTGAACCTCAACCCTCTTCCCCTATTATACCCCCTTTTTTAACGGCTATACATTACATGGATATTATTAAGAAGAAGAGAGAAGATTACATGGATATACATTACACAACTAATCTAATCGAATATGCTAAAATTATACAAATCGTTCTATTGTATTGATTTTAAATTCCCCTATTTTTTACTCACAAGAATGTCTTTGCTTTGATTTCATCAACCACTTTTCCTTGATTCCAACACAACTCATTAAAAATGACCTCATTCCTTGATCTCCAAATGAACCACATGGTTGTTAACGTAATCACGTGTATCGTTTCCTTGTGTAGAATATTCCTTCTAAGCTCATTCGAGAAGCCCCACATATCTCTCACCGACTGTTTTGTCATCTCGACGATCATGCATCATTTCCAGATTCTACTTCATATTTGAGCCACCTAATTACAGTTTACCAGCATGTGATCGGCTGATTCCAGCAATATCACACACATGGAGTCAACTTTTTGTATGTTTCTCCTCAATAACGCCACCCGAGTAGCGATTCTTTCTATCACGTCTTTCCATATAAAGAAATTAATCATGATTGGTAACTATTTTGACCACTCGGAGATTATATTATCTTGTTTTTCCACCTCCAATTCAATCAACGATCTAAATGTTTTGACTGAAAACATACCCCCGGAGGGCTGACTTTTACAAATCCATTTATCTTGAGACTTTGTTATTTTGTATGTCTTGATCATCGATTCACAGCTCTCCCTATCTTCCTTTTCGTCCTCTCTTACACTTGAAGCCGAATTTGTCCAAATTTTTCTTGATTGATTGTTTTCCTTTACTAGTCTTTCACATACTAAAGCCCCTTTGTTTTGCTTCATCTTGTAAAGATAGGAAAACGATCCTTTACTATTCCATTTTCAAGCCAGTTATCACACCAAAACATTGTCTTTTATCCATTACATGTAAAACATTTAAAAAAAATAAAAAATATCAATGTTAGTCTCTTTTAGCTCCATTGTCTTCTTATGAATTGAGCTCCAAACACTAGGGATAGTTTTTTTTACCCGAAAATGATTCCAGCCTTCCTCTCATGTGAAAGAAATTGATTAATGATACCCATATAACTTCTGGATTTTCGTTATACCTCCCATCCATTTGGAGAGAATGGCTAAGTTCATTTAGTGTCTACGCCCAATTCCCAAGCCTCCCCTTTACTTTGGGGCTATTATCCTCTCCCATGCCACCCAAGAGATCTTTTTAGCTTTATTCGAAGAGCCCCATAGAAAATCTCTTCAATTATTTCTAAGAGAGATAAATAATAGACTGGCAAGCTCCCTAACACGGATTTGATGAATGTAACTTTGCCCCAACCGGTAATATTTTTGATTTCAAAGTTGATAACTTCTTTAGGAATTTCTCCAATATTGGGTCCAGTCTTTCATAAAAAAGTTCATCTTTGCTCCAACCGGTACCCCAAATATATGAATGGTATTGACCCAAATTGGCATCTAATTTGATGTTCTAAGTCCCTCCTTTCATTGTTTGATACCCCTACTACATATAGTTTTGTTTTCTTTAAGTTTACTTTTAGGGGCTGTTTGATAGCCTCTTAACAGCCTCTTAATGATTTCATTAAGAAGCTAATTAAGAGGCTACCTCTTAATCAGTCAAAGGTAGAAGGTGTTTGTTTTAGATTTTACCAGCCTCTTAATAGTTCATTCATCCTCTCAATGGTTCAGCTCAAAAATAATGTTGAACCATTAAGAGCTCTTAATAGTTCAGCTCTTATCAAACCAAACAGCCATTTAGACATGATGCTAGGTGGAAGCATCTTAAAACTCGTGCTATGTTTAGAACGTTTGTCATTGACCATTCTCCTGTGAACACCACATCGTCCACGAAAACATGTGATATAAGACCGAACCTTTGCTTTATGTTTTTATCTCGTGAAATATTACCATACTACAGTCCGCTTCTGTTGAAACATGTAATGCTTCCATTTCTAAAATAAAATGAAATGGCGATAGTGGATCGCCCTGTCTCACCTCTCTTTGAACATCGAACTCATTCGATGGTGCTCCATTGTTTAAGATTGATGTGGAAGATGAACTTAGACACCCTCTAATCTAGCCTCTCCACTGATTAAAGTGTCGAAAGCTTTTTCGAGATCAATTTTGAGTATCATCGCTTTTATTTTTTACTTTTCTTAGCCAAAAGACCGATTCATTAATGATTAATGGGCCGTCCAAAATGCTCTGATTAACTATGAAAGCATTTTGGACCTCACTCACCACCGACCCAGTTTTTAAGCCTGTTGGCTTGAGAAAACTTTGTGAATACAACTAAGTAAATTAGTTGGCCAGAAATCATGATGAATAATGGAGTCCATAATTTTGGGAATAAGAGTTATGAAGGAAGTATTTATACCTTTGTTGATGATCCTTGAAGCATGAAATTCAACCAACACCTTCCAAAGTCACAAGCCAACACATCCCAAAACTGTTTTATGAATTTGAAGCTGAACCCTTCCGGCCCTGAATATTTCTCGTTACCACAACTCCAAACTGCCTCTTTACTTCTTCCATTGTAAAACTGGAGATCAATGAATTAGCTTCAATTTGTGAAAGAACTTTAAATCCCTTATTCATGAATCTCGGCTAATTCTCATTGGCTTCGCAAATTTCTCCTAAAAATATCTCCTCGCTTCCTCTTTTATTAGAGTTGGATTTGTTAACCAATTGCCATTGATACCTAGCCTATTTAGCTTTCCTTTTGCTTGATTGCTGATATGTCATCATTTATACGTATTTTACATGCATAATAATCTCACATTTTGGTACTAGTTAAATAATAATCTTGCAATTTATGCTTAAAACACTTATATTTTGTAATTGCAGATTATTCGGTATTGGAAATATAAATCAAGCTAAATCCTATTAAAAACACCAAGAATTTAAGCTTCTAGAAGATTCATTCCCGAACATTGACCCCCAAGAAGTCAAAATTGGTCAACAAAAGTCAACAAGGCAACTAAAAGACAAAGCTGGGAAAAAGAGGGGGGATGCACGACCGTGCATCCCAATGCACGGTCGTGCATCCTCTCCTGCTCCCCACGACCAGTACTGTGTCCTCTGTATTATGTTTTATTCCCTAGGCCTTTGTACGACCGTGCAACCCATTGCACGGCCGTGCATTGCACATTTTGAGGCCTATAAATAGGAGGCTTGTGTTCTACACCTTTACACACCAATCCAGACCTAAAGAACACTCAAGAAGAGAGCATTCTCATAGTTAGAGTAGAGGGGCTCTTCCTCCTTGTTCCACAATAGGGGAGCCTACGAAACTCATCATTACGCTAGTCGTTATGGCCATTCGTGGCTAAAACTTCTTTGTATTGTTAGGGTGAAGATGATGTTGGGTGCATGTTAATGTTTAACCTATTAATGAAGTGGTATGTTTATGTCTTTAACTAATTCGTTCTTAAAAACCATCTTTTGATGGGATTTTATTATTGTCTAAATCTGTCGTTATATTTTTGAGTGTCTTGATTTTAAAGAGTAAGATCGTAAAACCCTTTTTAATCAAACTTTCTTTTAAACTCGTACGTCTTTATACGAGCAGAGATTGATAAGCCAAGGCTTGGTCTATACTTCTAAGATCATACGTCTTTATACGAGATTATTATGCGACCAAGAATTGGTGAGCATATGTTGGGAAGGGTACGTCTTTATACTTGGTCCCATTGTTACACCGCCTCCTGGTGAGAAAAATATAATCACCTATTTAACTTTAATATAAAGCATTTTGAATCCGATGTCTTAAACCAACCCGGAGATGACCATTCGATGGGTTGAGGGTAAATGTTATCCCTAACGGGAGGCACTACCACTTTTAAAGATTATAATTTGCAGATCAAATGTAGTGAGGACGGGGCTCTAGCGGTGACCCGGGTCACAAGTTTGTAGTAGTAATACCACTGAATTAGTAAACTTAACATTATCACGTACCAAGCTGATTCGAATCCCGAAGCAATACATTCTGTAATCTGACTATTTTTTACTTATTTTCTTTTCTGCTAATTACTATTTTGCTAGTTACACACTTCATGCACATTTTTACTTTTATGTTATTTACTTTACCGTCATTTACTTTTCTGCTTCACAGGCACACAAAACATACTCTCTAATTAATCCGGCTAAACGATAACAAAAGTTGAGTATTGGAACTCGACCGTGTCCATTGGTTCGATACTTGGTTCTTACCTAACTATATTACGATGCGATAGGTACACTTGCCTATTGTGTGTGTTTTAAGTTAACGTAATTATCATTTTATAAATTTAAAACCTGATCTTGTGAAATCCTCCAAAAATATATTTACTTATATTTTTATATACTTATAACATGCTATTAATTGCCTTTTATAATTCCATGGAAAAATGCCGTGTTTTCATCCCCCTCCACTGCCCATTTGATCTTTGCCCTTTGGTTCAAATCCATACTTTCTTTTCGTTCAATTTCTAACAATTCTTTCCTTCATTTCGATCTTGAGTCTCTTTCTTTTTCAGATAAATCTCTAATCTCCGCCAATAGTCCAAACCCATCAATTTTGCTTTTTCAAATCACATACCATTTTCTCGTATTTTTCTCTCTTACGTATTCTCCACTATTTTAATTGCTTTCTTGATATTCTTTAGTTTCCACGCGAGAGTCTTGTCTGTTCGAGCCCTGAATAACGGTATTTCTAAAGCCTTCAGCACCACTCCTCTAAGATCCTCATCTTCTAGCCATGACTTATGGAATCTAAAAGGGTATGGTCCATAATAGATCTCCCCCGTCTTTAAAACCAATGGACAGTGATCAGATAAATCCCTTCGTAAGGCTATAACCGACGCGTTTGGCCATGCCAAAAAACGAGAGGAGCAAACCAGTATTCGATCCAATTTGCTCATTTCCCCCCATTATCCAACATGTAAGTGAATCATCTCCCACACATTATATATTCGTGTAGTCTATACGAATTCTGGGTTCGTGTGTATGATGTGACTTGGATTCTCTGACAATCGTGATAGTTCACTTTCAGATTAAATTATTTTCATGATAAACACAGAATTCAATTAGACATGAACCAAATATTCAATGTGAAAGTATGTTAGGAATTTTGTATATCTTGCAATGACCAAATTCACATGTATATATAAGGGGTAAACAGTTGCATTGGAACGTTATGACGGTTATTGGCTGAAAAACTGCCACAACCGTCAAACCATAACTGCTAAGCCATTCTACTCCGTAGAGGTAATATACTTAGGAGAGGCAATATAATCCGGAGAGCCAAACTCACTCAGGAAAGCAAACTTACTGAGGAGAGCAAGTTTTCTTAGGAAGAGTAATCTTTACTCCGAATGAGTAAAATGGCCAGTATGACCAAACTGGTATGGATGACCATCTGTTAGCTTAACCCTAGCCAGGTACGTTGCCTCTTGGACCTCACTAGGGGATGCCGCTCCTAGGACCCTACTAACCAGGGGCGTTTCCCCCGGACCCCTGTTGTTCAGTGGGCTTATCCCCCTTGACACAACAATGTCTTTAGCATCAGAAGTTATATGATTATTAAATAAGTGTGCACTCCACACTTACCAACTTATTTGATGTTTCAATATGACATCTCATTTGGTCACCGAGTAACCCAAATACACTAAATAGCTTGATGACACTAAAATCACCAACATAACACTGCCAATCTAATAAAATTATTGAAGTGAACCGCCCCCTTTCGTTAAATTCCGAGTTTTCTTTCTTCCTTTGATCTTACCTCGTTGAAATCCCCGATGTTGCTACTCTTGAATTTTTTAAATTAAGTAGGTTTTTTCAAAGCGATTTTTAAGATTCATCATGTGAACCATAAACATTTATCACACAAATCACCATTAATTCCTACCACATCTCCGATTACTGCCAAGTAATTTTGCGTTTTTATATTTTGTTTTTCTTTGAAAAAAAGTTGGTAAATTTAAAAAGGTCTTGAAGTAACTTGAAAAGAATTTTAAGGCGATATTAGTTGTAAAAAAAGAGTGACCAATATTGTCATGGTTGGATGTTTTTATTGATTTGTTTGTAGTCTCAATTTCAAATTATAAAATGGGCTGGGCTTATATAACGGGACCTGGCTTCTTTTCTCCTTGCGTTTATTGGGCATTTGTGTTTTCAAAATTACATAATCTAACGTGTTTACAACAATACACAATTAAATGCCCAATATTAATGTCTTAGAACTTAGAAGAATATTAATAACAGCGCCGGTCCGTAGAATCTTTAAAATATTTTGGATCCGGGACGTGTAAAAAAAAAGCATCCTATAATATAATCTCAATAATTTTTATATAAAAAACCCATAATACAATCCCTATTTTTTCTTGAGTTTAAAATTATGCTTGAACCTTTTAATTTTTATGTGGGTTTAATTACAACTTGAGCATTTTTTTAAATGATTTGGGCCAATAGAATTATGACACCTCACAACTATTTATTTACTCAAATTTATTGGAAACACCCTACTCATTTACTCACCCACTAAAAAACATTTAGTTATAAATGGTGTGTGTGGTAGTGGTGGGGTCCACTAGAATGAGAGTGGAGAGAGAGTGGGAATGACCGAGTAAATCTACTCGGATAATCAACCCGGACAACTTACTCAGTTTAATGGGGGCGGTGTACCCATTTTACCCCGTACTCTCTCTCTTACTCGGGCACCTTTGTGCGTGTTCCTGAGTCTCATGAGGGAAAAGAAGGGAAAAGAAAGGAAGCGGAAGTAAACCATTGTTCCAGAGTTTTTTTTAAAAGGGAAAAAGAAAGGAAAAGAAAGAAAGAGTGTTTCAGAGTTTTTTAAGAATGAAAATTAAAGGAAAAAAAAGGGAAAAGAATGGTTATTTTATACTTTCAAATTTGAGAGATTTGTAGAGAAAGAAAAAAAAGAAAAAGAACCTTTTAGTAAACTCGGGAAGATAGAGTAGTGCGATTAAAAATTCCCAAAATTAATTAAATTAAATTAATTAAATCAATGAAAAACAATACCAAAGAAACAAGCCATTCCGCAGCATCGAGAGGCAATCGATAAAACCCTAAATCAGTCGATCTCTTCACGGAATACTCAATCGTTGAATTCATCCATTACGAATTCATCGAACGTTTGAATTGATTGGAGGATGCCTCCGAAGCAATCGAAAGCGGAAGTAGCAAAGAAGCAGAAAGTAGTTGAAGACAAGACATTTGGGCTGAAGAACAAGAACAAGAGTAAAAATGTTCAGAAATATGTGCAGTCGCTTCAACAGAATGTTATCCCCAAGCCAGATGCTTCTAAACTCGCTGCGAAGGTATTAGGTTTTCTAGGGTTTATTTTTCAGTAAGTTGATTGATTTTGAGCTGTTTAATTGACAGAAAAAGAAGGAGGAAGAGAAAGCCAGAGAGAAGGAATTGAATGATTTGTTCAAGATTGCTGTTGTTCAACCTAAAGTACCTGTGGGTAGGTTTTGTGTTACTTCAAAAAGATTTAAGTTTTTGTTGCTGCCCTGTGAATTCTCATCTGTCAGATGGATTATGTCTCAATGTTATAGTTGTTTTGGGTTAATTTTAACTTTTGAACTATTATTTGAAAGGTAATATGCTTGGCATCAAATTGAATTTTATCTCTGCTATTCAGGAAAGTTATTTGTTTCATAGGACCTGTGTTTTTCATATTGAGTTAATTAAACATTTGCACTTATTATGCATTTGCATGGTGTTATTTTTATATATTTAGACTTGGTTACACATGATAGGATCCCCATATGTCCTTTAGTTAATTTTACTCCTACAGATTACAAGATTACGTCTGTATGTTGTTGAGCACAATCACATATTGGTTTGATGAGTATAAAAGTAACATATGTGGTTTTTTTTTCTTCATATTTTGCTATATAATACATATGCGGCATCAATATGTATCTTTGTCACTACCTGATACTAGAAAAGCTTAATACTACTTTGAACCTGCGGTCAATAGCATCTGTATTTGGTAAAATTGTTTCAATTATAACATAAAAGCCATCTATTTGGTTAACTAGTTTAGCATCAAAAGTTGGTAATTTTTAATTTCATCCAATATATTTCTATGATAGCAATTTAAAACATGTTTGTGATATGAAGTTTTATTTGCCAAAACGGTTAATCGTCTCATGTGCTCTGATTATGGCCAGGGGTGGATCCAAAATCTATATTATGCGAGTTTTTCAAGGCTGGTCAGTGTGCAAAAGGTTTCAAATGTAAGTTTTCTCATGATCTGAATGTACAAAGGAAGGGTGAGAAGATTGACATTTTCAGCGATAAGCGTGATGAAGGTGATGCATCAACGTTTCTATTCTTTCATTCTATTTGGTTGGTTACTTCTTCATGTGATTTGATATGGAGGATAATCATTTTCTTCATGTGGAATTTTAGGAACAATGGAGGACTGGGATCTAGAGACATTGGAAAAAGTTGTGGAATCAAAAGGAAAAGAGTACAACCAAAATAAACCAACTGACATTGTATACTTTCTTAATCTGTTATTTTCTGACCCTTCATGTTATTGTTTTTTGACATGTTTTATCTGGTATATGCATTTTTATTTTGTTGTTTAGCATGTGGCGGAAGTATTTGTATGATTAGGAGTCTTTTACATCTATGATACTATTACTAACCTCTCCTCACTGAACTTTGTGAAATGACACTTTTAGCCAATTGTGAAGTTTACATTGATTGTTTCTAGTGAATACGTCTTAAATTTCTGATCTGATGACATTGTTAGCACTTGCAATTTTTGTTCCGCGGAGATGTATGCTTGAAACCAGTAGTACAGTCTTTTGCAATCCCATGAAAGTTGTAACATTTTGTTTCAAGACATAGTTTGCTTTTCTCTTAATCAAGTACTGGCATAACTGAAAGTTCTCATATTTATGTCTATATATGATAAGAGTACTTCTTTTGGCTCTTTTTTCAGTGCTCACATGATGATTCGTGGCAATTGAAGCGGTGTGATTTTTGCCTGGGAGTTTTTCTCCCATTTTATTACTATTTGTTTTTTCAGTAATGTCATTTTGAGTCGTTGGCATTGAGTATATATCTATTTATATTTTATAATACATTTTAGGTTCTTTTTGGCAGTGGATTTAGCAACTTCTCATTCGATTCATTGTTTTCTTTAAATAGGTTTGCAAACACTTCCTTGACGCAGTGGAGAAAAAGCAATATGGTTGGTTTTGGGTCTGTCCAAACGGTAACAAAGAGTGTCATTACAGACATGCTCTCCCTCCAGGATACATCTTGAAATCCCAAATGAAGGCACTTTTAGAAGAAGAGGCTAACAAGCTAGCTATTGAGGATGAGATTGAGGATCAGGTGATTATTTCTTTCACCTCAAGTAGTTTTTTTCCTTTGTATTAACTGAATTTCAAGGTAACCAAGTCAGAAAAAATCAACAAGGTCACTAGCATAATCTGCCAAGTCATCATTTTTAACCTGGTAACCATACAGGTTACCTTAAAATTCAAACTTTTAAGAAAGTTCAATGGTTTTTTTCTTGGCAAAAGAATGATGGTTACCCAAAACAGAAATCGAAGCAAAGTTGGTTTACCTTTGTATGCAGTTAAATCTTTCTTTTAAGTTATTGGAATAAATTAGTTTCTCTTTGTTACCCATTATTTACTCTTGTAACCTTTATCTGCTTTGTTAATTTCACTATTGAAACCCAATATTTCTTATCACTGCGGGTTATTTTATACGTGCAGCGTTCTAAAGTAAAAACAACAACTCCTATGACTACTGATCTCTTTATAAACTGGAAGAAGAAGAAGGTTGATGAAAAAGAAGCTGGCTTGGCTGCTCAGAGAGCTGAGAGGGCTAAGAATGACCGAATGAGGTTTGTCTGTGTTCTAAAGGCAGCAATTCTGACCCATTTACTTATTAGTGAGTCTGTTTGGAAATAGAAAAAAATTAGCTTATGTCAAATGGATCTAAAATCACCAAACAATTCTTGTAATCATATTTGATATTACAAAAAAGCTAAAAGTCTAGGACGAAAAGTGTTTTTGCCCAACTTGACCTGACCCATTTCAATCTATACAAAAACTCATCCCTTTTAGCCACCATTACTGTATTTTGGTACATATATGTTTGCATTTTCGGCTGAACATTTCTTGATATGCTTTTTTTTAAACTTTGTTTTGGGTAATGCAGCGGGCGCGAGTTGTTTCTTTCTGATGCTAGTGTGTTTGTGGATGATGCTGAGGCATATGAAAAGTACAATAGAGAAGAAGAACCTGATAATACTACTCAAAAGGTACCTTGATGTCCCAATTGATATATGGAAGTGACTTGATTGGTTTGCTTTTATTAAATTATATATGTGGATAAGTTTTACCGGTAAGTAGGCCCCCAATGCGTAGGGATGGTAATGGGTCGGCATGTGACGGGTTTTGGTAATTCCAGTCTTATATGACTATACCCAATTCACCAGTTGTAAAATCATGCCCCATGCCCCATGCCCATTGGGTACCCGTCATTCATTACCCCTCGGGTTTGTGGGTTTCCCCATATCAGGCATACTCGTTTATAATCTTATGTGGTTAAAAATCTCCCATTATGATTCCCATTTTCCGAAACCCGATTTTAAACTTTGCCTCTTGAAATATCTAACATTCAGCTACACTTATTATAATAATTCTATAATTTAATAATTTAAAGTTTGTAAGAAATCAAAATGCTATTTTTTTTTAAGAATATATATATTATATATTAAATTATGTTTCAATGTGGGCTATGTTGTCAAGGCGCATAGGCTTCGCCCGGATCCTAGGCGCAAGGAGCAAAAAAAGCGCTAGCCCGAGAAAGAAAAGCGCCCATAGAGGAAAAATAATTAAAAAATATTGTATGCTTTGAAAATAATAATATTCTACAAATATAATAAAGAAGCTTTTATAATTAAATTAGCATTTAAGATCATCTAGTTAATACCAAAAAGTTTAAAAGTACTAAAGGTAAAACCAAAAGTAATCCCAAACATCCAAAAGTACTAAAGCATTCAAGCATTCATATTCCATCTTCAATCATCGAGACCATCATCAAAATCACTAAAATTTCCCTCAACTTCATTTGGATAATCTGGTTTGGGTTCATCTTCCATGTCTTCTTCAGAATCTTCATCAACTAAAGCCCTTGTGAAGATCTTGTTCTCCTAACCTCTCCGGCCCCAATTGCAATTCCTACCTCATCTCATGTCAAGTCCTCATCCTCATGATCCCGCTCTTCTTACATCCTTCCGGTCAACCACTCGTTACTATCATCAATGTCATCCAAATGTTATGGATCGTAGGTGACAAATTTATCACGACGATTCTTTAGTGTTTTGTTGTATTTGACAAACACAAGATCTTGCAACTTCTTGTGTTCTAATCGGTTCCTTTTCTTTGAATAGATCTATTAAAAATGTTAAATTCTAAATAGTTAGAAACAATAAAGAAACTTCATTTAATCAAACTTTTAAATTTGAGTTTCTTACTTGCGCAATTGTGCCCCAATTTCCATCACAACCCGATGAACTACATGTTAAACTAAGCACTTTGATAGCTACTTGTATATTTGGGGTATCTTTCCCATATAATTTCCACCATTCCACTGATAAAAAATAACAAATTTAGTAAAATACATATATAAAAAAAATAATTTAAACTTCAAAGTAGCTATACTACCAATTGCTTGCTTTGCAATATCTAAACCAAAACAGCCCCCTTGGTTCACCCACATCACCATCTCCCTCATGATCAATCTTGTTTGGCATTTGAAGGGACAAGCTTTTGAACAAACAATCATTCCACCCGTCACCTCTTTATCATCCTCAATTTTCGGGTTGTTGCAATAGAACTCCGGGTTAAAGTAGTATCTAACGGAGAAGAAAGTAATAAAGTAAAAGATGCAGGGACGACACTTTTAGGGTTTTAGAGGATAAAAAAGACCAGTTCAGCAGTTAAAAGACTTATTATCCAGCGGTTAAATAAAAAAAAATTAAAAAAAAAATTCTATTACCTGCGCCTGATACCATCGTCTTTGTTGCGCATGTGCCCTAGTCCAGGCGAGCGCCTCAGATCTCTTTTTCAATAAAATCCCTAAATGGTGCCTAAGTCACCCACCAGTCCCTAAACCGGCGCCTCGCTGCGCTTCTGCGCCTAGGCACGTGCCCGGCTTGTTTTTGACAACATAGGATGCGGGTAAACTGGTTTGATTTTGGATAATCAGGTGGGTATCACCTGATACCAAACCCGTGAAATTTTTTATAATTAATTCCATACCCAGTCCAATACCTTGATACCCGTCCTGAATGCTTGGGGTTTTTTGATCGGGCAGTTAGGTTAAATCTTTTGTTTCTTTAGTATTATACAAGTTTTATTCATTAGTACATGAATGGAACTGATTTTTTCCTTCCCTTCTAGTAAATTTAGTTGAAAGTTGCTGTTAATGTTGAATTTTGGCATTTCAGGCACAAGAAAATCTATCTACAGGTGGACCAAGTACATCCACAAATGTGGCTGCTGTTTCTGAAGATGGGAACTCTGAGATCGATGATGATGAAGACGACGACGATGATCTGGATATGGATGAGTTGAATGAACTTGAAGCAAGCTTGTCAAAAACATCCATTCAAATCAAGGAACCTGTAACTTAAACCTCATATTGACAGAATTACAATGACTTACAGGGAGAAAACATAATTTAAAAGAAATCATCATCATCATCCTGCCGCCATAACTATGGAGGTGATTCAGGTTATAATCAGATTGTAGAATGCAAGTTTTGAATTTGGTTTCCGTGTTTGTTATGAACCAAACTCGGTTTGGATATTCAGTTCTAGAGGTTTTGCTTTATGCACGGTATGTGGCAACATATATGTATCACCACTGTTTTCTTAAAGTTCTCATTTTCTGGGATTTCTTGGTGTGTAATTTTGAAATGTCCACAGAAATAGGTTGTGTTCGCGGGTTTCGACACGAGCCTGGACATGAAACGAACCCGAAAATCGTGTCAGACACAACAAACACGACACGTGTATTGGTGGGTTGACACAAGCACTACTCAGTACCCGTTTAACCCAGAATTTGTGTTTTTTTTTTCACATTAATAATCTTAATATTACAAAGTTAAGGAAAGATAAGATTATGTATAGTATTGGATGGCGACTACATCTATACCCGACTGTTAAGAAACTTTTGCTTTTTGCCAAGGCCAATTATGTTTTTAGAACTTGATGTCCTTTCTCTGTTTTTGAATTTTGACATAAAATTACTAATCAATTTAAGTTATGTCATAAAACATATTTGTTAAAAGTTATAAAAATAAACAGATTAGTCAACCCGTGAACTTGAAACGGACCCAAAGCTATTTACAATAAACCCAATGCGTGAATTTCGTGTTGAGTTGATGTTGTGGTTTCGTGTTATGTTAAACCCTTAATCTTCCCTACCGCTTCACACGTTACACTTAGGCATGTCATGAGCGGAACCGGAGGATGGCCACTGATCCATCCTTCGCTGACCAAATTTTTTATTGATAGGTGTATTGCATTCTTGTAGTTTAACTGTTAATTTGTGATTGGAAATTTGGAATAATAATATGTTACAAACTAAAACTAACACGTTTAATAAATGCGTTACACGGCCTGACGCGTTTAACATGATTAAATGTTAAAAGTTCAATAACACAAATGACACGACTCACTTAACATGGTTAATAAATTAACAAGAAATAATGAACACTATAAAATAAACCAACCATAAATTAGATCCATAAAATTATATATATTTTTTAATAAAATTATAAAACTACGTCATTTTGATAAACGAGTCTTAAATGTGTGTGTTGAAGTATTAACCCATTTACTTAAACAAGACCATGTGTCATAATTACTGTAATATCAAATACAGTAATTACTGCTTGTGCCTGTAGCAACTCTCTCTAGAGTTACGTGAAATCTTAAAGTGTAAAGTAGACGCGTTATTGACTTTAGTCAACATTTTACTTGTCATGGAATTATGTTTTCCAAATAGTCACTCCCTTATGTTCTATTTCTCAATTCGTTAAACACTAAATATAGTCAAATTTGACCCCACAACTTGATTTTATTTGACTTTTTGGTCACCAAGTAATATGAATTTCAACAAATCATTTCCATATAAATAAAATGAAATTTTCTTCAATTAATTTAGTAATAGCATTCGAAATTTGAGATGTTACAAGGCGTTCGTCAAGATCCCATAAGATGGGCCAGAGTGATGCCGTGATGGTTGTGGTAACGGACGAACGTGGCCAAAATATTGGAGTGATGGCACCTATGGAGCGCACGACCTTGACCAAGGAAACCTAATTTACATGTGCATAACTAGGGGGGGTGGTTGTTTTGATCGACAAAAATTTTCTGTTACTGGTGCATTAACGTCTTCGTCTTCATGTAGTTTAACCCTCAAATTATTGTTGGTAGAGTAATTGAAACTAATGTAGTAAATTAAAATTCTATTGTGACCATGGTTGAACTGTCTTGATTGTATCATTGCTAATCTATACTGTGTTCTTCTAAGTAATCGATATTACAAAGTAACATCTACATGGTCAAAACTCGTACCACCGGAGGTCTAGTTTTGAACGATATGATAACATATTTTAAGTTAACTCATCTATAGGGATGCCACCAAAGAGTATTTAGCCTAATAGTATCTTGGTGTGTTAAATGATACCTCATTCTCTAAAAGTTGAGGGTTTGAGTCCCGCTATAAATTATGAAGTAAAATTATGAGTAGATCAAAATAAATCTATAGGGATTCCACTTTTATGATGATGTCACCATTTCATTTAAAGTGACGTAGTTGTCATTTTCTGTTGATGTCATCATTTCAACTAACAAATCTAAAAATAATTATAAATAACTATAGTAGTCAAGATAAAGGATACTACTAGTTTATAACTTATGATGACTATTGGATCATAAACAAACCTAAATTGACTATATTGTGCTTTCTCACCAACACATACGATCTAGGTATATCTCATCTCGACAAACAAAGAGTAACAAACATCAAACATAAGTGAATCCAATGATATCGCCATCATTATTTGTACCAAGAGCTAGTCTTGATGATAATCATTCCGTCAATGCTACAAAAGTAGAACATATTAAAAACACGTTAGTTAATAGTTATCATTTCACCAACAAAAAAATTAAACTTAAAGCAACGTCATTATTTATCTTTTAACAGATCTCAACTAAATTGCAAAGAAACCCGTTATCTTTTTCATGCAAACAAAATATCTATATCAAATACTGATTACATACCTGTCTCTGATTTCTTAGTTGGAGGGACAAAAGCGTAATTTTGGGAAGATGAAGAGACTTGATTCTTTCTTACATGCTCTCCTCCTCCACCATGTGTCATGTTGAGAATTTTGTCCTTCAATTCCTCAAATATCTTCACTTTAATTTGACCCCTCCTTGGTGGAATAATGCTTTTCTCTATCTTCTCTCCACTCTTCCCTTTGCTCTCCATTCTCTATTTCAAGATTTTGAGAATGAACAATGATGGTGTAGCTATTATGTATGCATGTATATATAGAGAGATAAGAAAGATAGAGATGTGTGTGTGTGTGTGTGTGTGAGAGAGAGAGAGAGAGAGAGAGAGAGAGAGAGAGAGAGAGCACATTTTGACTAGATCATCATGCTTGAGAAAGTGGGGTCTATATATGGATTAGTCACATAAACACACATCTTCCATAATTGCAATCTTGGAATCCAAAAAAAACCATGCTATAATAATAGCGTAGAACAGTCACGAAACTAGTAACTTTTTTTTATTAAAATATTAGTAAATTGATGTCATTTGTAGTGTCAGATACATATATATCATATAAAAACGAGTATCCAATACCTTATAACACAACTTTTTACCAATGCAATGTATCAAACATAGTTGTAGAATATCTTGAATTTAGCTTTTTCAACACGAGAAAAGGAGTCATGATGTTCACATGAACATGCCAATGAATGTGATGGAATCTTTTGGATATTCAAAATCTAATATTATAACGACTTGTATTTATGGATATTGTGGATTTTGATTTGGATTTGAAAATGTGGGTATGAACACATATAATATAATATAATAGCTTTTGTTATATATGTATATTTTGGTTCCATTGAAGTGGGGTTTGTTTTTATGTGGGTCCCATTCTTTTCCATTCTTGTTTTTATCAATTTTTTAATTATATATAGTACATTTTATGTCAAAAAGAAGATATAGATGGACTTGGAACATTAGTGGGACGTTGATTTGATTCATAGTTGGATGACTTTTTGAAGTGATATGTCGGGAATTTATAACTTTCATGACAAGTACAAACCGTGTTAAGTTGCAAGTTAAATTCTTCTAATTTTATAACTAATATAACGTTATCTTTAAAAGATTAAAGTTAATTATGATACGAATCTGATTAAAGATTTAGCAAACTTTTCATGTAGGAACCTAGGGGAGAAGTTTTATGACCATTTCTAACACTTTTTTGCTTATTAGAGCATATTCTTCTTAAGATCTTCTTAGTTGCAAAACAAAAATAAACAACTTTAAAGTTGAAAAAAAATGTTAATAGTGAACATAAACATTTATATTGGTTCAGTGGATATTAACTAATTCAACTTACGTCTTCTGGCTGCTATTCATTAATAGTTTGTATTCATCAATAACTTATCTCTAAGTAAGTATATATCAGCTTTACAATTTCTCATTAATAAGACATAGATTATTTCTTCTCGTCCCACTAAGTTGACCGTGGTCACCACCCTAAGTTTTCTCTAATCAAGGTAGGTATCACATTTTACAAGTCTCACAATGTTAGTAGGAATGACCACTCGTAAATTACAACACAAGCTTTGAAAAGAATACTACATGAAAAAACATTAATACTTCTTCCCTTACTAATCTATAATCTTACTCTAAAAGGATGTAAGCGTGTGTAATGAACCAACTTTCAAGATTTTGTATATAATGTTACACCTGTTATGAGGTGTAACTAAATAAATGGTAAAGCTGAGGATTTGTTTTAAATGATGCATTTTATTAAACTTTGGAAGAAAGAAACAAGTTTGAAAGTGTAGGGGGCAGATTTGCAATTTTGGCAAATCAAATTATATGGGGCGTGTAGGTGGCGACACACAATTCAAGTGTATGTGTGTGGTGTTGAGAATTGCAAGAGAGAAACGGGAGAAAAAACCAAAATTAGAAATTGATGAATTGCATATGAATTTTGTTGGATATGGAACGTTCATCTTCTTCAAGGCTTCAAGTAAGCATCCCCCTCATCATCTAAACCTCCATGATCAGGGTTCTTGATAGGTTTTGGGTCAAACAACCTAAATGGTGTATTATGGAAATTAAATGGTTAAATCCATGGGTGGGAGTATTTATCTTGTGTTGGTGTTAATGAACACAAGTTCCATGATTTAAACAACCAATTTGGGGTGTTTGGCCAATTAGGTGTTTAAATGATATGTTAAGGGTTGTGGGGAGCTTATGTTGTCATTAGACCCAAAATCAAATGAAAACTCTAAACAATTTGGTGAATTAAGGATGTGGGTGAAAGATTGATCAAACCTTGACAAGTCAAATAGGTTACTTGGATTGATTATTGATACTAATGGTGATTTTAGAAGTTTGAGGTTTGGTTAAAGTTGAATTGACCAAATTAAGTATATGTGTAAACCATAAAGTCATAGGAGTGTGTTCTATTGATTACTAAACAAGTTGTAAATGTTTGAGAAATCAAGCTTTAAAGAATTGAAGAACAACTGGGACCATCTAAGACTAAAGGTAAGCAGGGCCGGTCCCGAGAATCCACTAAACATTTTGGGCCCGGGACATGTAAAAAAAAAAGTGAACCCTATAATATAAACTCAATAATCGTATATAAAAAAACATAATAGAGGCTTATATGTATAATTTTTTTTTAAATTAGGCTTATATATAGAGTTTTTTTTATTTATTGGTTTTCGGTTCAGATTTATAAATAATTTGGCTTATATATATATAGATTTAAAACACACACACATACACACACACACATATATATATATATATATATATATATATATATATAGTATAAAAAAATTAAAAACTTCAGGCCCAAGTATAACCATCATTAAAAAATTTCATTGCTAATAGTAGCAAAACTAAATTTTCTATAATGAAATTTGTACATGTTATACTAATTTAGAAATCTGTGTATTACACGGGTTAAATAAATAATGGAATTATTAATCTAATTATCTAAAATAATGGACTTAATTAAAGTTGATAAATACTTTTCGTGGGCCTTTTATAATTTCTAAATGGGTTAATAGGATAAATGGATAACACAAGTAGTTGGTCTTTTTTTATTTCTAAGTGGGTTAATAGGATAAATGGATAATACAAGTTAGACCTTTTATAAAAAAATATATAATTTTTTTTTAAAATTACGGGCCCCTTAGGTGTAACAACCTCAAATTTATGGCCTATTTTTTTTTATTATTATTTAATTACGTACTACCTATTTGGATATTTGAACTGTTGAATAGCAAACTCGAACACTTTGGGCTACCATTTAGAAACCAATAATCACATTATGCTTACACAAATGAACTAGGCCCATTAGGCTTGGCCTAACTATATATAAACAAACTCGGCCTATTAACGACCCAACTAAAGGCCCAATATATGAACCTAATTCAAAACGAACTAATTAACATTGTTTGAAGGATCATTACCCGATTCGATATAATTTATAACAATTACGAATTAAACTGTCTACACGGAGAAATTGTTAGAACGATGAATGTGCTCGTACGAGTTATTACCAGTTATCAGACGATAAAATATTTATACGTCAAACCTCAAATATATAATATTAATAAGTACTAGTACCTATTCAGACGAATGATTAGGAATTTATACGCGATGTATGCGGCGTTGGATGAGCGACTGCGACAAATACTAGTGTGGACATCAGCGGGTTATGTTAAACCCGGTATATCTAAATAATATAAACAAGTACTTATTTTATACATATTGTATTAAAATATTAATATAACTTATATTTAGCACATCATAACTAACTTCGGAGCACGATAGTTTTACGTGAAGCGGACGCGTGTGAGCACGCGTACAAGAGCGATACCGACAATTTTAGAAATAGCATAATAAAATATATAATTAGTTATTATTATAGTTAGTAATATTAGTATTAACAAGTAGTAGCAATTCTCGAAGCGCGGATCGTTAGTTTAAGCAAGTGCGTTTGGATACGCTGTGTCATCATGTACCGTCAGCGTGTACCGGCTTAGACGACAGCCGAAACGGAGTTTAACAAAACGGATATTTACATGATATATTTTACACGACATATAATAATAGGAATTATAAAATAATAAGTAATCTTGAGGCGCGAAACGTTTAATCTGAGCATGCGCGGATAGACGCTCGGTACAGGAGCGTTATCCGGCTATTCTAGATCTACGCTATTAAGAAAATAAATTAAATAATTATTTATATTTTTTTGTTATTATTATTAATAATATTATTACTTAAACGGAGTGCGAAACATTTATTTGGAGCGTACGCATACTGGCCTGGACAACAGTCGGACCGGAGATCTTACGAGATAAATATTTAAATTATATTTATTACCGCGTCTTATTATTTTAAGAATTATAGAATTAGGATACAAATTTATCGAGCGAGACGGAGACTCGAATGAGCGCGCGATATGTCAAAACCAGTCCGATTTATACTAATTTAACCTATTAGTATCATATATCTAATTGTTACATCTTTTCAAATCTTACAAAATCTAATCTATACAAAATCTAATCTAAATATTTTTCCTAGAAAATCTGACCAAATCCTCACAATATCTTTCCAATTCCAATAAATGAGATTTTTTTTATACCAAGATGTGGGCCCAATCTCATTCTTTCTTTTATCTTCCTTGGTCGACTACTCACATCTATCCTATATAATAAACAAGTAAAATCTTATGCCAAATGTCAGCACTAGGTTTCACCTCGGCTTTTTTCCTCCCAAAACAATATGGAGCTTAAACGGGTCTACACGCGGGTTAAAACCCACCCGAATTACTACCCTATAAAAACACTTTAAACCTGTTCTAACATTTATCTCATCAGTTCCCTTACACAAAAAGCCCTAATCGTTGTTAGACTCTGAAGCTCTCTCCCTTTCATCTTCAACAACCGAATGGGTATATCAAATCAAGAATCTGTATGTAATCTATACTCTTAATCTATTTGTGATTTTCTTATAAATCTTACCTTATCGATCTTATTGTTGCGAATCTGTTTTCAAATTGAATTTTTTGATAATTATTGATTTGATATCTCTCAAACAAGTTGGTCGCTGGGCGATTTTGATCAATTTTTTGATAACTATTGATTTGATAAAATCCAAAACATCAGGGTTTCTGTATAGTAATTTAAGTTTTCAAATTGAAATTTTTGATAATTATTGATTTGATTGGACCCGCCTAATGAACTATTTAATCCTTTTTAACCCATTTACACCATTCTCATCCGTTAACTTTCACACAAACCCTAACAATCACCGATTCAGATCTTGCGTACCATCACATCTCTTTCAAGATATTCAATTGCCTTCAAAATCAAAACATAATTGGTAGGTAATGTATATCTTGGATCTATTCTTTCAATTTCCCTTTGATTCTTTCAATATATTTAAGAATCTTATGTTTTAACCTCATACTTCTTATTTCCCTTTCAAGATCTAGGTCTCATATGCTCATCGCATCGTATCAACTCTCAATCGGTACGTAATATCTTTTTTTGTTCGATTATTTCAATATCCGTTATATTATTGGTATCGATTTATTATTCTTTGTTTCTAAATTTTAAGAATTTAAAATTTGTTATATTACAATTTTTGCTTGATCTACTTGCTGTGTTTTATGATTCTCTGTTCTAATTGTAAGATTTTTGGATCTCTTTATAAAACCCTAAGTTATTGCGTTTTTGCATTTTATACTATTTCTTTCATGTTTTTTGTTAAATAACTTCATAAACAACAGTTTGGTATAAACAAATTTTTTTTTGGTTTCATAGGTCTGCAAGGAAAACTTTTAAGCAGTCACGAACGTGGGAGGATGTTAATCATGTCAAGGGGTGAGTTTATATACAAACAATTGTGTGATTCTAGGAAACTGTGGTCAGAGGCAAGTACTTTTAGAAACGATAATTGAATTTTACAAAATTTTGAAATTTAAAACGACTAATTATGTTAAAATTCCTTAATTTTCCTTATTTTTAGTATTTTCGCAAAAATTAATATAAGTTTTAAATTCACATTATTAGTTAATTACAGTAATAAGAATTTTTTTCGATCCAAATGAAGTCAAACTCGTATTGATTGCTTCAATCACTGCAATTTCTCAATCAAATTATTCCCATATTTGTGTCTTATTCATTAATCACATAAGGTATTAAAAAAGCGCATAAATTATTTTTGGCAACTTACCATAATCTGAGCAAATAAGAAATGATTTAATTGAAAAAATCCCGTATATTTTTTACTAATCCAAAATCATTCTGTTTTTTTAAACATATCAAGTCAAGCACGCCATTAAAATTTGACTTTCCCTTACTTTAAATACACCTTCATTTACAACACAATTCTCATAAAGTCTCTATTTTAAATCATTTGTCTTCACCTATTTAAGCCTCCTGTCGGGTCTTCTCCGTTCGACTTCATTCAAAGGTCGTGTTCGAAGATCAAACTCCAGGTATTTATACTCTGCTTTAATCGCATATTTTGTCATTTTTCTTCATAAATGATTCCATGTCTGCAATCTTCTTTTTGAGTAATTGTTTGTCATGTTTACATTGACCCATTGAGTTTTACATTCTATTTAGTATTTGAAATGTAATTCAAATGGTTTAAAGCTAGACAGTGTGGAATAAAAATGCTTGATGACCCTGATATATAAGTATCTGTCTCAATTGATGAAGATAAACCATTTTCTTACAATGACCTAACCTAATTATTATAGTATCTGTTGTGTTTGATGACATGTTTTGTCGCTTAAGAAGAGATTTAAAAATTTACAGGGTGTTTGGATGTGCATGCAATTCAATGCGACTTTGAATAATGAGAGTGTAAAATTTTACAAGGTGTTTGTTGTGATAAACTGAGATATAATAGATGATGTATTGATGTTGTTTTGTTGTTTTAAGTTGTAATATAATTAGATAATCCACTATATGAGAGAAAAAATACAATGAATAAAGTTTAGTCCAAACCAGCTCATTTACCTATAAATGTGTTAGTAGTCATACAACAATTTAAGTGTAAAACCAAAACACAAATTCATAACATAGGCAATCTTGATGGTGATTGCCAAAATCCCTAACAACAACATTGTAATAGTTATCCCAGTGTTGATGTAATTTAAGTTGTCGATTTTATGTTACACTTTCAAGAGTTAAAAGCAGAGACAGGTTAAAAATTTTAGCCTTAGACAAGGATGGAAAAATTTCAAACAAAACATCTAACGTTGTATACAAAGAAATATTTACTGATTTATGAACTGTATTAATCATTTTTTTGTCTCAAATTGTATTGTATTTTGTTTTAAATTTGTTTTATTTATAACCCCGTATAATACACGGGTTCTAACACTAGTATCCTATTAAACCTGCATTAAGTTTCTTTAAACCTCCAAACCATTCCATCTTCTAACTCACTTCATTTTTTCACTCAAAAACCCAAACCTACACAAAACCCTAGGTTCATAGAGAGAGAGGAGGAGGCCGCCAGGAGGCCCTCCGACTGTCTCTCTCGGAAAGGGTGGTGACAGGCTGAGCGATGAAGACGGCGGTGGTTTTAGCGTAGCAGGCTTCCGACCCCATTCCGGCGAACTCCAAAACCCGACAACAGTGGCGGTAAGACTACCAATGGTGTCCGTCGGCGGCATGGAGTGGGAGACACTGACGATGGCGGCTAGGTTCGGCCAATCTCTGACCTGTTCCAGTTTTTCCGGCAACCCTCGTTATGCTGGGGAAGCCCATTTTTCCAGTAAGTCTTTTCTCCTCCTCGTGACATTCTGGGTATAAACCCACTTGCGTTTAGCTTTTGTTTTCGTTTGAAATTTCTGGTTAGACCGAGTAACTAAATGGTTGGGTTTCATTCCCGGGTGATTTCATAGAGCTTTGGATAGGTTATGTGTCACACCCCCAAATTCCACTAACGGAGTTTTACCGTTTGGTGTGTGACAAACCAGGATCTCAGTCATTAGTTACATCAAACGACACTATATGGGACTTAAATGAAATATCATAAAAATTTCAGAGTCAACGCGGAAGCGTTTAAATAAGAAAATAAATGCGCAAAACAAGCACGCCCAAGTTTAGTTTAATAAAACAAGTAAATTGTTTTAAATGTTTGCAATGTTTGCATAAAGATGAAATGATAGTAGGACTCCATGCATATCCTAAGTGTGCAACCTGTGCCTTAGCGACCTGAGAAAATGTAAGAAAAAGAGTCAACACGAGGTTGGTGAATTCACAGGTTTGCAAGTGAATAAACTGTTTGAGTGTTTGTAGGATCCACATACGTAAGTCACACCTATTGCTAGCTAGAGAATGTACAAGTTACTCTAAGCGTTCACAACCGAAGCTGACTGTTTATGTTTGGGATGCCTTCCTCCATTGCTAACATCAACAATGGCAAATGTTTAGGACAATTTACACCTGTTCGACCTCCAATCGAACTAGACGACTAGCCTGGGTGGGGTTTGTCAAACCCAGTAGTACTATCCAAATTTCCTCGCTATACTCCATATATTAACGGTCCAAGTGTGTAAGGACTTTGCATGTTATATTGGAACTTAGGTAAACAAGTGGTAGTGAAATACTATGTGATCCATGTCCGTTCATATGTATGTCTCTCCCCGGCGGGAAGACAAGTAAACGGATGTCTGTTCGTATGCATGTTTCTCCCCAACGGGAAACAAGTAAAATGTTGTTTGTTTGTATGCATGATTATCCCCAACGGGAAAACAAATAAAATGATGTTTGTGTATATGCATGTTTCTCCCCCAATAGGAAAACAAGTAAAAAGGGGTCGTGAAACTCACCTGAGTTGCGTAGCAGGTAGATTTACACAAGAATGATATTGGAACCACAAGTGTTAGCCTGCAACGGCTTACGTATGCCCTAGAATTATTCACATAACAATTAGGGATACAATGAGATTTGTGACGACGATACGGAAGGTTGAACGTCCTATGACGCTCTAATGATCAAAGAGTAGACGAACTTGTCCACGGGAATAAGGATTTCTTAATTAAGATAAATACGTTTCACGACGATTGACAAAAATAATATAAAGTATATTCGAACGCTGCACTATTAAACTAATGGCCTATGGAAATAATATAATATATATATTATTTTTAGATTTAATAAAATATTACGAAAAACAATTGCGCGATAAAATAATAAATCTATTATTTTATTTGAGTATATAAACGAGTGTAAATAATATAGATAATTATATTATTTATTAGTTTAAAATGTTACACGAAGTTTATAAACGAAACAATAATAATATAGAATTATATATCTTTTTTAATTGCGATCATGGGTTGAAAAAAATATATTATTTTATAAACGAAATTTAAATAACGAATACGAGTTACAAGACTAAACCCGAGCCTACGGGTGGTTTTCCGGTTTAAAACATATTAATATAATACAATAATTATTGTTTTGAAAATATAGATATTAATCAAACATTCTAACAAAAGGTTTACTCAAACACGACCGCGCCTAAGGTAAGGCACAACCGTGTTAGGGTCACGGGCGCGGCCGTGTTGATCAAACAGAAGACACAACAAAACTGATCACTAGGCACGACCATGTCTAGGGTTCTGTGGCATGACCGTGTCTGAGCACGAGGCACGACCGTGCTAGAACTTGGCACGACCGTGTCTCTTAGATACACAGTCACAGTATTTAACAGAATAAGCCAATAAGTCCAAATCCGTTTGATTTCGATCACGATTGACCAAAAGGATATGGGGGTTCTGACCAACAGGGTATTGCGAACCTGTTGATGTTCTTTGATTGCAAAACTATCGAATCTAGATCGTTTAATTTCCAGATTGAATAACGAAAACCCGAGGTATGAACATGATATCGATTTGAATAATCTGGATAAGGTTACTTGTTAAAATCATAGGGCTTTCAATCTGGACACTAAAACGAAGATAAGGGTGTTTTCAATTACCTCAAACACTAACGAATTGATAGAGATCTACTAGAATGATTTGCGGCTACGAGGGGCTTGATCTCCGGCGACTCCAACTGCTTCTCCGGCCAAATATGAATGTGCAAAAGCTTCTGGGAGGTTCGTGTAAGATGTGAGAGTAGATTGTTTGCGTAAAACTGCTCTCAATCGATCGAATTTGAGAGATATGGTGATAGGATAGACGGTTATAGGATTAAAGGTCATAATGGAGTTTAATTTGCTCATTACGAGTGTTAAAGTGAAGAATAATGGCTCAATGATAAACCGTCGTTAGAGATTATACGTTACAACTTGAATTCCAATGAATTTGTGATTTAAGACTGTGTTTACGTTTCAACTGAGCAAGAGGCGCGACCGTGCCTAAGCATGGCGCGACCGTGCCTATTAGGTTTCTGGTTATTTACAAAACCATCCCTTGTAGCTTCAGATTTGACAGAATTGATCCCTTGGTTTTAGAATTGAGTTAACTGGGTTAGGATTTAATTGAATTTGGCTAACGGAGTTAACCTGAAAAGTTTGGATCGTCACATTATGGTGGACGGGACATTACCCAGAAGTTTCGGTCGTTCCCGACAGTCCCGGGATTCGGTTCCCGGTCAACGCGGGTCAAAGGTGGTCAACGGCAGAGTCGACGAGTGGGTTCACGTACGAGTAGAGAGGTATAAACGCGTGTTAAGTTTGTAATTATTATTGTATTTGTTTTTTGTATGTAAACGTGTGTAATAGTTAGTTGAGCTAAACCGACTCGATCCGACCACTCGAGATTTAGATGTAAAACCGAACCTCGTTTGTATATTTGTAATAACCGAGTCTCCGTCCATACTAAAAGAAAAATATAAAAGCTATATACATACACCCATAATATATACATGTAATTATAAATCTAAAATATAGTATTTAGAAATATAAATATACACTTATATAATTGTTTAGAACTCAAGAATTTATAAAAATAAAAAATAAAAAATATATATATACACAAGTATGTAATTATAAGTTATATTATTTTGAAGCTAGATTCATAAAACTATTACAACTAAACATATATGAACGGAAATATAACAAATATAAGTTGAAGTCAAGTATTTATGCGATCCGTGGAAGTTATATATAGTTATATTTATAAACATAAGGATGTTAACTTTATATAACCATATTTATAAATATTAGTAATTCAATAGAATAATAATTATTATTTTTATTATTATACTATTGTTATCATTCTAGTTTTATATAATATGAAAATAGGGATAATTAATCTAAATGTAGTTATTATTAATGTTGTACAAATTGTTATTAATATTAAAAGAGCTACATTATTTTTATAATAGTTATTATTATTGTTTTGTTAGATTAAATAACATAATTATTCATTTAAAAGTAAGTTATACTTGCATTACAAAAGTCGTGACTATTATTAAAAATGTTATGTTTATTATTTTTGTTATTATTACTAAAAATGTATTTATGTAAAACTTTATAAACCTACGTTTTCTTGATCAAAACTGTTACACTTTTATTAACATTAGTATCTTTATAATTATTAAAGTATATATTTATTATCATTACTTTATTAATTACTATATTAAGTATTATTATTATCGCTAACATTATAATTATTCATTTTTTAAACATAATATTATAACTATTAACTTTAATTATAAATTTATTAGTACCATTATTGGTATTATTAATATTATTTTCAACTACTAAACTCGTAATATATTTTATGATGATATTAACAGTAATATTATTATTTTTAACAATATTTTTAAACACTACACTTATTATTAACATGTTATAACTTATATATCAGTGTTATCGTTAACATTATTTTAAAATACTATGAATACTAACTTTACTTAGTACAACTTTATTAACACCATTCTTAACATTGTTAATATTATCTATTATTCGTATAGTTAGTATAGAGATACCATAAGTATTATTTTTGCCTCTAATAGTTATTATAGTTATTAAAGATACCATTAGTTTCATTATGAATAGTAACTATCTCACCAACATACAATAATTTACTCTTGATACATATAAAATTATGATAGCCGCATCTATACTTATTATCACACAACCGTGTATTTATAAAACTTGATTATTACTTTTGAAACAACTACAATTACTCAAATATATTTATTGTTATAAATACGTTTTATGTAGTTTCATGTAAGTACAAACTTAGACATCACCAACAATTGTAAACCAAACACTATAATTATGTTTTAGTATTAGACGAACATAAATAATTTTGTCAACACTTATGATTTATAATATACATGTATATTTCGATGTCTTTTATACTTAGTTATATATATGTGACTATAAAGCTTGATTATTAATTTCAAAACAAACATAGTTACTCGGATATATATTTCTTTTTACATATATTATATATACATCACGTAAGTTAGTAATGGTTAATGTTACTTTGTTTGAATCGAAACATTATTATAATACTTAGTATTACGTTGATTCGGGTCGAAACATTATTTTTACTACTTTCATTAGAGCATGTAAACAAGTATTACCTTATACAAGAATACTAAGTTGAATCAACACTTTTATAGTACAACTTTTTTAGAATAATAAATAGGGGTTACAACACGAGACTTCTACCAAAACGACCACAACACTTTAACGAATCGGCCGAGCTCAACCACACGGTTAATGACATTACTCTAGTACAAATATATTAATATCACAAATATAATTAGGATTGTTTTGACAACTACACACACGATAGCAAGCTCGCAACTTTAGCATATCGTTTGGGCATATACAAGACTACCAGGTGAGTTCATGTGCTTTTCCCCTCTTTTACTTAAACTTTTTGGGGTGATTACATGCTTCTATTTTGTTTACATACTTGGTGTATTAATTAAATAAGACCATTTTTAGCTGCCATAACGAATCCCCGAACTTTAGCACACAATCATTAACTCCTTTGGAGCCAGCGAATATATGGGTAGTACTATCTGGTGAAACCCCCGCACACCATGGGCTCGACGTAACCAGGACAACCTCTAATGAAATGATAATCATATGATGATGATAAATATCTTGTGACATATATTCATTTAACAGTTTTGAACTTATGTTGGCAGATTTGAGTAATTAGACCCATAACAATAAGGGGTATGGGTTAGGAGATAATATTATTATTTCTAGATGTCCACAGGTTATGGGCACATGGGTTGATTGTGAACTTGTTTAATTTTACACCATACATATTTGGATTCTTAATATAAATGCTCTATTAACTAAACTCGTGAACTCACCAACTTTTTAGTTGACACAATATTTTTAAGCATGTATTCAGGTACCCTTCTCGAGTTGGAAATTAGTAACCTAGACATGAGCTTGCTTGAAGATAGATGATTCCCTTAGAAGACTTATGCCGAGCCATAGATTCCACCCGAGAAAGCTTTAATGAGAAGATATAATACATTATTTTATTTTATTTTTAGTTAGTGTATAAATGATATGAACCATTGTAAATGTATATTTGACTTAGTTGGACTCATGACATTTGTAAAATATATGTCACGTTATTTCCTTTATGTTTTGTTATGGTATTCGATCGTCACGCCTAGGCCCTTGGTCGGGTTGTGGCATTAGGAGACCGGGCCCCGGACGATCGCCCTCCCCGCCCCCCTAAGGGCCGCCCCTGAAGGTAAGTATTTCACACTTACTTAGTAATTGGTAAATTTTGTTCTTGCACATAAATGTTGTGTATGATTATGTGCTTGGGATTTTAAATGTTTTCATACTTATGCGCACACATAATTGGATTGTATGATTATATGTTTGGGAGTTTTAGTATTTGTATTTGTTCTTACACATAATTGGATTATATGATTATGTGTTTGTTTTGGTGTTTGGAATTATTTCTTACACATAACTACTATGAATGATTATGTGTATCGATGTTTTGGTGTCTTTAATGTGCGTGTGCTTGTTTGCAAACAATGGGGGTATTATTGGTAATATTGAAGCTTTGACTTTATGGGTGTTAATCTTGAAGCTTTGACTTTATGGGTGCTAATCTTGAATCTTTGACTTCATGGGTGTTAACCTTGAAGTCTTTGAACTTCACGGGTGTAATCTTGAATTCTTGATCCTCATGTGTGTGAATTGAGGACTTAAACTTCATGGTAGTAACTTGAAGTCTTTGAAATTCATGGGTGTTAATTGATATATTTGAATCTCATGCTATGCCATACATTATCATTGGGGGTTAATAACTAATGGGTAGGTAATTGGGTGTTATTGAAACTTCATTAGGGTTTAAACATGTTATAAAAACATGTTGGAATTAAACCAAATAGGTTGGATAAGTGGAAAAATAGATTACGGGTGTGCTAACCCTTTAGGATCAAATCGTCTAGTATATACTTATGTTATTATTTGGGCATATTAGGTCCATCAGAACCATCCATTGACTATGGTTCTTCTGTTGCACAGTTCTTCAGATATATCCAACTCTTGGCACGGTCTTGACGTGCACTTTGGACGGTCGATACATGACTCAGCTGTGAAGCTTCTGTCTAATATTTTCTTGATTGATTTGCTTAATATTATTAATCTTTTGGACATACGTGTTGATTATTATAAAGTGTAGGACACGAAGATCTGAGTAATTATATTTATCATTTGTATATAAGAGAAACTAATTTATATTGTTTAAAATTAACATAAAATTGTAAATTGTGATTTCAAAAAGGTTATATGTAAAACATATTTTCCGAAAGAGAATGATTCCAAGTGATGTCTTAGACATATGCCCGCAAATTGTGGAGTCAATGTTTTCTGGTTTCCACTAAATAACACGTAGATGGTACAAAACTTAAAAAGTTTTTTTTTTGATACTATTGTATTTCAAAAATGTTATTAAAATTAGTGAAACTTTTTGTTTCAAAATTAATTAAACATTAGTACAAACTAATTTCCTATAACAAATACCATAGTTTAGAGATTATTGTAAAGCCTATTAGTCCTAGATTTTTCTGTCCATTGACTAGATATTTTAGAACTTTTAACTCGGTCAAATTCGTAAGTCTAAGTTTTTGGTTATTAACCGAAAACCAAATCTTTCGTCTTTATAGTTCCAAAACTGATAACCCAACTGCCATATAACGGAAACTAATCAGTTTCTTAAACTATGTAACTAAAGTACTCGGTTATTATTCGGTTGGAGCCCAAAACGCACACAACCGAGCGTTGCACACAACCGAGCATTGCACACCTACAAATTCCAGATCTAAAACAATAATGAAAATTAATTTTAGCCTCAGATTCTAAATGACCCGTACTTCATTTAATGTTTATATTAAACTAGAATGGTGTCCACGCGCGTTGCGGCGTATTAATCTTAAGAAGAAACTAACATCCTTAAAATGTTATAAAATCTTGCCATAATGGCTAAGATAACATTTTCATTTATAATAATATATTGTTTTATAAAAGGATAATACAATTACATTATCCTATATAGTGATCTTTTAACTCCGATAGCTCTGTGTACAGGAAGCTTCATTCCACGTGCTTCTTTCCTGCAGTGTTTGGAAAACGTTTTTGAATTAGCTTACGCTAAGTAAGTACACTGCATCGTTCATTTTATTATGAACCCTTTAGGTTCTTATTGTTCAAGTTTTCTCGGGCTCTCGAGCCCACGTGACCATCTCCGGACGTACCTCCGGTCACGCTGTCACACCCCGGTTTCAGGACACCCTAAGCGTGTGACTAGATTGGCACATCCAATCTTATTTTAATTAGAAAATCAGAGTTTATTTTCGCAGCAGAAATACTTTTGGATCGAACTTGTAATAAATCACAACCCGAGGGTTGACATTGTATATTTTCCAAATCTTGATATAAAATATCACTTCATTTTACTGGGGATTTAATTTCCAAATCTTGGGATAAAATATGTTTATCTTTTTTCTCACAAAAGTCCCTTAACAATTTTTTACACATAAAAAACCAAAATATTTTCTTGTTTTTCTCACAAAAGTCCATCGAAAACTATTTATCTTAGCAAATGAATCCGCAAAAATAAAGTAAATGAAATCGACTAACAGAAACAAGATCAAATGAATCCTTTGCCTTGCTTCTGTCGATTCATTTGTTAGCATAAATAGTTGTCAAAAGATTTTTGTGAGAAAAACAAGAAACTATGTTGGATTTTTATGTGCAAACATTTGTTAAGTGACTTTTGTGAGAAAAAAAAGAGAATATGTTGGTTTTTTATATACAAAATTTTGTTGAGGGACTTTTATAAGAAAAACAAAAAAGTATGTTAGTTTTTTTATGACATTTGCCCTTTTTTTAATGACACTCCATTAAAAAAATTACATTAGAATGTCGAGGAAAAAAAAAGCTAAATACTACTGCGCGTTCAGTTTTTGAAGAAAGTTAACGAACATAAACTATTAGAGAAACTTCATATTAATAATAGAGAATTCAACATGTTAAAGTCATATATTAGAAAATTAGAAAAAAAATCTTTAAAAAAGAACTTGCTTAGGAACAATAACTTCTACGTGTCGATTTTTTTTATAATTCCTTCACCACGTTTCATCTTTTCCTCAATACGAATTCTTCCTTCTTCCCCTTTCCTTCTCTTCCTTTTCCCCCTTTCCTTCTACGAGTTCTCCGCCAAGAAGTAGAGGAGACATACACTTCTAACGGATGTCGGCAATCTCCAGGCCTGTAGTCGCCACGACCGACCATCGTCTCCAAGTTGTCGGAGCAATTTGCCTTTGGGGAACCCTAGGTGGTGGTGGTGGTGGTTGCAACGTGGTTGTGGTGGTTTCCGGAACCGAATCCAACTTAACACTCTATGATTCCATTTTCTTGATTTTAGCTGGATTCAACTGATATCAACATGGTTAATCCAGATTTTGACTTTTTTTTTTCTAATTTTGACCAGGTTCTTCTCTATTTGATGTTGGGTTTTGTTGCTGTTTATTGAATCTCCCCACATCTTCACATACAATCCGTAAGAACAGACCTGCTTTTGCCTTTGATTTCTGTAACTATATCTCTTCATTATGTTTACATTAGCTGTTAGGGTTTATGCTTTGATTTTGACTTTGGATGGTCAGGTTAGAAGTCATTATCTATATCTGTTTTGGATATGAGAACTACTTTATTTTATAATCAGATATTCTGATTTAGCTTTTCACCTTTTTGGTCAAACAAAACATATTAAGATCTCAAATTGGATTGTAAATCAGTATTTAGAGGGAAAAATGGAAAGTTAATGTCTAATTTGTGTGCAAAATTCAATCTTTTTTATAACTATTCTGATTTTGACGCACGTCCTCTGTTTTCCTTACGCCATTGATCGATTTGTCACTAAAATCACACCAAAAAATTTAGTAGCATTTGTCATTGGTTCGATATGGTCAAATTTAAGTTGATCAGATTGATAAATTAGTGTTATGGTACAATAATCTCTCTCTATTTTGTGCTTATATAACATGAATTGAAGTTGGTGTTAGCTTATCTCTTAATCTAATCATCATGTTCCGCAACAACAAGGGTTGATGATTAGTTGTTGGGGGAAAGATGAGATGGTTGCTCCTTGCTTTTGTTTTTATGTTAGCACCTGTACACATAATCCACTGCTATGTTGTTTTGATGGCCAATATAAATTTGTAATTCAGTAAAGCAAACTTATAAATTTGGAGGCCAAATAACCAGTGGTTTAATTGGTGTCATATAAGTACATGAATTCCTCCCGTACAAGTCTACAACCTAACTTATTATTTTACCTGGTTTTGCTTGAAGTAATCTTTTGACTTATGAATATTTTGTTCATCATTCAGTTTCGTTTTTAAAGAAGTATTCATTGCTTAATTGCTTATATAGAACTTAGTTGATGCCTAATTCATTAATCTTTGACTATTAATCTTTCCTTAATCTTTTATGAACAGAGATTTGAAGTTGCCAACCAATAGAGTGGGTGGGGTCATATTACCATTGTCATCCTTTCTCAAAATGTTGGTTTGTTTTTATGAAATATTAAAACTTTGTCATGTTAACATGTTTTAAAGCCATGGATATGCATGATGTTTGATTTAGAACCAGAGGCAGCATGCAAGTTTTGACACCAATGCTTCTTTGTATTGTTTTTATGCTATCATAAGACTTTTATATTTCATTCTTTAGTGACCAACCAACAACTGCTTATATATTTCACTCCCAACAGCTGCAATTGTACGGAGCAAAGAAAAAGCAAGAAGATTGGCGACTCAGGGATCAAACAGGAGACCTCGGCTCTATTTATGAAGCAATCAAACCACCCGCGTTAGCCATGCTGCTTTATTTCACCTAATGTAACCTAATATTGTTATGCTTTGCATGAATAGATTGTTATATTCATTCACATGTATCTTTCCTCACAGACATTGCATGATCTCTGATGAATTCAAAGACAGCTCTTCAAATCTTCAGATTCAAAGTTCTCATTTCATAACATATGCATAGCACATTTCCATTTTTTAATTTCTGTAAATGAAGTTTTTGTTAATTTTTCCCAAGTTTAGCGCGCCGCAACGTGCCCCAGCATCTTACTAGTTATATATAATATAAGAGTTTATCTGAAATAAAAAAAAAAGTGACAGATTTTGAGGAGGCTAGTTACGTCAGCACTTTAATCCGGAATATTTGACTCAGACAAAATACTTAATTTTAACCAAAAATAAAATAGTAAAAAATAAAAATATTTTTTTTAATCATTTTTTAATATTTTATGACATTATTTTATATTTGTAAAATTTAAATAAAAAACTACGACGTCAACTCCCACTGTTTGGGAAATGTGGCAACCAAAAGCAAAATGAAAGTAAAAAAGAATTGTAAGAAGTGGGATTCGAACCCAAGCAGCTCGGGGAGTCCAGAAAAAGAGGCTAACGGCTTAGACCACCAGGTCATGCTTGTTGAAAATGTTCTCTATTGGTCTTTTAATTATTTAATCAAGAACAAAAAAAATAAAAAAAAATCAATACCGGCTGCTAGACGCCGCATTACACAGTTGTACAACATACTTGAGCTGCTGGTACGGTGGCACTCTACCAATAGTTTTAAAGGTTAGATAATTAAAGTGATTCGCAATCTTATTATCTTACATCGATTTGTCCTAAATCTTTTAAACTTTAATACAGACACTGAATATTATTTAAAAAGAAATAATAAATTGTTTTTGACTTACGAAGTTGAAACCCTCTCAGGTTGAGGGGAGAGGTAAATGATTATTTAAAATATTAGTTCATGTTTTATGAAAATAGGAAGATAATGAAAGATTGTCAATTAATAATCATATTTAGACTCATACCTGACTCAGTTTGGGGGCTGATAACGGAGGTAAGTGATAACCGTCGTCAAGTCAATCAAAATTCTAATTAACCTACATAGTTAGGTAAGTAAAATATCGTATCGCGTGTGGTTGGTATTATAAAGTTTATATGATTATGCAAAATTGAAACCAAAGATGTTGACTGATTTGAGAACAAATTCTAAATTGAATTACAATTAAACTATGAAACATGAAACACATAAGATAAGAAACATGTGATCACTTTCGATTTCAGGTTTAATCAGTCACACATAAGCTTTCAGTTTCACCGGTATGTTTGATAAATTACATAGACATAGTTTGTACACCTCTTACGCTAATTAGATAGTTTAGAATAACTCAGTCTCTTAGGTCACGCTAAAATATCATGGAATGCATCAAACATTATCTAAACTATGACAATTCCAATTTAACTCAATCTCACAACGCTAATTACAATCATAACATTATCTAAACACGAATGACTAACTTGGTGAATCAAATCTTAATTTAATTCAGTCTCGGTTGTAATCGCGAAGAAAATTAACCAATCACAAAAATGAAAGAATTAAATATGTCATCAAATAATTCTTCATTGACCGATTAATTGAATCCTTAAAAGTTAAACATGCATCCACCCCTGTAGAGGTGCACAAAAAAACCGGTTTGGAAATCCAAACCGGAACCCGAACCGCCCCATAACCGGTTTTGTGTGAACCGGTTTCAAACCGATACGAACCGCCAGTTTACAACCGGTTTAACCTATTTGTGCGACGAGCGGTTTACAACCGGTTTTTTGTGAACCGGTTTGAGAAACCGGTTTGGTAAACCGGTTTGAACCGGTTTAACGGTCAAAAAAAAAACTAGCCGTTGGAAACGGCTATATAGCCGTTGGGACCAATTTTTGACCGTTTTTTTGACCGTTTTTTGACCCATTTTAACCCCCAAACACATTATAAATAGGTAGTGGGTGTTTTGGTTAAATCACACTTCTCAAACGCTCAAAAAATTTCAAAAAACGCAATGGCAGGTTCTTCAAGTTATGGTGTTTCCTCTAACGAAGTTAGCGTTGTGAAAATAATACCAACAACGAGGAACCCCGCAATTTGGTCAAACTACGATCTATGTGAGTTGTCTAACGGGTTGGAACGTGCTCGTTGCAAAAAATGTGGTGGTTTTTTTAAAAAGGAATCAAATTCTACTCTAAAAACTCATCTGGAAAAATCGTGTCCGAGTTTGAAGAATATTCCAGGTGAGGGTCAAGCATCTATGACAAGCGAGGGTGGAATTTGGAACTTCGATCCAAATATTGTTCGAGATAGAATGGCGAAATTAGTTATTCAAAGAGGTTTGCCGTTCAACCATTTCGACAACCCGCTCACGACGAGGATGATTCAAGAAGCCTTTCAACCACGTTATCATCAAGTAAGTCGTAGTACTCTTAGACGTGATTGTCTAAAAATGTGGAAAAAAGCAAAAAAAGAATTAATTTTAGGTTTTGAAAAATTGGAAACCGGTGTGAACTTAACCACCGACGTTTGGTCGGCTCCACATGGTATTCCCGACTCATATATTTGCGTTACCGCTCATTGGGTTGATCCCAATACGTGGCAAATGATGAAACGTACAATCGCGTTTGATATGTTTGAATATCCGCACACGGGTCAAAATTTATTTCACATTTTAGATGATGTGATAACCGATTTTAAATTACAAAATAAATTATTTTCAATATCTTTTGATAATGCCTCAAATAATACAAATGCGGTTCAAAAATTAATATTAAAATATAATCCGATTTGCAACGGCGCTTTTTTCCATAATCGATGTATTGCACACATCATCAACTTAGCCGTGCAAGACGGGCTTAGGGTTGAACCCGTTATTGAAATAAGTAATGCATTTCGAGTCATGCTTAAAGACGTTTTTAGTAGTAGTAAAAAAAGATACCATGAATATATTAGATTATGTAACGATACGGGTTTGATTTGCTTAGGTCCCAATTGGGACCTCCCAACAAGATGGAATTCAACTTATAAAATGTTTCATAGTGCTATACGTCAAAAAGATACTTTATCAATTTTTCATGATATGCTTTCCTCAAAACCGCGTCGTAAAATTCAAAGTTTTCCGTCTACGAGTTGGGACATTCTTGAAAATTTAACCGAATTGCTCGAAGTTTTCAAAACCGCCACTACTTTTTTATCCGGGGTTTATTACCCCACAAGTCCCTTGGCTCTTAAACAAATATTTCTAATGTGTAACAAATTAGCCGAACTTGAAAATAAAAATACTCTTTTTACGACAATGATAAAACCGATGAAAGAAAAATTTGTTAAATATTTTAAAGAAATGCCTCCGGTTATAACTTGTGCCGCCGCATTAAACCCTACAATTAATGTTTACGGTGTTGAAACCTTGATTGATAAAATAACTTACGATTTGGATTTGAATTCCGAAGATATTCATTTTTCAACCGTAACAAAAACTTATTTTAACAAATGTTTGCAAGATTTGTTTGATATTTATTTACATAAATATGGTACAACACAAACCCCACATGATACGATGGGCGCGGGCGCATCAAGTAGTAGCTCGAGGAATGTAAACTTAAATTTGTATAACGAAATGAGAAATGAATTTACTAAACGGGCTAGAGGGTCCACCCCGAGTAGCGAACTCGGAAGGTATACGGGAACAAACTTTTTATCATTTATGAGTCCGGATGTTTTTGAGGACTTTGATATTTTGGCTTGGTGGAAAGGAAACGAATCTACTTTTCCGGTCCTTTCCGCCATGGCCCGTGATTTACTAACCGTCCAAGCTTCCACGGTAGCTTCGGAATCCGTTTTTTCTCTTAGTGGCAGGGTTTTATCTATTCGAAGAACTAGACTCACTCCCGCGGCAATGAAAATGTGCATTTGCTTGAAAGACCATTTGGATGCGGTAGATAGGAGACAAGATAGGGCTTCGCTTGAAGAAGAAATTGAAGTTGAAGAACTCATACACGAATCTGAGGTTAACCAAGGATTGGCGAGCCCACTTACAAATGAAGAACTCGCCGAAGATGATAGACTACGAGGATCCACTAGTAACTCCGAGAATGACGGCTAATATTAAACAAAAAAACTCCAAAAAATAAAAATATATATATTTTTTTCTCGTATTGTAATGTTTAATATTGTAATGTTTTGTGATTTCCGAACCCCTACAATATGAATAAACGTTGAACTATATGTTTTTCTTTTTCTCGTATTGTAATGTTGTAATATTTTTTAATTTATTTTAAAATTTTTTTTTTTAAAAAAAAACCGGTTTAAACCGGTTCACCAACCCGAACCGGTCCAGAACCGACCTGAACCGGTTCAATAGGTTCGACATTTTATACTTGCAAAACCGGTTTAACCCGAACCGGTTTGGGTCAAAACCGGTTTAGTGTTTGCGTTGACCAAACCGGTTCGGGCCGGTTCGAAACCGGTTCGGTTCAAAAACCGCCTTTTGTGCACCTCTACACCCCTGGGCACTTTCCTTGGTGGGCTGCAAATTATAATAAATTCATGGATAAGAATAATAATTAAGCCCACAGTTCATCTTTTTAATGTAATTCTTGTTCAATTCGTGGCCCAATCTCATATTTATCTCACGGTCACTTTAAGAAACTTGAAGTTGCATTTGTTTTAGCCCATTTCATATAATTGCAATTATGTTGACTAAAATATTAATAGTCTTCATTTTCATATGATATTTTGAAGGAAACTAAACTCGATTTTTAAATTTTCTTCCCTAACCTACAAAATATGAAAATACCTTAAACTAATTGATTCTATAAATTACACTGATCCGTAAGGCCAAGCCTACCTCCCTTCTCGTCTTGATAGCAAAAGACAACATCGTTCAGGAAAGGGTGCGACTCCTTCTTTGAACATTCGAAACATAAGCAGGACACTATAACCAAGAACACCTAATAGAAAATAAGTCAAAACCTAAGTTAACCAGATAAGCAAAGAGACAAAAAAAAATGGTTACTTGTCATCTAAGGAACCTAAGACAAACATTGAACCCCTTTCAAGTATAATGGGGATATTGAGGAAAACAGAAAGGGAAAGTGAAAGTACAATCATACTCCTTATAGAAGGATATGTGTCTGCCTCGGCCATAAGCAAAGACGTTGAGGACACTATAAATACTGTTAGAGAGGAAGAAAGGACACACGGATCCGAGAATACTCTCTCTACCCCTATGTACTTTACCACTCATTTGAATAGCATACCATTATACTATAGGCTCCCTTAGGGCAAGCTTCGAACATTAATATACCAAAATATCTTACATGCTCGTTTTTAAACCAACAATAGGAGTGGATAAAACTTCTATGCAAGACTAATACTTGTTCACACTTGCTCAAAGTCGACTTTGAAGCAAAGATACAAACCAAAATTGTCAAAATATTCTAAATGGTTATTCAACTTTAGATGATATGTTTTTTCGGAACGACGATAATATATTTGAAATAAAAACCGGGACTAGCAAGAAGCTAGACCCAAAACACAAAACACCCCAAGTACCTTATAAATTGAAATAAAACTGACACCAATGGCTCTACTCTAATTAACCGCCTTAGATCTATTTTTGATCTATAAGAAACTATAGCTTTTATACCCTCCATTGTTCTTTTAATGCAAACATCTTTATTATTGAACACATTATCATTACGAGCCCTCCAAATGCTCCAAAGAGTCACTAGAAAAATCCCGTAGATAATCCTTTTTTTTTGTCATTCCTCAATACTGAGAAAGGATGCTCTAATAGATCTTTCAGACACAAATTAGGTATATTCGTCAATTTGCACCAAACTTGAACTTGCGCCCATATGTTTTTAGCCAAATCACAATGAAGGAAAATATGTTCCAAGTCTTCGTTATACCGATCACAAATCAGACATAAACGCGCACCAATATTATTTATGCCTCTTCTAGAGAGAGCCACGAGAGTAGGAAGACGCACCATGTTTTGTTTCTACAAATGCTTAGGTTTGAATTGAAGACGAATCATTCACATTTTCTAGAGATCTGGGTACATCCTTTTAATGTACACATTAAGGTTTGAAAAGCTTGACGTGCATGCCCTATAAGATTGAGCTAAGCTTGATATATGTTCAAAGCTCAAGTTTTATACTCGAGCTTAATAAATGCCCAATTTGACAAGTTGAGTTCAAGCTCGAGCTTGATATATGATCCAAAAGGAACTCTCAACAACTAAGAGATCCATTCGAGGAACATGGGGACTAATTAAAGTAATGAGCCTCCCAATATTGGCAGATAACTTGATAAATATTCAGCTTATTTGCATTCCTAGGTTGATATATCCTTTTACCTTTTAACTTGTGTTTCTTTGACGGTCTAAGGTGTTGATGGGCTTGAACAAAATGCTAGCCTTAGTAACATATACTCATATATAGATAAATGAATTAACTTGTGCTCTAAATATTTTTTAACCGGGGCAAATGGGTAAATTTAATAGAGACGGGAAAGGTAAAAGTCACACAAAGTCCATCCCTAAAGAATAAGATTTTTTAAATTGTTTTATTTCAAAAACTAGGTTATTTTTATAAGAAAACATTTTTAATTATACATATGATTCTTGATTAAAAATAGCTTAACAGAGATTCCAGTCAAAGCCGATCATGAAACTCCATCCAATATCATGCTCAATAGAAAATTATAAATCCAAACATAATCTGGTACGGACTGGATCTCTTCTGGGTTGGGCCTCCATTGAAATGGGCCGAATGGATAATGGCATTTTGGAAGTTACTTCAATAATTAATGGTCAAAGAAACAGAAACAGAAAAAGAAACATTTTTTATTAATTTAATGAAGATATAAAAGGTGCAGAAGAGACCACGTCACTCAAAATATAGACCATAAGAACCTCGTACCACATATATTTTTTTATGGTTTATTCTTTGGGCCCATCTCGTTATTTTCACTTTCACGAGGCCCACTTAACTGTTTTACTTTTTCGAATGTCGGGAAAAATATATATTAGAGTTGTTGGAAGATTTTTTAACGGACTAGACTTCTTATTTTACTCCCTCCACTAATCTTTTTAGCTATATTTTTTTTGCCTTTTTTTAAAAAAAGCTAAATTTTTATTTTCCTTATTTAGTATATTTAAAATATCAAAAAATAATAATAATAATAATAATAATAATAATAATAATAATAATAATAATAATAATAATAATAATAACAACAACAACTTCAATAAATTGGTGAAAACTACCACTTATAATATAATTTTGGAAAATTATAAAACAAAAGTAACTAATAATTTATGTAATGTATATTAAAACATATATTTTTTTATAATAATTAAGCTTTAATTATATTAAAACAAAGATTTTGTTTATTTTCAGTATTCTTCTTGAATGGTTCTTAGTTTTCTTAACCTTAGTTTATAAATCTTGAAAATAATAAATGTAAAGGCATGCTTGTTTGGCACGAATTTTTGAAAAGTCAATGAAATTGAAATTGAAATTTAAATTATGTTGCTTTGTATATTTGGTTGAATAAGAGAAGAAATTTGAATTAGAATTAATTATATTAAAATCCTTTAATTGATGGAATTCATAATCTATACTATATAATAAATAAAGGTTTTAGAGGGACATTTGTCACTCTCTTATTCATCCTCATCATTTTTTCCGGCATTTCTCTCATATTAATTATACAAACTTTCTTTAATTGTTTTTTTTATAATTTTGTGTTTCTCGTCTCTCTCTCCTATTAAATAATAATGAAGTTCTATAATTATTTTTATAAAACTTTTTTCATTTAAAAAAAAATATGATTGTTCATAAAACATTTTTAGAAATCGAACATTTCTTTCATTCTTTTTATAAAACACTTTTAAAAATCAACTATATAACGTTTCTAAAATTTGTATTAAAAAACTATGTAATATGTTATAAATATGTAATATGTAAATTTTTATTACCAAATATATAAAATTGTATTTATTCAACATGTGTAATACACGAAGTTTCTAACCTAGTTTCTTAACATTTCAATGAAACATCAGGAATGTTTATATTTTACGTTTAACTAACCACTTTATAAAAAATAATATTAATAATGTTTAAATTAAATAAACAAAAAATAAAACAAGACAAAAAATGTGAGACTTTACTTTTCATGATGATTCTCTAAATTATTCAAAAAGATAACACTCTAGTAATTTTACACAACTTAAATATTAAATTCATGAGTTATTACATAATTCTAGTTACTTATTTGAAAAAAAAATTAGGTTCTTGATGAAGAGATAAATTCTATAAAGTTTTTGATCCAATAACTATACAACAAAAGGTATGATACTAGTTGATTGTATGCCAATGGGGTTGGTGGCCCATTGGTAGAGGAAAATCCTCTAGAAACACTAAGGATTGAGGATGTTATGGGTTCAAGTTTCAATCTAATAAAAATAAAAAAATTTGCCTTTAAAAAAAAAAGTTGATTGTATGATTGAGAGAATCGGAATATAACACGCTTTCGGGTAAAGTTCACCTTTCAACCATTTCTTTGAGGATTATAGAAACTCCATGAGGATGATACTTGCCCCTCGATCTTTTCACAATGTCATTTTCAAGAAAAAGAATGTATACTTTTAATTTTCATTTCGGTTTCTTTATATTTGACTCAAGTCGAATGGCTTACTAAGGAAGTTACTTTGGAGGAGGTGAAAGATTAGTCTTTATATAAAATTATAGCTAAGATTCTGGCTTTTCGTCTCTCGCTTGTCATGGATTCTCTTGTTAGCTCCGAGCAATCGGCTTTTATAAAAGGTCGTCAAATTTTCGACGACCCTTGGATGTTTAACGAAATAGTTGAGTGGTATAGAAAAAAACTTCTTTTTAAGATAGATTTCGCCAAAGCTTATGATTCTATTAGTTGGGATTACTTGTTATCGATTCTGTCTTTCATGGGTTTTGAAGGTAAGTGGATTGGGTGGATTCGTAAAGGTTTATGTTCGGTTCGGGCTTCCATTTTGGTGAACGGGAGCCCTACCTCGTAATTCCAAAAGGAGAGAGGGCTTTGTCAAGGAGATTCTTTGGCTCATTTCCTATTTATTCTTACCATGGAAGGTTTGCATTTGCTTTGAAGGATATTGAAGGTGCCGGTTTATTTCACGGTGCTTTTAATGGTGATTTGTCTATTTCTCATTTGTTTTATGTTGATCATGTTATATTATTGGGGGAATGGTCGAGTGATAACATAGACATTATTCGGAATGTATTACATTGTTTTTTTCTCGCATCTGGGCTGAAAATTAATCTTCATAAATCCAGATTGTTTGACATTGGGGTGGACCAGCTAGAGGTTGGTAGGTTGCCTAAGGCTCTAAATTGTAAATCAGATAAATTGCCTTTTATTTATCTTGGTTTACCTGTTGGTTCTAACATGTCTCGGGTGCAGAATTGGAAGGTCATTAATCAAAAATTTTAGTTCAAGCTTTCCAATTTGAAGGCCAATTTACTATCTATTGGCGGTAGTGCCACCCTCATTACTTCGGTTATTGGATTAATTGGTACGTTTTATTTCTCGTTATTTCGGCTTCCATCTAAGGTGAAAAATATTCTTGAATCAATTCATTGTAATTTTTTTTGGAATGGTGTTGGAGACTCCAGAAAGATGGCTTGGTTAATTGGAAACAAGTTCTTGTAGACAAACAAAAAAGTTGGTTGGGGTTTGGTAGCTTCGATACCTTGAATCGGGCCTTGCTTTATAAATGGAGATAGAGATTCTTTAATCACCCGTAAGCGCTTAGGGTTAAGATTATTAATGCTATTCATGGTTCTGTGAACTCTTCTTTTGTTTTCTATGGTAAGGGGAAGGGCGCGGGTGTCTGCAATCGTATTGTCAAGTCTTTTTGTTTTAGTAAATGATCAAAATATTATCCCTACTTCGTCTATCAGAAGGAAAGTTGAAAATGATCTTCTCATTCGGTTTTGGCATTGAGGCGTGGATGGGAGAGATCCTCTCGCGGATAAGTTTCGAAGATTGTATTTGTTGAAAAAAAAATCTTGTTGCTTGGTTGATCGTGTGGAGTTGTGTTATCAGATAAATGGGGTTGTTACTATTCTAAATGGGGTTGTGTTATCAGATAAAGTTAATTCTTGGATAAATGGGAATGACGACTTCTCTGTTAAAGGAGTGCGTTGTGTTATTGTAGTAAATCCGTGTCGTCTAACTCTATAGTGACGAGGTGAAACAGGTTCGTCCCAAAAAAAATAACATTTTGGCTTGGCTTGTGCTTTTGGACCGTCTCCCTATGAGGATGAATCTTAGTAATAAAGGTGTGGATGTCCCATCAGTGTTATGCCTTTGGTGTTCTGATCAAATGGAGGATATTGAGCATATTTTGGGAGAATGTTTTTTGGCTGGTAAAGCATGGAATTTTGAACTTAAATGGCTTGAGATGCATTATGTGTCTGTTCGAAGACGATTATAACTTTTGTTGACTCCCTCTTATTGCCCAAAATGAAGAAAACTTTGATTGAAGTGGTCTTTTTTTACCACTTGATGGGTTCTTCGAAGATTTCAAAACAAGTCCATTTTTTATCCTCAGTCCCATATGGAGAAAGGTGTTTTTGATCTCATTGTTAATTATGCGTATTTGTGGTACTTTAATAGGAATCGAAAATTTTCCTTTTGTTGGGATGAATGGATTAAAAACCCACTACTGCTGATGTATTCTCTTGGTAGTCCCTGTTGTTTTAATCGGGTCCTTCGTTTTATAAATAGTGCCGATGTTCTAAAAAAGAAAAAAAGAAGAAAAGAATGTATATAAATTTTTAATGGTGAAGTTTTCCCTTAAAAGAACATCTAACTTTGAAAAATTCTTGTACATAGCATTCGCTTCAAACATGTGTTTAGCTTTTATTCATGTATGATCACAAGTGTCTTGAAATGTATAAAAACTTAACAACTTTGATCTTTTTATTTATGTGTTACATTTTTGTCACGAGTTTAGTTTTCTTCAAAATGAATTGGGTCATATATGCAAAGATAGAGTATATACTAAATTATTTCACGTGTCTTATAACTATATATGAATAATTTTATTTGAGTTGTTAATTGACGTATAACTGTATCTAGTGGGCATAGGCGGACCTATTAAGAGTTATGGAGGGCAGTCGCCCTCTATAAAAAAATAATGTTATATATACATTAAAATCTCAATCGGTTCTCATAAAATTTTGTAATAGCCTCCCGATCGTCCCTTAAATTTTTTTTTGTGTGTTATATATGCGTTATATATCGTGAGTCAACCGACCCAAAAAATTTTCAATCCTCATAAAAAAAAATTTTAGGCCCGCCACTACTATTGGGCAATAATTACTTATGTAAATTGTTTTTTTTTCAAATTGTTATTCATATAACAATACCCATATCTATGTTTTTATTGTTGATTGTTAACAATGAATTTTCACTTTCAATAATAAAAAACACAATAGTTTTTATGAATACTTTAAAATTGAACACACTTGAAATTTGGTCTCCTTTGATAATAAAAATGTACTAAGAACATGTGGTATATTTTAGCGAGTGAGGGTTTAGTGAAGGAAAAGTGGTTGCCACGTGACGTCACGTCATCTTCATCAACTCTCACACCAACTTTATTTGGCAAGGGAAATACCCAAGTGAGTGAGGGTGTGTATTTTCTAATTTATTAATAAAATTATATAATAATTTTATATAAATAAAATTACATTAAATAAAATATCATTAAATAAAATTACATAAATTAAAAAAAACATAAAAAAACTGATATTAAATTAAAATGCATGATCTTGAGAACGTTCGTAAATATGCTCAATCAAGTCCGACTTTAATGCGTCATGAATATTCCGGTGTTGTATTTCTTGACGATTTTTCGCTTTTGATCTTCATCAAATTCTTCGTATGTGGGCTCTTATTCATTTGGGTTATATTGACAAATTGCGCTTCTTGGTCATCCAAAATCATATTATGCAAAATTATACAAGCATATATTATGTTCATAATTTTTTTAAGACCAAGATCGAGCCGGTCGTTCGATAATATGTCACTTATTCTTCAAGAGACCAAACGCTCGTTCGATATCTTTCCATGAGCTTTTTTGTAAGCTGTACGGTTAATACCTTCGGGACACGTAAAAGGCTTAACAATTGTAGCATATTCGGGATATATTCCATCAGCAAGATAATACATACGTTGGTAAAGTGTCCCTCTAAGTTCAAACAACGAGTCATGTGCGGTTCCATTTATCATATTGTCAAATATAGGCGATTGATTAAGAACGTGAATGTTGTTGGAAACTGCAACGCCAAAGAACGCATGCCAAATCCATAAGTCATATGAAGCCACAACTTTAAGCATAATACTAGGACGAGGATGATCACCGCGTGAAAATTGACTTCGCCACGCATTAGGACAATTTTTTCACTCCCAATGTGTACAATCGATGCTACCAAGCATCCTGACAAATCCGTATTTAGCTTCATGGGCCGCATATAATTGTTGAATGTCGCTAGCCGACGGTTTATTTAAATATCTCCTATGGTAAAATTGAATTATAGCTTTAGAAAATTTGTAAATACAAGACATGATAGTTCGAGAGGACATCTTCAAGTAATCGTCAAAAGAATCACTAGTGGTGCCATACGCCATTTGACGAACCACATTGGTACACTTTTGCAAGGACGTAAAACCAATCCGACCTCTTGCATCAATCCGTTGGCGGAACCAATGCACCTCTCTCTCGCTATCATTTTTAAATCTTAAAAATAAATTTCGGCTTATTCAAAACCGGGTACTAAAGTACACCTCGTCGTAAGTAAATCGTTCGTCAAAGTAGTCTTTGTGTAGAAGTGTGTTAGCAGTTGACCGATCATGGTTAAGACGGGTCCTTCGTTTTAAAGTTGTGAGGATCCAACTTTTCCTACCACTGAAGCGTCGCCGTTAAGAAAGCACGGAACATCATATTCTCGCTCGAAGATGAAGACATTTAAAAAAAATGTCTAAAGTTGTATAAGAGTGGTGTGATTATTTGTGAAATGCATTAGGTAAAGAGGGTATATTTATAGTGGTTTAATTAATAAATAAAAAGTTGTCTTTTTTTTTTTGCCGTTGCACAACGGCTTTATTTTACAAAAAAATTGTCGTTAACTTGGACTACTCACCTTCTCCTTCCTGTAAAAATCTCACGCCTCCTCTTCATCACCCCCTCACAAAAAAGAGACGACGGTGTGCCATCGCCTCTCATGCGTGAACCCCCTCATGAAAAAGCCTCACGACATGTATATCACACGATCTAATTACGTGGATATCTTAAAATCAAGATACTTTCAAAGTGTATAATTTTTTTTTCTTGGATATTACAAAGCTTACAAATATGAGATGGGCCCCACCAATGATTGTAATTGTTTATATATTTATCACATGTGTCTCCATGGTTGGAGGGATAAGCCTTGAATGGCCTATATTTGTTAAGTTTAATGATTATGGTTGTTTGGTGGAGATGACATTGATAGATATGGTGTTGTTCTTGTCTTTTAATTTCACCCCATAATTATTATTAATTTTTTTTATATTCTTTCCCCAACATTTATAATCCTTGTGCCCCTCCACTTGAATGTAATTGGCCTGTGGTGGTTGAACGATGCGGAAATTTTCTATTAATTTCTCAACAGAAAGTGCCCTCAAAAATCAAAACAGATGAACTTGATTGTATTTTTCTAAAGTAGGAATATATTTTTTTTTAAAATAAAGTTGTACTCATATGTGTAATAATAGACATGCCATCATTTGAATGCTTTCTATAAATCACATCAATATATCTTAGTGTTTGAGAATTATGTTCTTTATAAAGAAACTAGGTTAAGAACCATGTTATTCATGGGTTGAATAAATACAATTTGTTATAATACAATATTTTCTATTAAGATTTGTATGTTTGATGTTATTAGTAATCTGTGAAATAAAAAATAATTAAAATTTTCCTATGATTTAGTAATTTTTAATAAAATATTAGAATATAAATTAGATATTAAATTATTTAACATCATCATTATTTAATAGGAGAGAAAAACGAAAAACAAAAATCTAGATTTTATCTGAAGTCGACACATATCAAGTATAGTTATTCATTTATTATAATATAGGTTAGAAACCATATATATTATACATGATGAATAAATGCAGTGTTATGTATACTTAGTAATAAAATCTAATATTACATATTACATAATTTTTTAATACAAATTTTAGAAACGTTATATAGTTATTTTTTAAAAATGTTTTATAAAAAGAATGAAAAAAATGTTCAAATTATAAAAATGTTTTATGAACAAAGCTATTTTTTTAATTAAAAAAGATTTATAAAAATCATTATTATTAATAGTAGAGAGAGACGGGAAACAAAAATTAGAATTTTTTTATAGAAACTTGTATCATTAAATAAGAGAGAGAGAGAGACGTGAAAAAAATGTTAAGAATGAACATGAGAATAACATGTGACACCCAAAACCTTTATTTATTAGTATGTATAGATATAGATGTTCCCTTTCTATTCATTATGGAAATAACGTCATCATATTTATAATCTTTTGTCATTTAGGATTTTATTTGAAATAACATTATTAAGTTTTGAAATCTATATCTAGCTCACCTTTTTTTCATTCTTTCCATCTTTTATCCGTCTATCTTTCATCTACTTTTTATCCGTCTATCTTTCATCTACTTTTTTCATCTCGCGTGTATATATATACAGTTACTAATTAAAAATATACCATAAAAGTCAATATTTTATGTTAGTTTAAAATAGAACTTTACCGTTTTCATGAGACTCCAAAATAATGCAATTCTTCGGGATGACGATCCTTGACATTCATGCATCGGATACTAAAGGTGAACCTATAGGCACATCATTAATAAATAAAAACGTTCACCATATAAATCCTTTATAAAATCCATATTCACGTATATATTTTATTAAAATAGTGATTAATACGTTTCTAAGAACAACAACTTAACAAATAGAATACCCACCACCTCCAATCAACCTCTACATATTTTTAACCTTAATAGTATATGCTATTTTTAGGCTACATTTTATGCTATTTTTTATGTTACGTGTCGCCTTCATATTCATTCTTATTATTTTTTCCCATCTCTCTCTTATTGAATACGCATTTACCTTTTAATAATATATTTTTAAAGAAAATATTAATTACACTAATAAACTATATTTATTTAATTTATCACTTATTATAAAAAACTTTGAAATCTAATTATGTAACTTTTATTTTCAATCGAATATTAAATGAAAGTCAAATTATATTAAATAGTAATTAACTTATTTTTCAAACCTTATATACTAATTTTTACATATTTTGAATTTTTTTTTAATCTTAGTATATCTAATATATTTTTATACATGTGAAATATATATATATATATATATAAATATTTAATAATTTTATGTATTAATATTTTTCATAACATGTATAGTTAAACTTGTTTAAGGAATAAATGGTGATAAAAAAATTGAATAATTAAATGCAAAACACGACTGCACGTTGGTACAATTTTATAAGTGAAGATATCCACGTGATAGGTTATTTGTGCTTGAAAAGGAAGGGGCTAGCGTACTTTTAACAACTGCACCTTATCCGCTACATTTTTGGGAAAATTTTCTTGACCGAGGTGGCAGCCTATAATTGGTTGGAAAGTCACAGGAAAAATATGTTTCTTCTTTTTTACATTGATTTTACTATTTAGTATTTTTTAAATGAATAATTTGTATAGTATATTATACCCTTTTCTGTTTGTCTTTTTTATTATTAATTTTATTTCTAATATGTTTAAGAAATAAAACATAACAATTTGTTGTACATGAGTTAATAGTTTATAAAAAGAACGATTGCTCTTCACATGCATTTTTTTTGGTATTTTTGTTTTTTAATTTGTTCAAAACCAATAATTTACTTTTTCCCCTTTTATAATATGCTTAAGTTACACACTATCTAATCGTACTCTTAAATCTACAATTTTTTTTCATCATAGGACTTACCATCAAATAATTAAGAAGAGACATCTTTCTTATACACTTTGGTACCGTTAGACTATAGGCATTTTGATACGAATAATTTACTAATTATGTTTTTTTATAATTATATTGTAAGTTGCATTCAATAAAGTATAAATGATTTGTTTAAAATAATCTACACGTTATGAGTCAAATTCCACCATGTAATTTGATTAGAATGAATCGTTAAGGATGAATTAATGGAACTTGTTAAAAGTCGACACAGGACCATGGCCATGATAGTTCAATCAGGAACTTCAGTGGATCCTGTAACAGGGAAGGAAATTAGAGGCAAGGAGAGAATGGTGTACAACTACAGAACGCTAAATGACAACACTTATAAAGACTAGTACACTCTGCCTGGAATCAATACAATTATACAAAAGATTGGGAGAGCAAAAGTCTACTCTAAATTTGATCTGAAGAGTGGATTCCATCAAGTAGTCATGGAAGAAGAAAGTATCCCTTGGACGGCGTTTGTAACACCGGATGGATTATATGAATGGCTTGTAATGCCATTTGGCCTTAAAAATGCTCCGGCCATTTTTCAGAGAAAAATGGACAACTGCTTCAGAGGATGTGAAGATTTTCTGGTTGTCTACATAGATGACATCCTCGTATTTTCAGAAACAGAAGAAGATCATGCTAAACATCTAATAAAAATGTTAGCTATTTGTGAAAAGGAAGGGTTGGTCCTATCAGGTAATAAGATGAAGGTTGCGGTCTCAGAAGTAAATTTCCTTGGAGCAGTTATAGGAAAACAAAAGTTAAAGCTTCAACCGCATATTATAAAGAAAATAGCTGAAGTTGATGATAAGAGTTTACAAGAAAAGAAGGGGTTGAGGTCATGGCTTGGAATTTTAAATTATGCCAGAAACTATATTCCTAAACTAGGAATACTCCTTGGACCTCTTTATCAAAAAACAAGCCCCCACGGAGACAAAAGAATGAAGAATTCAGATTGGGAAATTGTTAGAAAAATCAAGGATCAGGTTAAACAACTGCCTGATATGAAAATCCCAAATCAAGAAGCTTGCATAATCATCGAAACAGATGGTTGTATGGAAGGGTGGGGAGCAATTTGCAAATGGAAAAACAAAAAGAATGATCCAAGAAGCACGGAAGAAGTATGTGCTTATGCTAGTGGGAAATTCGCCACCGTAAAATCCACCATTGACGCTGAAATATACGCATGCATGGAAGGTCTTAGTAGTTTCAAGATCTACTACTGACACAGGGCAGCTGCAACTGTTGCAAGAAGAAGAGGTCAAAGGACCCTAGAAAGTCAGCTTGATCCTGAGGCTCAACTCAGGATTTCACAAACCAGACGTGCAAGGATGGTTCCCGCAGAAGTATTGTATGATTCAAGTTTCAGCAACCCTAACCATAGGGTTTACCAGCATTATTCGGAAAGAAGATTGTTGGTCACTGAAGAAGGCCAACAAGAAGATTTAAGGTTTATAGTCCAAAGCAGCTATGAAGCCTTAAGAAGGGAGAACTTTCAGCATATACATCTTGGACTACTGATGGTCCGGATACATGCACTTCACCGAAGAGATGCAGGAACTCAAGCCCTGATTGTGTTCAGAGATACCAGATGGCAAAATGATAATCAAATAATTGGAACACTGGAAGCAGATATGACTGATGGAACGCAGTTAATATACTTAGCACCAAACATGATGTTAAGCATAGAAGACTTCTACAATCATATTCAGTTATCCGTTCAGACCAGAGGATACGAAGGATGGCGTGGGGAATCTAATTTGCTGATTACAACTTCGCTCGTAGGAAGGTTAACCAATACAGGTTATGCTTCTTATAGATACCACGTACAAGATGTAGTTGATTATTTAGCTACAAATGGTATCCAAGCCATAGCAGGAGAACAAAAGACTACAGAAGAACTAAGAGGAAGGCAGTGGGTTCTCAGACCAAGCAGAACAACACAACCTGCAGTCGTACCAAGACGAGTTGATACAAGGACACGTCTAGATGGCTCTCTCACGTTAAGATTCGCTGACTACGGGAGCATTCCAGCAACACGAAGAAGTTTCGCTGTTAATGAACATGATACCGAAGAAATAAATGACGAAGATGAATTTGTTGGCATGGCTTTTATTAATGAAAGATATTTTGAACATGGGGTTAGACTCTTAATGCAACAAGAAGCTGCAAAAAGAAGACCTGCAGAACAAATATGGGATACCCTTGGTCAACCCTCTGGCAAGTATGATTATTATGTCAGATATGATGCACCTAAGGAAACAACGCCGATTGAAGAAATAATTCCTACGGGATGGGATGATGATGAAGCTAAGCAATCGGAACAAGTACTGGTCGTTTTAAATGAAACAACTACTGAAGAATTTGTATTACTTTGCTAAATATTTTCCAAGCAAGATCATAAACTGGGACTCGATTGCTCTTATGGTATCAGAGCTCAGTTTTTGGTTAAATATGTCTTTGCTCGGCTAAAAATTTAATCCAAGTCCATGTTGAAAGAAAACTTATACCTCCTTATACTATTGTTCAAAAATCAAATTTATATTTATAGATATTAATTAACAAAGGCAAAAGGAACAGACCATAGATCTGGGCAAAAGGTAAGACCTGGTGTTGGATAGTTATGAGCCTGAGTTAATAGTATCACTTGGTGTCGAGTATGGATGCTTGCCAAAAGCCGGCCGGCCCTAGCCTCCCATACTGTTGGATGATGGAGGCCTATGATTTGGGCTCAACTTATTGGTTAAGCAATTAACCCTATAATTAGTTTTATAAATAGACGTCACGTCAATGTACTTGTAACTTTATTGAGAACAAAAATAATAATATAAATCCAAGTTGTCACACCCCAACCGACGGCGGATTATACGTCGGGGCGGGCGTGGTTGTTCAACAGCACAAGGTTGACTATTAAAGTTTCAATATTTCATTAATAATAGATTCAAAGGTTCAATACAAAGGAAATAACAAGTATACAACATTTATTTAATAAGTAGTCTAGGTACAAAGCGTCCTATGTGATCACAAATAAGTCTCACGATGTAGAACCTGAAACATGTGAAAGAATTTGTCAACTACAAAATAGTTGGTGAGATACAAATGTTTTGACACAGTTTAACAAGTATTGAAAAGAATTACAATTCACTATGATATATGCATTCTATAATGTAAGTATGAGAACAAGTATCTTAAACATTGTGCATATCAACCCTCCAACCAAGTTTAGGCATAACCCGCAGGTTATCCTTATAAGTATCAAGTTTAAAAGTTTAATTCAGTAACAATCACCAAGGGCTCCCCCCGAAGGGTCAATCCATCAAGGTGGATTGGTCAAATGCAATAGATCTATCATTGTTACCATAGGCTTGATCAAAGTTAATGAATATGCTAGTTTTAAGTTTAATCTAAGCATACAAGTCTCAAGTTTAACATAAGAATAAGCATCTAGTCATAGTTGTACAAGAATTGTATAAGTTTAAAGTTTTGAACATGTTTCACCCCAAAAGTATAGAAAGAAAAAATGGGCTAAGTATATTCACTTGGATGATGAAGAGTGTCCAACAAAGATTAAGTGTAGCAAGACTTTGAGAGAGATTATCCTCACAACAAGCCTAAGAATATAAGTCTAGAGTTTAAGTATGATCTACAAGTCTATGGCAAGGATTTAGGATTTCAAGATTGACTAGGGTTCCAAATGGGAGACGGGAATGATTGTGTTTCATAAAGTTTGAATCAAGTTTCAAATGAAGTTTTGAATGCATAATGCAAGACTTGAATACCAAAGTTTAGTAAGTTTATAGTTTAAAACAATTATCTAATGGTTAAATAATTATCAAGGGTAGATAATAATTATTTAGAGAGTAACTGATTTCTAAGAGTAAATGATAATTATTTAAAGAATAAATGATAATAACAACTATTCCAAGATTAAAATAGTTATTAGGGATAAATAATTTTCATTTAAAGGGTATATAATTGTTAAGGATAAATAATTATTTACAAGAAGAATTTGTTTATCTTAGCAATATAAATCTTTAAGGATTTGTTAAAGAATTTAAGTATTAAACATTTTCTTTACACACTAAACTGAAATGTTTATAAGTTTAAATAAATAATAAGTATTTATAAGTGTGAAAAATGTTTAAATAGAATTTCTCATAAAGTTTATATTTTTAAATGTAAGTTTATAAATGATTAAGAAATAAATAAAGTATAATTATTTTCTTTTTTCAAATTTGTATTTTGATTATAAAATTATAAGTTTATAATGTTTCCTTCAAATGGTAAGTTTATAAGTGTAAGTATTTAATTTAAAGTTTATGTTTTAAAAGTATAAGTTTATAAATGTTTTAAAGTCTTTATAAAGTTTATAGGTTTACAAAAGTTTAGAAAATAATTAAAGCATAATTATTTTCTCATGTTTTATATAAACAATAGGTTTATGTTTATATAAATTTTATAAAGTGTGTAAATTTATAAATAAATTTTATAAACTTTTCTGAGTTTAAAAGTTTATAATTTAAATTAATGATTTGGATAAAAGAATCCTTTTTAATTTAGAGTACAAATAATAAAGTAAGTTTATTGCTTTTTTAAATAAATAACTTCTGTGAAATTATGAGTTTTATAAAGGTTTTAAAAGTATTATTATAGTTTTTATGGATTTAAAACCAAAATTAAAGATTTAATTAATTATAGGTTTAACTAAGTTTTATTTAATTATAAATGTTCCTGAATGTACAAGTGTAAATAAAAATTGGATTTAAGTTTAAAAGTGTATAACATAGTTTATAAAAATTATAAAAGTTTAAAAACTGTTTTTAAAAGGCTAAAACAAATAAAATGGGCAAAATCAGTTTACCCGGACTCGAACTCGGGTTCTTGTCCGGGTCACACCCACACCCAAGCACACTGACCATCCCGACTACTGGTTCATTAGTTTAAAACGTGGAAAAGAAAATTCTTAAACACAAACCCAAGGCATCTCCCAAATCGTATGAACCCTAGAATCGAAATCTCCCAAATACGAATCGAATCACCCTCTGTTTATGCGTTTAAACAGAGGGCTTTTGATCCTCACATGAAAACGACGGTCTTGGCTATAAGAATTACCTGAAACGACTTCGAGTTGAGAGAGAACGAGCTCAAGCTTTGACTTCGGCTATCGCGGACTGGATTGAACAATGTAGGGTTCGATCGGTGGAATTGACACTTGAGAGAGGTTTGGTGTGATGATGTTGAGCTATGGGGGTCGGTATTTATAACCATTTCGGCATTGAATGCGCGAACGGGTTGGGGAAAATCGGTTGAGCCGATCGGAGTAAATACCGGCATCACGCGTTGCCTCGGTCGAATAGGATCATTAAGGCACCTAGGGGACGGGTCGCATGCGCGAGATGAACCCGAGGTTCATCGAATCTGGATGAGATTCGCGTTTTTTGAATAATCGAGTTAAAAACCGCGGGTGGCGGGTTTCGAACCTGGAACCGCTTTTGGTTTCAGAGGTTTGAGGTTTTTACAAAACAGGCCCTGCAATTTTAAGTGTTTATCATTTCTTGTAAAACTTAAGTTTTAGTTAAAAATCAGTTTTAGTCCCTCGATTTCATAAAAATGAATTAAATGAGTTTCTTTCTAAACAAATCATTTATTAAGTAAAATTTAAATGATTTTTTTTATAGATTTTATAAAATGATCTACAGGACTTGTTATAAACTAAGTGGTTAAAATGAATTTATATTATTTATAAATTTACAAGGTTTTAAGAATCTATATATAGATATATTCATACTTTTAAATCAATTTCACATATATATACATATATATATATATATGTTTTAAGTATAAATTATTTATATATAAATTTAAAACTAATATTTATTGTTTTAAGGAAATAGTTTTAACGCGAAATCGAGTTTTAATTTAGTAACACGTGCAAAAGATAGGTCGAAAAATCTCGGACATTACACAAGTTGCAGCCCGTAGATGTAGGTCACCTTGATCGAACCACGTTAAAACTTGCGTCATTTACTTTTTTGTTTGTGTGTGTGTGATACCTAAAAATTGGTATTAGAGCTTAGGCTCTAGAATACATCACACACAAACCATCCGATCCCGCCACCCTAGCCACCGCTGACACAACTAGGCTTCTGTGCAAATGCTGCCATAGCTATTTCCTGCTGCAATCACGATCGCCTCCACAGGGTTTTTTGCCGCCGATAAGTCTTATCATGACTTAAGTCAATCGCCGTCGAAAGAAAAGATTCCGTCTTTGCTTTCTGCTGTTGTTGACCTGGTTAACCGCCGATGTCAAAGAAGGTATCATTTGTGAATCATGTGTTCTCGAAAAACAAAAGAATTTATCATTTATGAAGACATGGAAGACACCCAAAGTTTTGAAACCGGAGTTGTTCATATAGATGTCTATGGACCTATGTCAGTTCATCCTTGGGAGGTTAACTCTACTACATGACTTTCATTGATGACTCTATACGGAAGGTATATGTCTACTTCCTTAAAAATAAATATAATGTATTTAATACTTTTAAGAAATTGAAAGTTGTTGTTGAAAATGGAACTGATTTGAAGGTCAAATGCCTTAAGTCGGATAATGGAGGAGAATACATAAGCAAGGCATTTCTTGATTATTGATGTACCATCATTTATACATGTTTTACATGCATAATTATCCCCATAAATAGCACAAATTATAGAGAACATGATAAGTGATAATTGACCAAAGTTTCATGTATTAAGAGGTGCAATATGTTATATTTATGCAATTTGATATGTGGAATACAAAGGTTTTGTGTAGCCGTGCATGTGCAGGTGTTGGAAGCTTAAAGTATGATTTTGGAAGATATTAGGCGAGAGATGCAAGAGTCGGAAGAGACACGGAGAAAACGGGGCAAAATGCAGGTCCAGCGTAAGCCTACGCCACCGGCGTAAGCTTACGCCCTTACAGCGTAGGCCTACGCCTAAGTTAATTCTTCACAGCAAGCATCAGGGGACCGACGTAGGCCTACGCCCTCCCAGCGTAAGCCTACGCTGGTTACGTTTTCTGGACGCGAATTTTTGGGAAACAGCCGATTTTGAGGTTTAATTGGGGGTTTCTTCCCCAAAATTCGAATCATCTTTTGCTACACACTCCTAGGGCAATTTTGGATGATTCTAACATCCACTTGAAGATTGAAGATGATCTCCATCACCATGGGCGAGTAATTCACTTGTGGCTTCCTCCAGGCGGACGGTTCATATAGGCTTCATGTTTTGATTCAGTTTATTTATGTTTTTGGATCTATTTAGTTTCTGAAAATAACTGAGTAGATTGATGTATTAGTTATGTTAAACAGTTTATTTGAGTGCTTTGAGTTTGCTTGCTTTACGATCTTGTTCGGTTGATGACAAAACCTAGTAGCAGGGTCGGGTGACTAAAGGGGTAACTTGGCATTCATAAATTGGGTGATTGAATTATACTGGTTTGTGACGGAACTGGTTGTATAGGTTGCTGACAACAGCCTATCTTCAATTACTATTTTAACTGATTTTCCAACACTATGTCTATGTGGTGTCCAATTAAATAACTGAGTTTTGCATAAACCTAGAATCTGAAGTTTGGAGGAGGTTGCATTTTTATTTGATCTGTGTCTTCATTCTAACTATCAAACTAAGCAATTCCACTAACCACTGATTCCTCGTGGATACGATACTCTTCTTACCCTTACTAGTTAAGTGTTTAAGGATTGTTTTTTACCGACCTAACGACATCGATCAAAATGGCGCCGCTGCCGGGGAATCGGTGCGCTTAGTTCTATTGCTTTAGTTTATTGTCTTTAGTTGATTTTAATTCTTATCAAAACCCCAAAAAGACTTCCTTTGCTTCTGTTTTTATTTTTTTTGTTTATTTTGATTATTTCTTCGATCAGAACTACTTGGGTGTGCCACTTGTGCAGGTCGGCATGGACAGGAATTATCATGATGACCAGTATTACTATGAGCCATGCAGTAACTGTGGCATCACTGGCCACTGGGCATTACCCAAGATACAATCAATGTGGTGGTGGTCCTGAGTACCCAAACTATCAGGAAAATTATAATCAAGACTACCACCCGAACGGACCACCTGAACAAGACAACTATCAATCTGAACTGGATGTCATCCGGTCAGATATGAAGGAGATGGCCAAAGTAGTACAAGCAGTGGTGCAGCAACAGGAGAGCCAGGCAAAAGCTCATCAAGCTTTGATAGATCTTGTTTCCCACCTAGCTGGGGTAGTTGCAAGCATCATCAAAGAAGTAGGTAAGCCTTGCAGTGCACATCAACCCTCAGATTCTCAAACCACAAACAGTGCACACCTAAATGATGTAAGTCTTCAACCCTCATCTGATTTTTCTGATGTTGAACATACTCCACCACTGGTAGTAGAGAAAGTGGTGGAGTACAGTGAGTCTGAATCTGATCATAATCAGGATTTAATTTCACAAAATAATCTGAAAAATAAAAATGTGAATAAAGTTTTGAAAATTCCATTCCCTTCGGCTTTGCTCCCACCAGTGTTCCCACCAGTGTTAAGTGAACGGGATCCAACACAAGATGAAAGATGGGAGAAATTTGAAAATCATAAAATTAATCTACCATTTTTGAAAGAACTTAAAGAAAACTCCGATAGTGTTGAGTGCTTGAAAGGTTTGAGTACCCGTAAACGACGGCACAAATGTCCCGAACAGGTAAAGCTAAGTGCTAATGTGAATGTTGTGTTTACGGGTATCTTTCCCCCAAAACTCCAAGATCCAGGGACACCTATTATTTCTATACATATAGGTGAAATTAAAATGGATAGAGCATTACTGGATCTTGGAGCATCTGTGAGTATAATTCCAGGGAGTCTTGTAACGAACCAAATTCCGGGTTTTGTTTTATATAAACAAATATTTCTAATTAATATTATGGTGAAAATAATATTTAGAAATAAGTTGAAACAAGTGGGTTTCAAGTTAGTATCGGGGTTACACTAGTTTTAGCTAGTTTTGGAATGAAAGGGGAGAAAAGAAAAGTTGAGGGACTGAATATGTAATATGGCAAATCTGCCATATTTGACTATAGAAGTCAAAATTGAACTCATTTTGAGTTGTTGGGTCGTTCAAGAGGAAGAGGGGAGAAAACGGGATTGAAGCCAAAATCGTGCATTTGAAGCTTGAAACTTGAAGGTGTTGGCTCACACATCACCTCTCTAACATCAAGTAAGTGTTGATCATCCCTTTCCTCTCATTCTTGAGGTGTTCTTGGTGGGTTTTGATAGAAACTCGAATTTATGTATGCATGTGGTGAAATAGTGTTAGATTATTAATAATCTAGCTAAGCTAAAGTTAAAGAATGATGATTAACATCCTAGAACCCTTTGATTTTGATTATGAGAAGTTAGGGTTCATATGGTGAAAATTGGGGGTGTTTGGGTCATAATGTTAGAATGGTGGATTAATGAAGATTAAGTGTTTTTAAGTTGTTAGACACTAGAACAAACACCAAATTAACTTAATAATAATTTTTGAAAGAAGAATTAGTGTTAAGATTAAGTTAATGAAACTCAAGTAGGTGAGTTTGTGGTGAAAGAGGGTGTTTGGTTATGAGGATAACCCAAACGGGTCAATTTGGGTTGGAATTGGGAAACTGAGTTGTGAACTTAAATGTAATGAAATTTTGGTATATGTTAGATTACTAAACTAGGCGAATGTGTTTAGGTAATCAAATTGCAAAGCTTGAGAGCGGTGCGGGATCTTCTAACCAGAAAGGTAAGTGCTTACGCACTTACTTAGTATTGATGATAAATGGTGAATTTTGTGAATTATGTGTTATGTGATTGTGTACATACTTGTGATATGATAAATTATGAATGATTTAGTATGTACAATGAATGAATGTAGTTATAGTGTTAAGCTATAATGGAAATGGATCATGTGTTGATCATAAATGAAACGGGGATAAATGAGTTATATGCAAGGTTGTATGTATAATGTGTAAAGTTGCATAATTTGTTATGTGGTATGAATGAGCATGAAATTGTATGCATAATTGAAGGAATGTAGTTATAGTAATTATACTATAATGGATATGTTGATATGGAGTTATGGTCTATGAACCATAATGGATAGAATGGATATGGAGTTATGGTCTAAGTACCATAATGGATAGAATAGTTATGGAGTTATGATCTCGTATCCTTTGGGATATGAAGTTATGGCCTATGTGCCATAATGGAAATGGAAAAGTGATAATGAAATGATGAAAGTAACTTGTAGGTGATATACAAGTGTATGAAATCCTTAATTGGCCAAATGGGTGTTAACGGGTCAAATGGGTGAAAGGTGTGAAAACAAGTTGTAATCACTTGTTTGTTATGTTTAACACATTACAATGGTAATATGTTGACGGAATGCTAATGTATGGAACTATAATTGACCAAATAGAGGCAAACGGGTCAAATGGGTGAAAAGGATGAAAACAAGTTGTAAACACTTGTTGGTTGTGTTTATCTCATTACTAATGGTTATAAGTTTATGTGGTTATGCAGGGAAAGCTCCGAAATAGGTCAAGGTCAACGTCCAAGCTTGGAGGGTTCTCGTATGCATTTTTGGTATTTTGAGGATTTTCGTAAAATCCTTGTAAAGTGGTGTAGTTTGGCACAAAAGTTATGTTTTGATGTAATCATATGTTGTCATGATGTTTTTGGTCAAAAATCTAAGTGTTGGTAAAGTTTTGAGGTTAAGCAAAATGAAAAAGGTTGGAAAAATGGTTAAGTGTGAAAACTGCTGAAAGCTGGAAACATTCTGAGAGAAAGGGTTACTCGCGGGCCGCGAGAGTCCAGAAGGATTCTCTCGCGGTACGCGAGAGGGGTTTTTTTTTTTAAAAAAAAAAATTTCCTGGGTTAAGACTTCCGCGCGTTAAAGTTTTGTTTTTTTTAAAAGTGGTGTGTTTCAACTTGGTATCAGAGCAATGGTTTGAGGGATTTGGTGTGCGAGACACTAAACTCAAACCGGGTGCTCTTGATATGGAGGAATGATACGAGAATCCAAGAAGGACTTGACTAAGACTCGGAGCTTGCGGAAATGAAAGGTTAGTAATGATTTGATAAAATGATAATATATATATGGTGTATGTATATATGTATGATGAATGTTGTTAAGGTGTTATGTGTGCCGAAACTTGTTTTGTGACCTGTTATATGGAGATGGTAATTACAATTGGGCATGGCGTATTATTAAACATGTCTGGCCAATATGTTTAATAAGACGAAATGTGCAAGGGACTTTATGATAACCATATAACAATGAACATTTGCAATGATTAGGTGAAGGTGGTTATATATGTATGTATTTATATAGGTAGATAAATATATACTTAATACATATAATAGTGAATGTGTAATGGATACCTAGGGTATTGAAAGTGAAAGGGTATTAAGGTGTTTGTGGTTCATTTTCTCAGTTTAGAGATGGCAGAAGATGCAAGTAATGAACCATTGGATCCAAGAATCCAAGATATGATAAAAGAGGAAGTGGCTAAGGCCTTCGAGCAAGCCACAACCTTGTTAATGGAAGAAATGAGAGGGGCTATCAAGCTTACCCTCGAAGACGTGTTAAAGGAGAAGGAAAGGGTGCCACAGGGTTGTACCCTAAAAGAGTTTATGGTAATTAAGCCCAAGGAATATGATGGGAAAGTGGACCCGATTCTGAGCCACATGTGGGTTGTGGATATGGAGTCTAATTTTGAGACTACTAAATGTAAGCCCGAGGATAGGGTGATGTTCAGTGTGCCTTTGTTGACTGGAAGGGCAAAGGAGTGGTTGTTGAATCTCCGCAAGGAGTGGGGTGTTTTGGGTGTGACCTCCATGTCTTGGGAGGAGTTTAAGGCGGCTTTTCTGAAGTATCATTGCCCGCAAGCCGCAGTTGATAGAATGACTGGGGAGTTTCTCCTCATGAGGCAAAATAATGAGTCAATAGATGAATTGGCTGGAGCTTTCTTTGATCGCGCCAAGTTCTGTCCGGACGTGGTGTCGACCGAGAAGGCGAAGATTGACAGATTTTATGCTATGTTGACTGTGGAATTCAGAGATAGCATATCTCCATCTTCTTTCACCACGCTTGTGGATTTGATAAACAGGTGTCGGGAAAGGGAAGTGGAGTTGAGGAGGCAAGAAGCTAGAGGAGAGACGAGGAAAAGGGAAATTGTGGATCAAGTGGTGAGCAAGATAAAGGGCGGGAGCCTTAGTAAGAAGCCTTTTACCAAGTTCTCTTCTCGAGGATGCAAAGTTTGTGGGAAGGAGCACTATGGGGATTGTAAGAAGGGAACGTCGAATTGTTACAAGTGTGGGAAGCCGGGGCATATGGCAAATCAGTGTCCATGCCAGATTCGTATATGTTATAATTGTTACAAGCCAGGACACCTTAGGGCGGATTGCCCGGATTTGAAGCAAGGTGGAAGCGAGAGAAAAGTTGAGATACCCAGGCCTAAGAGTAGAGCTTTCCACATATCTGTGGAGGAAGCAAAGAACAACTCGGAGGTGGTGTCAGGTACATTCAAGATTAACTCATTACCTGTACTAGTTCTATTTGACTAGTCGTTCGTTTGTGTCTTTGAAATTTGTTAAGCATTCTTCTTTTGTAAGTAGCAAGTTAGATGAACCCTTAGAAATCGAAGCGGCTAATGATAAGAGTTTCCTTGTCTTTGACATTTTTAGAGATTGTAAGTTGAGAGCGGGGGGCGAAACTTTCTTTATTGATTTGATTCCTATGGCTATGGGAGATTTTGATGTTATTGTGGGGATGGATTGGTTGTCAAAGAATAAGGCGAGTATTTTATGTGGACCGAAGGCGATCCAACTTGTTTCCCCGTCGGGAGAGTCCATCTACATAGAAGGTGATAAAAAGGGTAAAGTAAGGTTGTGCACTTATGTGAAGGCGACCAAGTACATGGCGCGTGGGTGCAAGGCGTACATGGCTTGTGTCGCGGATGTGAATGAAAGAGTAAAGGAGATTCACGATGTACCGGTCGTGAACCAATTCGTAGATGTGTTTCCTGACGAGTTACCGGGGATTCCGCCGGATAGGGAGATAGAGTTTGGAATTGATTTGATACCGGGTGCTAAGCCGGTAGCTAAAGCGCCTTATAGATTGGCACCGCCAGAAATGAAAGAACTCATGGAGCAATTACAAGAATTTCTTGACAAGGGTTTTATACGCCCAAGTGTTTCACCTTGGGGTGCGCCCGTTCTCTTCGTCAAAAAGAAGGATGGGAGCATGAGGATGTGTATGGATTACCGGGAGTTGAACAAGTTGACCGTGAAGAATAGGTACCCATTGCCTAGGATTGACGATCTTTTCGACCAATTGCAAGGGGCGTCATGGTTTTCTAAGATTGACTTGAAGTCCGGGTATCATCAGTTGAAAGTGAAGGAAGAGGATGTTCATAAGACAGCTTTTCGCACTCGTTACGGTCACTATGAGTTTACGGTTATGCCTTTCGGTTTGACCAACGCACCTGCGTTTTTCATGGATCTCATGAACCGGGTGTGTAGACCGTTCCTTGATCGTTCGGTCATAGTGTTTATTGAAGATCTTCTCATCTATTCAAGGAGCGAGGGTGATCACGCTTGTCATTTGCGTGAAATTCTTGAAGTCTTGCAAAAGGAGAAGCTTTATGCTAAATTCTCCAAGTGCGCATTTTGGTTGCGCGAGATCCAATTCTTGGGTCATGTGATTAATGAAAGAGGAATTACCGTTGACCCATCCAAGATTATGGCGGTTAAAGAATGGTCATCACCGAAGACGCCTTCGGAGATTGGAAGTTTCTTGGGGTTAGCGGGTTATTATCGGAGGTTCATCGAAAACTTCTCTCGGATTGCTTTGCCGATGACGAAGTTGACTCGTAAGGAGACAAAGTTTGTTTGGAGTCCCGAGCAAGAATCTGCCTTTCAACTCTTGAAAGAAAAGTTGACTAAGGCGCCTGTTTTATCCTTGCCGGACGGGACCGAGGATTTTGTTGTTTATTCGGATGCCTCGCATTCGGGGTTGGGGTGTGTTTTGATGCAAAGGGGGAAAGTGATTGCCTATGCATCTAGGCAATTAAAGACTCACGAGGTGAATTACCCAACCCATGATTTAGAGCTTGCAGCCGTGGTTTTCGCGCTCAAGATTTGGAGGCATTATTTGTATGGTTCTAAGTGTACGATCTACACGGATCACAAAAGTCTCAAATATTTATTTGACCAAAAGGACCTCAATATGAGGCAAAGACGGTGGCTTGAATTGGTTAAGGATTATCATTGTGAGATACTTTATCATCCGGGTAAAGCGAATGTTGTGGCGGATGCGCTTAGTAGGAAGTCAAATCATTCACCTATCAAGGTGAAGTCATTTAAGATGACAATTTCATCATCTCTTATTGATGAAATCCGGGAGGCCCAAGTGTTAGCACTTGGTGGTGACTTGAAGAAGGAACGGATGATTTCTTATGTTGATAAGCTTGGTGAAAATAGCATGGGTTTGAAGACATGCTTTGATAGAATTTGGATACCTAGGTTGTCAAGTGTCTTGACAACTATTCTTGACGAGGCGCATAAATCCAAATATTCTATCCATCCGGGGGCCACGAAGATGTTTTATGATTTGAGGTGTCATTTTTGGTGGCCGGGTATGAGGCGTGATATTTTTAAGTATGTGGAGAAGTGTCTCACATGCTTAAGGGTTAAGGCGGAGCATCAAAAGCCGTATGGAAAGCTTCAACCGCTTGAAATACCGCTTTGGAAATGGGAAAATATAACCATGGATTTGATCACTAAACTACCAAAAACTCGAAAGGGTTATGATGCGATATGGGTAGTAGTGGATCGGTTGACGAAGAGTGCACATTTCCTTCCTATAAAGGAAACATATTCTTCGGATAGATTGGCGGAAATGTATGTGAAGGAAATTGTGTCACGTCATGGTGTGCCAGTGTCGATTATATCGGATCGTGATACGAGATTCACTTCTCGTTTTTGGAAGAAATTCCATGAGGATATGGGGACAAGGTTGAACCTCAGCACCGCTTATCATCCACAAACGGATGGGCAAAGCGAGCGTACGATTCAAACGCTCGAGGATATGTTGCGAGCGTGTGCCTTGGATTTTGGAGGTAGTTGGGACGACCATTTACCGTTGGCGGAATTCTCTTACAACAATAGTTACCATTCTAGTATTGGTATGCCGCCTTTTGAGGCATTGTATGGGAGAAAGTGTCGAACACCCGTGTGTTGGGGTGAGATTGGTCAACGGGAGCTTGGTAGTGTCGAAGTGGTCAAGGAAACTAATGATAGTATTGACCAAATTAGAGCACGCTTGAAGGCGGCTCAAGATCGCCAAAAGTCTTATGCGGATAATAGGAAGCGGGCGATTGAGTTTCAAGTGGGAGACTTTGTGCTTTTGAAAGTCTCTCCTTGGAAAGGGGTGATACGGTTTAGGAAACGGGGGAAGTTAAGTCCTCGTTTCATTGGGCCGTTTAAGGTGATAGCAAAGGTGGGTACGGTAGCTTATCGTTTGGAGCTACCGGAGGGACTAAGTAGACTTAATAACACATTTCATGTGTCTCATTTGCGGAAGTGTTTGGCGGATGAATCTACTTTTGTCCCTTTGGACGATATCGAATTGGATGAAAAGTTGAATTATGTTGAAGAACCGGTGGCAATCTTGGATAGAAAAGTGAAGCGTTTGCGCAATAAAGAGATTAGCCAAGTTTTGGTGAGGTGGAAACATAGAAAGGGAGCGGAAATGACTTGGGAAACCGAGGAAGAAATGCTTAAACATTATCCGAACCTTTTATGTGAAGTCGGGTTTCGGGGACGAAACCCAAATAAGGGGAGGTGATTTGTAACGAACCAAATTTCGGGTTTCGTTTTATATAAACAAATATTTCTAATTAATATTATGGTGAAAATAATATTTAGAAATAAGTTGAAACAAGTGGGTTTCAAGTTAGTATCGGGGTTACACTAGTTTTAGCTAGTTTTGGAATGAAAGGGGAGAAAAGTAAAGTTGAGGGACTGAATATGTAATATGGCAAATCTGCCATATTTGACTATAGAAGTCAAAATTGAACTCATTTTGAGTTGTTGGGTCGTTCAAGAGGAAGAGGGGAGAAAACGGGATTGAAGCCAAAATCGTGCATTTGAAGCTTGAAACTTGAAGGTGTTGGCTCACACATCACCTCTCTAACATCAAGTAAGTGTTGATCATCCCTTTCCTCTCATTCTTGAGGTGTTCTTGGTGGGTTTTGATAGAAACTCGAATTTATGTATGCATGTGGTGAAATAGTGTTAGATTATTAATAATCTAGCTAAGCTAAAGTTAAAGAATGATGATTAACATCCTAGAACCCTTTGATTTTGATTATGAGAAGTTAGGGTTCATATGGTGAAAATTGGGGGTGTTTGGGTCATAATGTTAGAATGGTGGATTAATGAAGATTAAGTGTTTTTAAGTTGTTAGACACTAGAACAAACACCAAATTAACTTAATAATAATTTTTGAAAGAAGAATTAGTGTTAAGATTAAGTTAATGAAACTCAAGTAGGTGAGTTTGTGGTGAAAGAGGGTGTTTGGTTATGAGGATAACCCAAACGGGTCAATTTGGGTTGGAATTGGGAAATTGAGTTGTCAACTCAAATGTAATGAAATTTTGGTATATGTTAGATTACTAAACTAGGCGAATGTGTTTAGGTAATCAAATTGCAAAGCTTGAGAGCGGTGCGGGATCTTCTAACCCGAAAGGTAAGTGCTTACGCACTTACTTAGTATTGATGATAAATGGTGAATTTTGTGAATTATGTGTTATGTGATTGTGTACATACTTGTGATATGATAAATTATGAATGATTTAGTATGTACAATGAATGAATGTAGTTATAGTGTTAAGCTATAATGGAAATGGATCATGTGTTGATCATAAATGAAACGGGGATAAATGAGTTTTATGCAAGGTTGTATGTATAATGTGTAAAGTTGCATAATTTGTTATGTGGTATGAATGAGCATGAAATTGTATGCATAATTGAAGGAATGTAGTTATAGTAATTATACTATAATGGATATGTTGATATGGAGTTATGGTCTATGAACCATAATGGATAGAATGGATATGGAGTTATGGTCTAAGTACCATAATGGATAGAATAGTTATGGAGTTATGATCTCGTATCCTTTGGGATATGAAGTTATGGCCTACGTGCCATAATGGAAATGGAAAAGTGATAATGAAATGATGAAAGTAACTTGTAGGTGATATACAAGTGTATGAAATCCTTAATTGACCAAATGGGTGTTAACGGGTCAAATGGGTGAAAGGTGTGAAAACAAGTTGTAATCACTTGTTTGTTATGTTTAACACATTACAATGGTAATATGTTGACGGAATGCTAATGTATGGAACTATAATTGACCAAATAGAGGCAAACGGGTCAAATGGGTGAAAAGGATGAAAACAAGTTGTAAACACTTATTGGTTGTGTTTATCTCATTACTAATGGTTATAAGTTTATGTGGTTATGCAGGGAAAGCTCCGAAATAGGTCAAGGTCAACGTCCAAGCTTGGAGGGTTCTCGTATGCATTTTTGGTATTTTGAGGATTTTCGTAAAATCCTTGTAAAGTGGTGTAATTTGGCACAAAAGTTATGTTTTGATGTAATCATATGTTGTCATGATGTTTTTGGTCAAAAATCTAAGTGTTGGTAAAGTTTTGAGGTTAAGCAAAATGAAAAAGGTTGGAAAAATGGTTAAGTGTGAAAACTGCTGAAAGCTGGAAACATTCTGAGAGAAAGGGTTACTCGCGGGCCGCGAGAGTCCAGAAGGATTCTCTCGCGGTACGCGAGAGGGGTTTTTTTTAAAAAAAAAAAAAAATTTCCTGGGTTAAGACTTCCGCGCGTTAAAGTTTTGTTTTTTTTAAAAGTGGTGTGTTTCAAGTCTGTATGATCAGCACGATTTTGGTCCATTACAGAGAGTTAACACCACCGTGGTGTTGGCTGATCAGACTCCCGCACATCCTCGGGGGATTGTAAAGGATGTGATTTTGAAGGTACGAGAGTTTTATTACCCAGTGGATTTCTTAGTGTTGGATTGTGTCAAGAACACAGAGTCAACTATTATTTTGGGTAAACCGTTCTTGGCCACTGCTCAGGCAAATATTAACTGTGCTGAGGGAACGGTAAGGATGAGGTTTGGGGCTCAGAAAATGAGTCTTAAAATATTTTCAAACTTGCCAACCCCGAAAGCTAACAAATGTGGATCACCTGAAAAGGTGAATCACACAGTCGAGAATGCTTGTGTTGTGTTTGACAGGTCAGCTGAGATGAAGAATGGTGAGACTCCAGACAATGGGAAGAAAAGGGTCAGAAAGAGAAAGCGGAAAGGGAAGAAACCGCGAGTTCATGATGTAGATCAAGAACTCTTTTCTCTGTTTATGAAGGCTTGGAGAAAAGTGGATGATGAGAGGAATTTAAGTGTGGGGAAGGAGGACTGCAAGCATCCTACCCGACCACCATGACCGAAGTAAGGTACACTGCGTCGGGCTGAGGACGTTAAACTTAGCACTCTTAGGAGGTAGCCTAAGGTATGTTTTACATTCATGTCTAGTTAAATGAACTTTGCGGGTGTGTTCAATAGAAACCCTCAAGAGACTCAACTCGTCCACTCGGGCTACCGAGGGGTTTAAAAGGCTTGATGCATATGCTAAATGCATCCGTGATTCCTACGAAAGTGAGTTAGGAAATTATTTCTTTGTTTTGTGTGTGAGCCGGCCAAGTGTGGGGAATTTTCATGGGTTGTCAAGTGAGTGTGCGTGTCGTCAAATGAATGCTAGCCCGTTTGTAGAGTTTTAGAGGTGTATGTTTTTTGGTTTATATCGAGTCAGTTTTATGTTGTTATACATTGAGTCAGTTTGATGTTTTTGGGTTTGTTTCGAGTTTAATTTTTCCAAGTTTGGATTGATCCACCCGTACTCAGTCTCCATTCGGGTGGTGATGGTTCGAGTTTGATTTTCATGTAAAAGGCAACCCAATAGCAAATTTTGATGGCGATCGCGAAGAAAATGCTATACGATCGTATAAGTTTGGATTGAAGACAGTTACAGCTTGCAACCAGCTAAGTACTTTCCAATTCTTTATATAGTTTTATTTTTGCATATTTATTTTCATCGTCTCTCATCCTACATTGGGGGCAATGTAGAGTTTAAGTGTGGGGATGGGAGACTGAGTTTGTATAGAAAAATATATATATATATATATAAATTGAAAAAAATCCATAAAAATTTAAAAAGTTTCAAAAATGTCCTTGGATCATAATTTTGTAACTAAATGGAAAATGATAGATATAATTGGAAACTATGCTTGTGTGATCAAATTGAATAATAAATAGAAAACGCGTTTGATTTGTAATGTTTTGGTAGGCACAACCGATCTAAAGAGCTTAAATATCCTGATATTGTATCTAGGGTTAATTGACAATTAATTCAGGATGTCTTGTGGGTTCTTATCTTAGGGGTTTCGGCAAAGTTGAAACTGTCATCATAAGGTGATAGGTACCACTATAAGCAAAAAATTACAAGTTTTTAAAATTACTTGGCACACCACTTTCTTTTTATGAAAATAAATCCGAAAATTGGTGACGCCCGCAATCCATAATCCATCTTGCATGAGCTTAATTAAACAAAATTGAGAGTTTGAGTTCAGCCTACGTGTTTCCCTTCGGGATGGTGACTTGAAGGATACACCCATGGGCGGGACTTAAGTGATCAATATTGGATGACTAAGTTAGGAGTACGTGTTTCCCTTCGGGATGGTGACTTGAAGGATACACCCATGCTCCGAAGCTTATGTACTTCATGGCTTAAGAACTGCAGCCTACGTGTCATATATCGTGTTCCAGCGTGATTGAAACACCACTGGGTTAGGTTTATTCATAAAATAATAATAAAAGCTCAAAAACATGCATCCATCGATCCATAATCCCATAATTTTCAAAAACTCGTAAATTAGTGTTTATAGTGGTGGGAAATCTATAAGGTTTAACCCGTGCCTAAACATGACTTTGAGATGGGATTAGACTAAGTTGTAGCTTCCTGAATGTGAGACCCATAGAGAAACTGTTGCTTGGTAATAAATAGGATAGTAGATCACAGAACCGGGGGCTCAATAGATCGGTGGTTGGGTTTAGTCGGATAGAAATACCAATTGTTACAGTCAATGCGTGATTATGTTTTAATTGTATGAGATTATGAGAGCAGGTTTCAATTATGATTCCATTGCATAATTCTTTTTTGGGACGCAAAAGAGTAAGTGTGGGGATGTGATAATTGACCAAAGTTTCATGTATTAAGAGGTGCAATATGTTATATTTATGCAATTTGATATGTGGAATACAAAGGTTTTGTGTAGCCGTGCATGTGCAGGTGTTAGAAGCTTAAAGTATGATTTTGGAAGATATTAGGCGAGAGATGCAAGAGTCGGAAGAGACACGGAGAAAACGGGGCAAAATGCAGGTCCAGCGTAAGCCTACGCCTACTGGCGTAAGCCTACGCCACCAGCGTAAGCTTACGCCCTTACAGCGTAGGCCTACGCCTAAGTAATTTCTTCACAGCAAGCATCAGGGGACCGGCGTACGCTGGTTACGTTTTCTGGACGCGAATTTTCGGGAAACAGGCGATTTTGAGGTTTAATTGGGGGTTTCTTCCCCAAAATTCGAATCATCTTTTGCTACACACTCCTAGGGCGATTTTGGATGATTCTAACATCCACTTGAAGATTGAAGATGATCTCCATCACCATGGGCGAGTAATTCACTTGTGGCTTCCTCCAGGCGGACGGTTCATATAGGTTTCATGTTTTGATTCAGTTTATTTATGTTTTTGGATCTATTTAGTTTCTGACAATAACTGAGTAGATTGATGTATTAGTTATGTTAAACAGTTTATTTGAGTGCTTTGAGTTTGCTTGCTTTACGATCTTGTTCGGTTGATGACAAAACCTAGTAGCAGGGTCGGGTGACTAAAGGGGTAACTTGGCATTCATAAATTGGGTGATTGAATTATACTGGTTTGTGACGGAACTGGTTGTATAGGTTGCTGACAACAGCCTGTCTTCAATTACTATTTTAACTGATTTTCCAACTCTATGTCTATGTGGTGTCCAATTAAATAACCGAGTTTTGCATAAACCTAGAATCTGAAGTTTGGAGGAGGTTGCATTTTTATTTGATCTGTGTCTTCATTCTAACTATCAAACTAAGCAATTCCACTAACCACTGATTCCTCGTGGATACGATACTCTTCTTACCCTTACTAGTTAAGTGTTTAAGGATTGTTTTTGACCGACCTAACGACATCGATCAATAAGATATGATACTTAATCCACTTATTTGTGTTACAAGAGGATAATTAACCCTCGCATACAAAAACATGAAGAAAACACCAAAAAACAAGGCAAAATCAGCATTCGGAAGCCAGTTGAACGAAAGCGGACGCATGGAGTCAACCAGGAAGTCAAAAAGTCAACAGGGAACAAAAAGTGGCAATGCACGGTCGTGCAAATGACCCCACGTGCCCCTTTCCTTTCTTGCTCTGCCAGATTCCCTCACGTGCAAGAGATGTGTGCTTTGCACGACCGTGCATCCTAATGCACGGTCGTGCATTACCAATTTCAGAGTCTATAAATAGCAAGCTCATTCTAGTGTTTTAGGTGTCCATTACCAAGAGTTGGGAAGGCCTTAGTGCTCTGCTAAGAGCCGAAACTCTCTCAGTTTTGGTCCATTTAGGTTTTTCTTTCTATTTTCTTTTCTAAGTCTTGTATTATGAACTTATTCTTCTCGTTCGAGTAAAACAAAAGGAAATCTATACCCACTCTCCCTTGGTGTTGGAACACTTCCACACATTATCTAAGGGTTAGTGGAGTCACTTATATGGTCATTTATGGCTAGTCCTCTTGTGTTGCTTGAGTTGGTTGAACTTTAATTAATTAATGAAGTATTTTTAGTAATTTATGTTTTTAAAATCTTTACTATAATTTATCTAGAAAAGACCAGAATAAGTGATCTTTAAATCAATTTAATAATCTTTTATCTTGTGAGTTACTTAAGCAAGACTTTTTGTTTGGGAAGCTTATTCGATATTTGTACTGTCTATATACAAATCTTGATGCTAGCACGGCCGATTAGTATAGATATAATATTATGGGTTGATTGAAGGTTTGGGTATTCAGCAAGCTGTTTGAGCCCTAAACAGACCAGGCGGTTTGTGTCGGTAATTCTCTACTTCTCTTGTATCGGCTTGCAGAGGACTTCTTGCGGGAGCCATGGGGTTTGATCTTGAGAAGGAAAGTCTTATTTATTTGAAATAATATTATAAGTAAAGACAACTATTTAAGAACATAATTAGTTAGGTCCGAGCGTTCATAAAGTACCTTTGGAGGAAGTCGTGCATTCTGATTTACCGAAAGAAGTTACAAGACCAGACGTACGTCATTCACAGGGATAATAAGTCCGAATAATGAGTTATGATGATACCGACGGACTTCACACCCCGTTTAGGGTCCGTTATACTCATTAAGGAACAGTTGGCCGACCGTATCCACTGTTTCGTTACGACATACTAACTCCCCTATCGAAAGAGTTAGTACTAGTAACTATGATCAACCTTACTTTAAATACAACATTAATTAACAAGGGATAACAACTAGAGTAACACCTTAAACAGAATAATAGTTCTAATTACATTTCTTAACTTTTATTTTCCTTTTAAACAAAACCCATTTTCCAACTTATTATTCTAGTCAGACAATAGTGAGGGTTGAGTACGGGATCTGTGTCCATAGTTCGATACTTGGTTCTTACCCAAACTATATTACGCTGCGATAGGTACACTTGCCTATTGTGTGTGTTTTAAGTTAAAGTAATTATCATTTTATAAATTTAAAACCTGATCTTGAAAAATCATCTTAAAAATATATTTATTTATATTTTTATATATTTAAACACACGACATCAATTATTGTGCCAAACATGGAATCAAGATGATCAAGACATTCCTAGGAACTGCTCAGCAGAATGGAGTTGTAGAAAAGATGAACATAATACTTAATGAAAGGGCGAGGAGCATGAGGTTGAATGCTGGGTTCCCAAAGATGTTTTGGGCTGCACTTCATCCTATCTGATCAATCGTGGACCGTTTGTTCCTGTGGGATTTAAAATACCATAGGAAGAAGGGCAAGGAAAGGAGGTAAGTCTCAAACATCTGAAAATATTTGGTTATAGTGCTTACACTTTGTTGAAAGATGGTGACATGGATAAGTTAGATTCAAAGGCCATGAAGTGCACATTCATTAATACGAGTTAGATAATAGAGGTTACATGCTTTAGGATTTTGAAAGTAGAAAGGTAACCAGAAGTAAGCTTATCACTTTCGATAAAGATGAATTATATAAAGACAGGAATACAACATATTCAGAAGTTCAAGAAGAGTATAGTGTGATTGGTGATGAAGAGACAAAGAAACCTAGTGAAACTGAAGCTCCATTAGACATTCCCGATAGTGGGAACTCATAGATTGAAATTCAAGATGATTCAACCAGTAATGAAAGTTCTGAATAAGAGGAAGAAGATCCACTGGTTCCAACTCTCGTTCCTCTTGAGGCTCACTGGGTCAGGAGATCCACCAGTTCTAGCTCCCGTTCAAGATGATACATCATAGCCTAAAAGATACTTTCCATCGGTCAATTTCCTATTATTAGCAGAAAATGGAGAACCTCAATGTTACACTGAAGCTATCAGTGTTAAAAATTCATTGTAGTGAGAGGTAGCATTGAAAGATGAGACGAGTTCCTTAGAGAAGAACATAACTTGGGAGTTGACAAAGCTCTCTTCAGGAAAGAAAGCATTGCACAACATATAAGTTTATAGGTTCAAAGATGAACATGATTATACCAAACGGTATAAAGCCCGTTTAGTGTTTAAGGGGTTTCAATGGAAACTGGGAGTAGATTACAATGAAATCTTTTCCCTGGTTATGAAGATGACTAATATCAGGTTGGTTCTCAGCATTGTAGCAACATAAAACTTGCATCAAGAGTAACTAGATGTCAAGACAACTTTCCTACATGTAGATCTTAATGAAGATATTTATATGGTGGAGCAAGAGGGTTTTCAAGTTACAGGAAGGGAAAACATGGTTTGGAGGTATAAAAAGAGCTTGTATGGACTGAAACAAGCTCCTAGATAGTGGTACTTGAAGTTTGATAACTTCATGGGCAGAATTGGGTACAAGAGGTGTGAAATTGACCACTGTTGTTACATCAAGAAGTTCAGTAAGTCATATATCATCCTCCTTCTATATGTTGATGACATGTAATTCAAAGTTTCATATATGAAGGAAATAAAGAAAGTGAAGAAATAAATGTCCAAGGAATTTGAAATGAAGAATTTTGGGTGCTGTAAAACAAATACTCGGGATGATTATTACTAGAAACAATGAAGATGGTTCTCTGACACTATCCTAAGAAAAGTACAATGGAAGGTGTTAGAAAATTTTAGTATGAAAGATGCCAAAAGCAGAAGCACTCCATTGGGGAAGTCAAGTTAAACTTTCTAAAGACTAGTCACCAAATACGGATGAAGACATAACTAAAATGGCTAAGGTTCATTATACATCAACTGTTGGTAGCCTTTTGTACGTTATGGTTTGCACAAGGCTAGATATAGCACACGCAATGGGGGGTGGTTATCTGCTACATGTCAAATCCGGGGAAAGAACATTGGAAGGCAGTCAAATCGCTACTCAGGTATTTGAAAGAGACTTCAAAGATGGCATTGTGTTTTAAGGGAAAAGACATTGTGCTGAGAGATTATACAGATGCAAACCTAGGGGGATGCAAAAAGTCTTATAAAAGCACTACCGAGTATGTTATTTTAGTGGGAGGAATTGTAGTTAGTTGGATGTCCATGATACAAAAGAGTGTTGCTCTTTCAACCACAGAAGCTGAGTATATGGGTGCTGTTGAAGCCAGCAAATAACTCATATGGTTGTAGAACTTTCTGGAAGAACTTGGGAAGAAACAACCAGGTAGTCCATTATTCTGTGATAATCAGAGTGCAATACATCTAGGGAAGAATCCCGTGTTTCATTGAAAAATGAAACACATTCAGCTAAGATACCACTATATCAGAGGTCTAATCAGTGATGGTACCCTACAATTGGAGAGGATAAAAGGAACAAAGAATCCATCGGATATGCTCACTAAGGTTGTCACCTTGGATAAGTTGAAGCTTTGCATAGCTTCAACCGGCCATTAGGAGTAATTGATTAGAAGGCGGCTGCAATTAGAGATAAAGGAATTTGTAAAAGTACAAGTGCAGATGGAGCGTGGTTTGAAGTTTGTCAAAGCCTCTAAGTGGGAGACTGTTGATCGGTGTCGAAGGGACCGGTCAAAGATAAAGAATTAGAGTGTCCTAATCACCTTAAACTAGTTAGGGTAAGAAGGGTGTCGAACCACGAAGAGTTTGTGGTCGGTGCTCAACTTCAATTGACAATGCGATTTATGAAGTGACAATGGGTCTTTCTGACCAAACACAAGCAATGATTTAGGTGAAACTTATCAAACTCAACAAACAAGGATTATCAACTAACAATTATGCCCAATAGTAATCAAGTACCAAACAAACGATTTAGATTGTAACAATAATTAAAAAGGAATCACACCCGGGTTTCAAGTTCACAAGTAATTAGGGATTATCACACCAACATATGAGTTCAAACAATCAAATGGTTATCCAAATCAAATTAACCAAATCTAACCAAGAACATCAACATTCATACATCATCGGCAAATAGTGTAAAACAATATTCACGAATGAAATCGAGACAAATGTATGCAATATAGAATTAGATTAATCAATAGATTCAACACAAATCGAAGTTCATAGCAATTATCATCTAACAGGGTCAATGGTGCAAGAATTTATCGACTCCCGTGAGTTCATAAAAATACTAAACACAAAGATTCAAGTATTTCAAACTAAACGATTACTAGAATTGTTTCTCAAAGCTAGCATATGATAAAAACCCTAAAAACTTACAAACAATCCACCTGGGAATGATTACCGGTGGATTAGCCGCTCATGGTTGTGGAATTCATCTTCGATTCTTCAATTTCTTGATACCGATCTTCAATAATATCTTTCTAGCCTCCCAAAATCGCCAAAAACTGTTGTTCAAAAGATGATTTTGAATTTGGGGAAGAAACCCCTAGTTAAACACTGAAAATCGGCTGTTTCACTAAAAATCCGCATCTGAAACGTAACCAGCGTAAGCTTACGCTGGGGGCGTAAGCTTACTCCGCCGAGCTGAAGCTACTGTTCAGAAAATGTTACCGGCGTAAGCTTACGCTCCTAGGGCTTAAGCTTACGCTCCTAGGGTAATTCTTAACCAACTTTTTGAATCCGGCTTCTTGAGCTACCCAAGATTCATATATTATGGGTCTCGTAACTTATTTTCTAGCTCGAGATATGCCTGTTTCAAGATTTAGCTTACAAAACTTCCACATCAGCCTCCATCTTTTGCATAGTTTCCGATCCAATTCCTCTACTTCCTCTCTAATGCTTCCAAAACACGTACTTAGCATCCAAACACCTATAAATCATAAACACATGCAAAGTAAACGCGTTTCATGCTAAATCACATATAAAAACGTATAGTTAAGCATTATAAACACCCAACGAACACCTACACATCAACTGTCGAGTATGGAGGCTTGCCAAAAATCGGTCGGTCCTAGCCTCCCATACGGTTGGATTATGGAGGCGGCTTAACTTGTTAGTTAAGCAATTAACCCTAGAATTAGTCTTATAAGTAGACATCAATGTACTTGTAATTTTCTTGAGCGCAATAATAATATAAACCCTAGTTGTAGCGCGTGGACATAGGTCACCTTGACCGACCATGTTAAAACTTGTGTCGTTTACTTTTATGTTTGTGTGTGTACACGTGTGATACTTAACAGTACGTAGTTTAATGGACTTCGATCATTAACTCTGCTGTATATATATTAACTCCATGAGTATCTTGAATCATTTCTAAGTTTATTAATTTTAAAAATGGAGTTAACTAACTAAAACATGATCAACTTTCATAAAATCTGACATTGTCATTAACTGTTTACACCAACCAACTCTAATTAGTGAAACTACTAATTTCTAAGTATAAAAAAACCTTTAACACTAACTTCTTTATCCCTGTCATTGGTTGAGTCCGAATTAGCATTTTCCCCAATATCACTATACAAGTGAAGCTCGAGCAAATCCCTGACTGAAAACGCAAAAATGGGAGCGATCCTACACCAGCGGCTAATAGTGTGTCAAACAACCGAGGCCACCATACACGAGGTGAAAAGATGTTCGCTAGATTCGGGAACAGAGTTACACAACACGCACCTTAGATTATCAACAAGAATGTTCCTCCTAGCCAAGGCAACTCGAGTCGGGATCCTTTCGAACTCCGCCCTCCACTCGAAAATATTGCATTTAAGAGGAACCCACTTGATCCATTTCATGTCAAACCGAGAACCAAAATCCCTACACTTCATCATACATCTCTTAACCGAACCAACGGAAAAAGTGGTTGAGCTCTCTACCGTCCAAACCCAACCATCCTTCTCTTCAGATAATTTAATCTCGTCTAATCTGGATATACAATTACTCCATTCAGAATGCTCCGTAGCTGAAAAGTGCGCCCTTTTCCACTTCCACCGGCCCTGAAAGTTCTTATCAACAAGATTGAAACGGTCACTAATCACACATTTTTTCTCCCCTTCCGGTAAAAACAGATTCGGATAAACCTCTTTCAGCGGCTCGAGACCGAGCCATGGATCCAACCAAAATCTGATCTCTTTCCCGTCACCTACCGATCCCCGAAAAAGCTGTGTTAGAGACTGCCCAGCAAAAACCTTCTTGAAGTCCAAAGAAGCGATATTCTTCCAAACTCCCGAAAAAGACATTCACCGGAACAAAATCCGAAACATTTATTACTATCGATAACTTGTCTACACATGCTTTGCTTCTCGTTCTTGTATCTCCACATCCACTTCGTCAACAAAGAAAAATTTATATCTTTAAGCTTGCTCAAACCGAGACCCCCCTCATCCTTTGGCGAAGTGACCCGATCCCAATTAACCCAATTAATCTTTTTCCCCTCGCTTCCTCCTCCCCACAGAAACCTCTTGATTATTGATTCCAAACCAGCGATCACCTTAGTTGGTGACTTGTAGAGATAGAAGTAATATTTTGGGTGACTTTCGAGGACCGAGTTGATTAGGCTGACCCGACCTCCAATAGAAAGAAGAGAGGCTTTCCACAGAGATAGGCGAGACTCAAAAACTTTGAAAACCGGCCTCCACTGAGACACCCTATTCATATTCGCCCCAACTGTTAACTCGAGATAGTTAAAAGGAAATGACCCAATTTTACATTTGAGAACAGCCGCCAATCTGGCCACCTCCGCCTCCTCCACACTAACTCCGAAGAAAGAAGACTTGCTAAAGTTAATCTTAAGTCCCGAGCATAAGTAAAAACATCTCAAGATTCTAGCCACATTATTAACATTAAAAGACGACCATTCTCCTAGAATAATCACGTCGTCAGCATAAAGGAGATGAGAAATCCTCGGCCCGTTATTAGGAGAGCGAATGCTATTAAATGCACCCACCGCACACGCCTTATCTAACATACAAGAAAGGGCCTCCATCACTATCAAAAACAGAAAAGGGGAGATTGGGTCCCCTTGTCTCATCCCTTTAGAACACTTGAACTCGAATGTAGGAGCGCCATTGACCAAAACCGCGGACCTAGCCGAGGATAAGATACCTGAAATCCATGTACACCACCGAGGAGGGAAACCCATTTGAGCCATAACCGAGACCAAAAAATTCCAACTAACATTGTCGTATGCTTTTTTGAAGTAGATCTTAAGAAGAAACGCCGAATTATTTTTCTTCTTACACACCAGGATAGCACCTCGTTCACTATCAGTGGCCCATCCAGGATAAACCGACCACCCAAAAAAACCGACTGATTGAAAGAAATAACCGATCCCAGCACCAATTTGAGGCGATTAGCGAGAACTTTAGACAGAACTTTACTTATCATACCGATCAAAGTAATTGGTCTATAGACGTTGAGCGATTCCGGATTTCTAAGTTTGGGGATTAAGGCTATAAACGACGAGCCACACCCTCTACTAATCTCACTGGTCTTGAAGAAGAAAGCAAAAATTCTGACAAAATCGGGTTCAAAAGCCTTCCAGAATTTCTTGAGAAACCTGAAGTTGAAACCGTCCGGCCCTGGGGAACGATCATCCCCGCATTCAAAAACCGCATTTTCGAAGTCCGGTCTATCCATCCAAGAGTTAAAAACTCTAAAAGGGCGAACAACCAGAGACCCTGAGAACCTTCTTTGATGATGGCTAAAGACTCCCACAACTGCCTTTTAGCCGCTATTCCTTGCGGCCCATACACATTCACAAGATTAAGGACTTCGGAACACCCTTTAAGAGAACCTTTGAGATATATGAAATTTTGATTTAAAACCGACTGTTGAAGGTTGAAAATTCTAGGGTCCCAAACACAAAGGAGACCACCCGACCTACCGACGAACTCAAAAGAAAAATTAGAATTACCCCAAAATTTAAATAATTATATAAATAAATAATAATAGATGAACACTAAACAAAAATTAAGTAGATATCATATGACAAGTTAAGTTAATAATGTTATTACCGCATATATGCCTAAAAAGGTAAGTACATAATTTAGTCCCTATCCACATGTTCAATTTTCCAGCCATACATGTTGATATCAGAATACTCCATTGGCAGCCACGTGTTCAATGCAGTCCTCAGATCTAAATAGTGTATTCGTGGTCCATCTTACATTTGGCGACAAGTAGCATATAGCCACTTGTTCTACTAGTCTACTATCCAATTATATCACATAACCTATCTTTTTCCCTACAACATTATTAATCCCTCTCCAACAACAACATAGTGGTGTCCCGAAACAAAAAATTCAATATGAATACAAATATATAATAATAGACTATGTCACAGTTAATCTCACTTAAAAAGTAGAGTTTAAAGATGATTAGAAGAGGTATCTTTAAATGTTAGATACATTTTATTAGCCGTTTGGTATATTATAACATTATGTATAGTATACCGATTATTGTGTAATTACTTTATATTATATCATGTTCTGTATTTCTATATATAGTGGTGATCAATACAAGGAATCTTTATTGAGGGATTTCTCAAACTCTAACATTATATCAAGCCACTAAGTCTTCTACCCTAAAATTCATTCTTTTTTCAGTTGTACAACTTCTGTTCCGACACCGCCAAAAACGACGACAAATTGCCTCTCACCGCCCACCCCCTACTTTCCTTGAGTCGCGATTAGGTTACTCTAAAATTTTCGCCACCATCCGCTCACGGACGCCGCTTCCTTTTACAAAAGACGCGCGTGAGAGTGCGTAGTTACCTGGACCGCCGTCGTGTTGAGAATCATTGTACCAGTTTTAACTTTTAAAACAAATAAATATTTAATCCTTTTAAATAAATAAATCATATATATTTAACGGAAGCTATTTAGAGTACATTGAACATATCGGATCTGGATTCCTAACAGTGTTTAAAGATTATATTACACGCGCATAAACAATATAATAAAATCCAACTATAGGGTGTTTAAAGATTATACTTTCGACGATTACCAGATCAGAACACCTCGGGTCAACAAACGTCACGCTGGATGACACGATCACGAAACTTGCAAACAAGCTAACCCGTCACACAGACTCAAGAGGGAGACGGTTGCGCAAGGAGGCGACGGCTGGCCGACGGCGACGTACGGTGGTGGTTGCCGATGTCGAATTCGCAAGGGGAGGGGAGGGGCGCCAATTTGGGTTGGGTAGGATTAGGGTTTAGGTTTTGAATATAATGATGTATTTATAATTATTATAATTACACATTAGTCCCTTGGGTATTAACAATTAATACCCCATTAATAATTAACTATTAATTATCAAACCCTTGTGTTTTACTAATCGTAAATAATCAGTAAAAAAATACAATCTTTAAATGTTTAACATATTAAACATTTATTACTCGTAAATAATTATTTCACTAAATAATTAATTAACTCAATCACCAAAAATATTTCTCTAAATATTAATCCACTTTTTAACAAATCCGTCTTTCTTGAATTATAATATTTAACAACTAAATATCATATATTTGTTCGTTACTCAAAGTGTAACTCTTTAGATTGTAGCTCGTTAGTAATGTTGACTTAATTGACGATCGGACATCATATATCCAACACATCGTTCTTCCACCGCCGTGTTTGTCATCTCCGTCCGAACAAAACAATGTATTGGTTGTCGGTTTCCACAGTTCCTTTTGCTGTTGCTCGTCTCTGCCGTTGCGTTTGGGTTTCACTAGTCTCAGTTTTTAGCAAAACCCTTTGCCTACGGTTAGTTCTCTCCTTGTCTTTCTGGTTTTTACTATTTTGATTTCTTTTCTTTTACATTAAAATTATGTCTACCACCGGAACCATCACCAACACCATTTCCCTAACCGTTGTCTTGTCACACCCCGGCCGGCGGCGGATTATACGCCGGGGCTGACACGGTTGTTCAAAAGCACATGATTGGCTATTAAATGCGATAATATTTATTATTCAATTTAAAGTATTCGTTACATGGGAAAAGGAAACGAAACGATCAAAACATAACGTATATTTAATTAACTAGGTCCATGTCCTATGTGAGCACGTTGAGTCCTTAAACCGGAGCACCTGAAACATGCGAGTAAAGGTCAACTACAAGTAGTTGGTGAGTAACATAGGTTTTGACTCCAACAAAAGTTAAGTAAAAATGTTTTGGAATTCAATATGTTCAAAGCATAACTAAGGCATAAATGTGAAAACATACAAGGTTCCAAGCGTACAATTCAATCCGTAGTAAATGGAAAAACTGGTAAGTACAATCCCACTGATTGTGTTTTGAAAAAATAGTAATATGGTACACACAAAACCCGCTAAGGTTTGTGCTAACTAGAATCGGATTCCCCTATAAATGATCATGTTAGGTACTACCTTAGGCCTGGGTAGCAGGTTAATGAATGTACTAGTATGAATACATGTAATGGTCACCAAGCAGTTTAAGACATAAAGCACGTAGTAAATAGCATGAGAACATTAGTATTGAATTTGGTAAGCATGGTAAGTAAACATGTTCCACCCCAAGTATTTGTAAACAATAGTAAAAAGAAAGGGGGCTATGAAACTCACTTGAATCAAATTAGGAATGGTAGGAACCGGTAGATATGGGTAGGCCTCGTGAGGACTTCTCACACAAAACCTACACGTGTAAACGTATCTAGCTCAACGTATGTTTAATGGAATTCGGGAAGTTTTGATATCTTAGGGTTTCATAAGGTTTGGGGTTTGATATGGGATATATATATATTTTTTTAAGGAGTCATATGTCTATGACAATTATTAAAATAGTTTGTATGATTAATTAGGATTTACTAAATCTTTAAATGTGTGTTTAGTAATAATAATGTATAGAATTTATTTAAGTAAAGATAATGAATAAACATGGACTAGTAAAAATTTATATATAATAATTATTTAAATTTGAAGAGTCTTATAAAATAATTATTAACAATAATTATTTGGATGTTTATAAGTCTAAAAATAAATATTTAAGTAATTATTCGTACCGTAGTATTTATAGTTTTAAAGAATTTTAATGGTGTTACCACCTAATTAGAACATAAATAATTAAATTTATTTGACAATTTGTTTTCATAATTTATTCACGAATTAGAAAGGTTTTACAATATGTTTTGATGAAAACAAGATAAATAATTTTGTATTTTAAAATATTCGCTTTTTATAAACCTTTGAAATATCTTTATAGAATTTGTAGAATTTAATTTGGAATTTTAAACATAAGTTAAAGTCTTAAAAATGAGTGAAAGAAATTAATTCAAAAAAAAGATGGTTGCCGGGGCTCGAACCCGCGACCCTGACCGGTTCCGGCTGGCACACACACATTAACCATGGGACTGGGCTCAATGCCTTGGTTATAGGCAGAGTCGTTTTGCTTTTATCACGCAGGCTCCAAGCCCTTCGTCCCAACCCTCCCGGCGTAAACCCTAACCCTCCAATCCCCTCGTCCGGCCAACGATTTGCGCCCGAAATCATAGGGCTTTTGATCGTGGGACTGAGACGAGTTCATCAAAACCAAAATTACGTGGGATGAATATGTGGATGGCGAGATCGATCGAGCCCAGCCGAGAGGTGTTCTTCGGCCGTAAGAACGAGTTTAGTGACGGATTGCGATGGGATTGAAGATGCGAGAGGCTTGAAGTGGGTCTCGTTGTCGATTTGGAACTGCTATTTATAGCCAATTCGCGTGGGAGTGAGTCGATTGATTTCACGAGTCCTTAAAGGCTTCGGTTACGATTTTTACTATTTATTTGATCTTGAAAACTCGATTAACTGCGGGGAACGGATCGATTGATCATCCTCGATGTTTTGTCGGTTTCAGAATCGGAAGGGATTATCTCAAACTCAAGATCGCGGTTTGGTTACAAAACCGGTTGTCACAGGGTTTCGAACTCGCGACCGGGTTGGAAGGAAAGAGTTTTTGAAATTTGCAGTTTGGTCCCTGATGTTTTGAAGTTTAACATTTTATGCCCAAAGTTTTGATTTAGTTTTAAGTTTAAGTTTTAGGATTTACACATTAAACCCTGGACTTTTATAAAGTTAGGAATTTACAAAACTTTTAGTTTCTATAAAAGTTAATAAGTTGAAAAGGTTATATAGATTTTATTTTATTTTTATTTTTATAAAAAAAAATGTATATATATATATAATTTCATTTCTATGAGTTTTATAAACCTAATTTAAATTATTTTGTTATAAAAAAATGTAATAAGATTAGAATCATAAATTAAATCCTTTATTTGTTATAAATGGGATTGAAGAATATTTATATAATAAAAATGGCCTTATTAATTATTATCTATTTGAAAGTGATTATCAAATAATTATTACAACCTTGTAGTTATAATTTGATACTTTTGTAATTTGTTTATAAATACGTATTAATATATTTATAAATGTATGCGTTTATCTATTAGGATAATATTGTGTTAAACAAACATTTATCATTTTGTAATAATGGCATTAAATGTACGCATATGAAAGAGATAATTTAATAAAATGAATAAATGTATTCATAAATTAAATAGGTTACAATGCCGGAATAGTTAAAGTAGAGGTCGGAATTTCTCAGGGATTACAGTCTCCCCTACTTTAGGAGATTTCGTCCCGAAATTGGCTAAGAAGAGGGTCCTGGGAATAGATGAGGGTATTTGGCCTTCATTTGATCCTCACGTTCCTAAGTAAACTCCGGGCCACGTTTGAATTCCCATCGGACCTTAACAATTGGAATTCGGCTTCGCTTGAGCTGCTTAACCTCCCGGTCCATGATTTCTACGGGTTTCTCCATGAAGTGCATTGATTCGTCAATGTGCACCTCGTCAAGCGGTATTTGGAGGTTTTCGTCAGCCAAGCACTTCTTTAAGTTTGAGATATGGAATGTCGGATGAACGTTGCTGAGTCCTTCAGGTAGATCCAATTTGTAGGCTACCTTCCCAATCCGCTCAGGGATTTTAAAAGGACCTACGAATCTTGGAGCAAGTTTTCCTTTCTTTCCAAAACGAACTACGCCTTTCCAAGGGGATACCTTGAGAAGGACCAGATCGCCAATTTGAAACTCTAAGGGTTTTCGACGTTTGTCGACATAGCTCTTTTGCCGACTTCTTGCTACTAAAAGGTTGTCTCGGATTAACATTATCTTGTCGGAAGTCTCTTGAATCAGTTCAGGACCAGTGATTTGTGATTCACCAATTTCAGTCCAACAGATAGGAGAGCGGCACTTCCGACCATAAAGTGCTTCAAAAGGAGCCATGTTAATGCTCGTATGATAACTATCGTTGTACGAGAACTCAACTAGGGGTAGATGTGAATCCCAATTTCCCTTGAAGTCAATGACACAGGCTCTAAGCATATCTTCGAGAGTTTGGATCGTTCGCTCAGATTGACCATCAGTTTGCGGGTGATAAGCAGTACTAAGATTTAGTTGAGTGCCTAGAGCTGATTGCAGGGATTGCCAGAAACGAGAGGTGAATCGTCCATCACGATCAGAAATAATGTTGAGAGGTACACCGTGACGACTAACGATCTCATCAATATAGATTCGTGCTAGTTTCTCAACTCGATAGTCCTCACGTATGGGTATGAAATGTGCAGATTTCGTTAAACGGTCGATGATCACCCAAATGCTATCATGACCACGAGATGTGTGTGGGAGTTTGGTTATAAAGTCCATGGCAATACACTCCCATTTCCACACTGGAATCTCGGGTTGTTCAAGTAAACCGGATGGGCGCTGGTGCTCGGCTTTAACTTTTAAACATGTAAGGCATTTGGACACATATAGAGCAATGTCCTTTTTCATACCAGGCCACCAATATTGGGTACGAAGATCCTTGTACATCTTGTCTGCACCCGGATGAATAGAATAACGAGTCTTGTAAGCCTCGTTCATGACAAAGGTACGGAGATTATCACGGTCCGGAATCCAGATACGGTTTAGAAAGTAGAGTAATCCATTGGGTTTGGTTTCCAGCTGGAGTTCTGCACCACATGACATTTCATTGTACATGTTTCCTTCCGTGACCGAAAGATGTTGTGCTTCCAGGATACGAGTTTGTATGTCATTTTGGATTCGAATGCTGTGGATCTTGATAGGTTCTTTACGACTAAGAGCATCGGCCACGACGTTCGCCTTACCAGGATGATAACGAATGTTGCAGTCGTAGTCGTTTAAGAGTTCAACCCAACGCCTTTGCCTCATGTTGAGTTCTTTCTGATTGAAGATATGCTGGAGACTCTTATGGTCGGTGAAACCCTCACACTTGGTGCCATATAAGTAGTGTCTCCAAATTTTGAGAGCGAATACGACCGCACCCAGCTCAAGATCGTGCGTCGTATAATTTTTCTCATGGATTTTGAGTTGTCGGGACGCATAAGCAATCACTTTGCCTCGTTGCATTAGAACACAACCTAGACCCAAGTGGGAAGCATCACAGTAAACGACAAAATCTTCGGTTCCATCGGGAAGAGTCAAGATGGGAGCCTCACACAGTTTCTGTTTCAGGGTTTGAAAGGCTTCCTCTTGTTTTGGTCCCCACTCATAGGGTTTGCCTTTGTGAGTGAAGGCTGTGAGAGGAACCGCGATCTTTGAAAAGTTTGCTATGAAACGACGGTAATAGCCCGCTAAACCAAGAAACGAGCGGACTTCGGTAGGGGTCTTTGGAGCTTGCCAGTTCTTTACCGCCTCAATCTTAGCGGGATCTACGTGAATACCCTTCTCGTTGACTATGTGTCCCAAGAATTGGACTTCCTTTAGCCAAAATTCACATTTGGAGAACTTAGCGTATAATTTCTCCTTCTTCAATAGGTCCAAAACCAAACGCAAGTGTTCCTCATGTTCTGCTTTTGATTTTGAATTGATGAGAATGTCGTCAATGAAAACGATTACAAACTTGTCTAAGTACGGCTTGCACACTCGGTTCATGAGATCCATGAATACTGCGGGTGCATTGGTTAGTCCGAATGGCATAACCATGAACTCGTAATGACCATATCTTGTACGAAAGGCTGTCTTGGGGATATCGGATTCGAGGACTCGTAACTGGTGATAACCAGAACGAAGATCAATCTTAGAGAAATAAGTCGAGCCTTGAAGTTGATCAAATAAATCGTCAATCCTCGGAAGTGGATAACGGTTCTTCACGGTAAGCTTGTTAAGTTCCCGATAGTCGATGCACATTCTGAAAGAACCATCCTTCTTCTTGACGAATAGAACAGGTGCCCCCCAAGGGGAAACACTAGGACGAATAAACCCCTTATCAGAAAGTTCTCGGAGTTGACTTGAAAGTTCTTGCATCTCTGATGGTGCAAGACGATAAGGTGACTTGGCCACGGGGTTTGCTCCTGGCACTAAGTCAATACGGAATTCGACTTGACGTATAGGAGGAAGGCCGGGTAAGTCTTCGGGGAAAACTTCAGGAAAGTCTTTGATTACAGGAATGTCTTGAAGATTCTTATCCTTGACTTTTCGTTCCACAATATGGGCCAAGAATGCCACACATTTCTTCCGTAAGTACTTTTGTGCGGTAGTGCAAGAAATAAGCTTGAGTCCCTTTGACGGTTTCTCACCATAGATGTTCAAAATTTCACCCGATTCAAGAGGGATACGGATATACTTGTCAAAACAGACGACTTCAGCATGGTGCTTGGTCAGCCAGTCCATGCCTACTATGATGTCGAAACCTCCGAGGGCCATAGGAATAAGATTGATTGAAAAGTCATGATCGTTCAAGGTTAAGGTACAATCTCTAATAATGGTGTCACATGAGACAGAATAACCATCCGCTACTAAAATGTCAAAGGGTTTGTCTAGCTTAGCTCGACTCATAGCAAGTTGTGGTTCAAATTCAAAGGACACAAAACTCCTATCGGAACCAGTATCAAACAGGATAGAAGCATATTGGTGATTTATTGGGTACGTACCGTTCACCACATCGTTGTTGGCTTGTGCCTCATTGGCATTGATGTTGAAGGCACGTCCTCGAGCTACGGGGTTTGCATTCCCCTGATTCACATTTCCCCGGATTATGTTACCTTGGTTCCCGTTCCCTTGAATCATGTTGCCCTGATTCATGTTGGCTTGGTTCACAATGACCAACCTAGGGCAGCGGTTCCTGAAATGATTTGGGTCTCCACACTCGTAACAAGCACGACCCTGAGCGATAGCAGCAGGAACAAGAACATTAGGTTGATTAGCTTGGTTAGCTCGGGGAGCAGTACGGCAGATGTTAGCCGTATGTCCAGAACATCCACAATTGGTACATAGACGACATGGCATATAGGTAGTATGATGGAGCTGGCAGGTGTTACACAGAGGTAGAGTCCCCACATAAGGCTTCTTGTTGGGGTTGAAGGCAGTAGGTGCCACTTGGGCTAGAGGAGCAGCAGGAGTGATGATTGCGAAGTTCCTGCCTTTCCTCTTTTTGCCATTGAAGGATGACTCAGCTTTGGTTTCCTTGGTGGTTTCAGTGGTGGGTTTTTCAATGACTTTCTTAGCACCCTTCTTGGACAAAGTCCCTGCCTTAACGTGGTTATCTGATAGTGTGGCAGCTAAACGGATAGCTTCTTCAAGAGTGGCTGGGTTACTACCCAACACGGTATCCTGAATCTGCATGGGCAAACCGTTGATGTACTTCTCAATGGCTCGGGAGAGAGGAGTGACCATATGGGGCACTAGTAGGCTAAGCTCATGAAAGCGGGTGGTATAGGCAAGGCTTTCACCACTGTCTTGTTTGAGATCCCAGAATTCAGCTTCTAGTTTCTTGACTTCATTACGGGGGCAAAACTCATCGGTCATGAGTGTTTTCACATCAGCCCAAGGCAAGGCTAGTGCAACCTCTATCCCACGATTACGCTTTTCTCCATTCCACCAGGTTAGTGCCCTCTTCTGGAAGACACTAGTAGCATAACGAACCTTCAGGTTCTCAGGACAGTCAGCATTGATGAAAGTCCCCTCAATGCTTTCAAACCATTGGAGAAGTCCAGTGGCTCCTTCGTTCCCGTAGAACTTGGTGGGGTTGCAGGAGTTGAAGTGTTTGAATGTGCACGCGGGATTCCTTGGTGCAGCATTCTGGTTCAGTTGGTTGACCATAGTTGGTAGGATCGTAGCCATTTGCTGGATGATCCTATCGGTGAGGTTGTTCCTACGCTCGTGACGGGGAGGCATTCTACAAACGGGTGAATAGAAAGTTCATAAGATGTGAATCATGTATAAGAGTTTGCAATTTAATCATGAGATGTTAGGTGAAACATAGATGGTACCCTATTGGGTACATTGGCTTATCAAGGTATTTTAAGTCTTTCTAATGTTTGAGAAGTCATGCTTTAGCCTATAAGTGGACACTCATCCCAAGAATTCCCAGGAAAGCATAACTGGTCCATCGGTTGATTTGGATTTATACGAAATGCTTTCCTAGACAGAACTCCCAGAATACAGGCATCCACCCTTCCGGATTGCACAAGTTCTCATTCATTAGTTAGAGCTTGCATACCTTTGATGAGAGTTCCATTCGGATTAGAACATTAAGTCTAAGTGTAGTTCAAGTAGTTCCAAATAGTTTCATGTAGACCCTTGGATATTGAAGTTCATGTAGTTGCATCAAGTAATCAAAAATAAATAGGTGTAGGTAAGTATGCATAGTAAGAGTTCCTAATAAAAGACACGAGTTAAACTCATGTTTGGGACTCCTAGGTTATAGTCTAGGTCATGTGTCTAATAACCTAATTCCCTATAACCATGGCTCTGATACCAATCTGTCACACCCCGGCCGGCGGCGGATTATACGCCGGGGCTGACACGGTTGTTCAAAAGCACATGATTGGCTATTAAATGCGATAATATTTATTATTCAATTTAAAGTATTCGTTACATGGGAAAAGGAAACGAAACGATCAAAACATAACGTATATTTAATTAACTAGGTCCATGTCCTATGTGAGCACGTTGAGTCCTTAAACCGGAGCACCTGAAACATGCGAGTAAAGGTCAACTACAAGTAGTTGGTGAGTAACATAGGTTTTGACTCCAACAAAAGTTAAGTAAAAATATTTTGGAATTCAATATGTTCAAAGCATAACTAAGGCATAAATGTGAAAACATACAAGGTTCCAAGCGTACAATTCAATCCGTAGTAAATGAAAAAACTGGTAAGTACAATCCCACTGATTGTGTTTTGGAAAAATAGTAATATGGTACACACAAAACCCGCTAAGGTTTGTGCTAACTGGAATCGGATTCCCCTATAAATGATCATGTTAGGTACTACCTTAGGCCTGGGTAGCAGGTTAATGAATGTACTAGTATGAATACATGTAATGGTCACCAAGCAGTTTAAGACATAAAGCACGTAGTAAATAGCATGAGAACATTGGTATTGAATTTGGTAAGCATGGTAAGTAAACATGTTCCACCCCAAGTATTTGTAAACAATAGTAAAAAGAAAGGGGGCTATGAAACTCACTTGAATCAAATTAGGAATGGTAGGAACCGGTAGATATGGGTAGGCCTCGTGAGGACTTCTCACACAAAACCTACACGTGTAAACGTATCTAGCTCAACGTATGTTTAATGGAATTCGGGAAGTTTTGATATCTTAGGGTTTCATAAGGTTTGGGGTTTGATATGGGATATATATATATTTTTTTAAGGAGTCATATGTCTATGACAATTATTAAAATAGTTTGTATGATTAATTAGGATTTACTAAATCTTTAAATGTGTGTTTAGTAATAATAATGTATAGAATTTATTTAAGTAAAGATAATGAATAAACATGGACTAGTAAAAATTTATATATAATAATTATTTAAATTTGAAGAGTCTTATAAAATAATTATTAACAATAATTATTTGGATGTTTATAAGTCTAAAAATAAATATTTAAGTAATTATTCGTACCGTAGTATTTATAGTTTTAAAGAATTTTAATGGTGTTACCACCTAATTAGAACATAAATAATTAAATTTATTTGACAATTTGTTTTCATAATTTATTCACGAATTAGAAAGGTTTTACAATATGTTTTGATGAAAACAAGATAAATAATTTTGTATTTTAAAAAATTCATTTTTTATAAACCTTTGAAATATCTTTATAGAATTTGTAGAATTTAATTTGGAATTTTAAACATAAGTTAAAGGCTTAAAAATGAGTGAAAGAAATTAATTCAAAAAAAAGAAGGCTGCCGGGGCTCGAACCCGCGACCCTGACCGTTTCCGGCTGGCACACACACATTAACCATGGGACTGGGCTCAATGCCTTGGTTATAGGCAGAGTCGTTTTGCTTTTATCACGCAGGCTCCAAGCCCTTCGTCCCAACCCTCCCGGCGTAAACCCTAACCCTCCAATCCCCTCGTCCGGCCAACGATTTGCGCCCGAAATCATAGGGCTTTTGATCGTGGGACTGAGACGAGTTCATCAAAACCAAAATTACCTGGGATGAATATGTGGATGGCGAGATCGATCGAGCCCAGCCGAGAGGTGTTCTTCGGCCGTAAGAACGAGTTTAGTGACGGATTGCGATGGGATTGAAGATGCGAGAGGCTTGAAGTGGGTCTCGTTGTCGATTTGGAACTGCTATTTATAGCCAATTCGCGTGGGAGTGAGTCGATTGATTTCACGAGTCCTTAAAGGCTTCGGTTACGATTTTTACTATTTATTTGATCTTGAAAACTTGATTAACTGCGGGGAACGGATCGATTGATCGTCCTCGATGTTTTGCCGGTTTCAGAATCGGAAGGGATTATCTCAAACTCAAGATCGCGGTTTGGTTACAAAACCGGTTGTCACAGGGTTTCGAACTCGCGACCAGGTTGGAAGGAAAGAGTTTTTGAAATTTGCAGTTTGGTCCCTGATGTTTTGAAGTTTAACATTTTATGCCCAAAGTTTTGATTTAGTTTTAAGTTTAAGTTTTAGGATTTACACATTAAACCCTGGACTTTTATAAAGTTAGGAATTTACAAAACTTTTAGTTTCTATAAAAGTTAATAAGTTGAAAGGGTTATATAGATTTTATTTTATTTTTTTTTTATAAAAAAAAATGTATATATATATATATAATTTCATTTCTATGAGTTTTATAAACCTAATTTAAATTATTTTGTTATAAAAAAATGTAATAAGATTAGAATCATAAATTAAATCCTTTATTTGTTATAAATGGGATTGAAGAATATTTATATAATAAAAATGGCCTTATTAATTATTATCTATTTGAAAGTGATTATCAAATAATTATTACAACCTTGTAGTTATAATTTGATATTTTTGTAATTTGTTTATAAATACGTATTAATATATTTATAAATGTATGCGTTTATCTATTAGGATAATATTGTGTTAAACAAACATTTATCATTTTGTAATAATGGCATTAAATGTACGCATATGAAAGAGATAATTTAATAAAATGAATAAATGTATTCATAAATTAAATAGGTTACAATGCCGGAATAGTTAAAGTAGAGGTCGGAATTTCTCAGGGATTACATGTCTCTCTCGCTTATGGTATCAACGTTCATCAACAATTTGGATTTAAACTCAATGTTGATGGTACTCGTTACAAACTGTGGCGTATCCTTTTCCATGATCTCTTTATTGGTGCTAGGGTTCTCGGTCACACTAACGGAAACAATCTTCCAAAATATGATAATGACGAAGACATGTATTTAATAGATGCAAAAATTGAAAGTTGGTTTTACAATAGTTGTGACCCTGGTCTTGTGCAAGTCGTTACTACTGAAAAATGTACTTCTCAAACCCTTTGGAACAACATCAGTGAATTTTCTTAACAAAAAAATGTCACGTATGCTTTAACTTCAAGACACTTTTCATAACATTAAAAAATGGGACAATGTCTATTACCTTATTTTGTCATCACTTAAAATTTCTAGCTGACAGCCTGCTTGATATTGACTCTCCTATTTCTGAATCTTAACTTATCTTGCAAATTCTCCGTCAACTTCCCACTTCCTATGTTAGCATCGTTGATGTCGTCACCAACAAAACACCTTTTCCCACCTTCTTAGAAGCCAAAAAACAAGCTTCTCCTTCATGAGTCCCGTGAAGGCACTGAAACACCTATTGAGTCCCTCTCAAACTCCGACCATAGCCTTTTACACCACCCATATTGTAACACCAGGTCAAAATCCAGGGTCCTCAATTACCAACTGTGAATCCCTAGGAGATTGAAATGACAAATCCCAAAGTTGAAGGGTTAAAAAATGAAAAATTGGAATTATGGGTTGGTAGCAGACCGTTACCAAGACCCTTAACGGTCCGCTACTTGGAGGTTAAGGAATTAATCAGGAAGTGCCTCGTGTCAGCTGAGTAATGGCCCAAGGGTTTGACGGAGCGTTACCCACATCCTTAGCAGTCCGCTATGGACACCTGTTCTAGGAGGTCCGCTAGGTTGAAAATGGTTGGGTGGCGGACCGCCACCATCCTCCTTAATGGTCTGCTAGCCTTAATCCAATCACAATATCCGGGAATGACACGTATCCGGTGACTCAGCGAGAGAATATGACGTGTGTCAGCTTGTAGGACCGCCAAGGCATTCCTTAACGGTTTGCTAGCCGCAAACGGTCCAATCAAGAGTTGACGCATAGGACCGATGCATGCCCTGGGCGGTAGGGGTGTTCAAAAATATTCGAATCCTACCTTATTCGAAAAACCGAAATTCCGAAACCGAATTATTCAAAAATTCGGGTATTCGAAATTCGGAATCCGAATTTTCGGATAGCATTTTTTTTTAATTTTGGATAGTTCGGATATCCGAACATCCAAATTTTTAAATACTTAAAAAAACTAATAATTAAAAAATTAGGTATTGTTTCCTTGAAAGTGTTATCAATACAATATACATGAAGTATATGGTTTTTATTTACGTGTTTAGCTTTCTAATTTAAAAAAAAAAATTAATGTGTGCACGTCGTAATTTCGTAAATTACTCAAAAATTGGGTTTTTTAATGTTTTCTTTTAATTATTTCATAAAGATAATGTTTATTTATTATATTTGATGTATTTAGATTTTAATTTTAAAAGATAAAAAACTAAAGATCACCATATATACAATAAAAAAAATATTAAAACGTATTCCCATTGTAAACAAAAATTAATTTTTTTTGCAAAACCCGGTTTTTTTTAATACTTAGACCCGAACCCATCCTACCCCGTTTTTTTTAATATTCATTCAAAAACGACTGTGAACAGCCTCACAGTTTCTATTCAAAGTGGCTCTTTGTGTGTGTATGTTGGCGTGTTCGAGCTTTGGACATCGTATTTTAGTATTTCAACGATAGTGGTAGCAACTGTCTCAAAAATAATTAGGCTGCACCTTTCGATTCCGAAGAATGTGAATTTAGTGTATCCATTTAAGAATTGATTGGTTAAAATGGTTAGAGAGTGGTTTGAAAATGGGTTAAATTAACGATTGTTATATTTATAATAATACTAGGGTAAAATCACGTGTGTTACACGGGTTGAATAAATATAATTTAATATTATATATTAAGTGATAAAAAAATTTATTTTTAAAAACGTGTGTTTTATACGGGTTGAATAAACCCATGAAAAATAATATAATCTGTTAACACATACACTCGTCAAAATATGTCGGGAGATTTATTAATACAAAAATTAGCATTTTCTTTAAAAAATTATTATTAATAAAATATAGAGGTGTATTTAGTAAGAAAAAAATGTGTATTTAATAAGAGAGGGGCAGGAAAAAAATGATGAGAATAAATATGAAGCTGACACGTGACATTGAAAAACCTTAATTTATTATATAGTGTAGATTTTTTTTTAAATTATAGTTGCTTAACGGCATTATAGCCATTGGGCTCGGCAAACCACATCACTCACGCTCGTGGGATTCTCCACGAGATCGAGCGACACCCCACGGAAGGTGGACGTGATGTTCCACGGCCCACGGCCGAACACCTCATCTCCACGGCTGATCTCCACGGGGTATACCCCTCAACTGTACGTGATTACTGATTAGCGTTTGGGTACTGACCAACACATGATCAGGATGATTTTTGTTAACAGCCTGTTTTTAAACACTAATGATTCCGAAGCAAATATAAAAGGAATTCTTTATTGCAACAACCAATAAAACTTTCCGCTATTCATATTCCTTTTATGTCTTTATTTAGATTCCATGTGTTATATCTCGGTATGTTCTCTTTAATTTATTTTTTTGAAAATATCTAATTTTTTTATTAGTATCTAGTACCATTTATCTTTCTTTAAGACAATGAGCTAGTGGTGAAGTGGTAAGTGAGAGACATGGTGTTTCTAGTGACCCAGGTTCAATCTCTGCCCTCCACATTAGTTTCTGCGACATGCAAATGAGGCCTAGCTTAGGCTGATGCACCTGTGTTTTAGCTACGTCAATTCAGGTTTCGAGGCTCGGCTCTCCCTCAAGCCCGGAAGGGACCGTATTGGGTGGGATTTTTCCTTGGATACTCTCCAACTCTGACGTCAAATGGGCCCGTTTAAAACAACATATTGACCGGAGTTGAACGAGGTTCTCTCATGTGACGGGAGAGTGCGACGTCACAACATTCAATGTTCGCCATTCATAAAAAGTTTATCTTTCTTTAAATATGCAATTAAATGATTACTTTTTTTAATCATCAAGGTTTTATAGGTGTCAATCTTGATCTATTCTTCAATGAAGATTTAATTTGGGTAAAAACCAATTGTATATAGGTCAATTTGAATCACCTTAAATTAATCAACATGTCAATTTGGATCACTTAAAATTAGTCAACAGGTCAAAACAAACAAGTATTATAAAACTTGTTAACTTAAAAATAGTGCATATGGGTTAGCCTCCACCAACATCACTACCGTCACCGCCCCTTCGCCACCACCCTCGTCGTTGCCATTACCCGGCGCTCTGCCATCACCCCCACCACCTACCCCACTGTATTAGCCGACTCACTTTGCTCCAAACATATTTTTACCTGAACTCATTTTGCTCCGAACCTATTCTGACCCGTGACCGGATTCCGCCCGACCCGCTCGGTTTGCATGCCTAATATTCAGTTGTTACAAAAATATTGCCCAAATTTTCCCACATAAGTAGTTGATAGGTATCAATAATAAATGATGGATACAACAATATAATACTTAATATTTATTAATATATAATTTATTCAGATGTGTAAACTATCAATTAGTTAGTCCAATGCACCATTTTTTTATTGTTCCGCAAGTAAAGGAAAAAAAAACTAATTTAATGCAAAAATAAATTCCAATAATTAGTTTCAATAAATGAATTATTAATAATTCGCAACCACTACAAAAATAAGTCAGAAAAATCCAAAGCTAGCTTTTCTTAACAGAAACTAAAACGCTGTCGTATTCTATATATATCTGACGCTATCACCATCGTTATTTTTTCATTCTAAAACCAACGATTTTTATTTGACTTCCAGTTTCCTCCTCTGTTATCGTTACACACACTAAAACGTGTTTGTGTGTGTAAACAGTTTGTTGAATTTCCGGTACCTCCGAAATATCAGGTGGTGTGCCTCAGATCTCAACTGCTTTCTCACACACAGTTACACTCTCTACTATGTGTTTTATTTTGATTCGATCGAAAACTAGCTCTCATGAATCTGAAATGCTCAAAAGTGATCGGTTAGGGTTTATAATCGAGCTGTAAATATAGCTCTGGTTTGAAATCTGTACATATAGTTGATGTACTGAAGATGCTGGATCTCAATATTGATGTAGTAGTGTCTGTTGAAGATAGAATTGATTTTGAAACGGAGAAGAATGTTTTTGAAGATCGTCAATCGGAGATTTGCTCCGGTACTTCAGTTTCATCGGACGTTTTGAACGCCGACGACGATCGTCATCTCGCCAATGCTGCGGACGCGGATGATGAAGATTCGGTGGTGTATACTGCAAGTAATATCGAGAACTGCTCTTATCGTTTCAGTATCGTCGATCGGTTAGGGAAACTGGAAGAAATTTCGAACGGATCGTCTGGTGGTTTGATTACGAGGCAGTTTTTTCCGGTGGAAATTGACTTGGAGTTAGACGGCGAGGAGTTAGGTACTCAGTCGATATCATCGTCGCCGTTGGCGACGTCGTTGCTTGGATCGCACTGGTTGAATCTCAAGGTTCCAGAACCTGCGCAGGCGCTACAGAGCCTGCCAGTGCCTCCGATGCAGCAGGCGAAGAAAAGCCGACGTGGACCGAGGTCTCGAAGCTCACAGTATCGTGGTGTGACGTTTTACCGTCGGACTGGTCGTTGGGAATCACATATCTGGTACGGAGCATTTTCTTTCTAATTTTGGAAAGTTGCACTTTGATTGAACCTAATATTTGTTCAATTTCGAGAAAACAGTAAATTGGAAGGCTGTCCAATCAAATTACCGTCAATATTGAACAGCGTCACATATGCATCATTCATTTGTAGTCTACGATTCCTTTAATTTGTGTCCGTTTGATGACAATTGATTGAATCCTTTTGTGTTTCTTTCTGTTTAGGGATTGTGGAAAACAAGTGTATTTAGGTAAACATCATTCTTAAATCTTAATAAGTTAATATCCCTTGTATTGTTCAAATCTACAGTTTTATTATATTAACAACTTTGATTGGTTATTGACTGATGACAGGTGGGTTTGACACTGCTCTTGCTGCAGCTAGGTTAGAGTTTCCCTTGAGAAAATCTTGTTAACTGTTGCATATTATGTCTGTTAATGTGGTTTTGACTTGTTGAATGGTTGTAACTCAGAGCCTATGACCGGGCTGCTATCAAGTTCCGGGGAATCGATGCTGATATCAATTTTCATGTGAAGGAATACGAGGAAGATATGACACAGGTGGGGTGAGAATGTGAGAATGTGATTATATACTTTCTGTCTGATTGACCTACAACTTTCTTGATTAATGTACGGTTATTTTCATGGAACAGGCCAAGAATCTGTCGAAAGAAGAATTCATTCATATACTGCGTAGGCAGAGCACAGGATTCTCTAGAGGAAGTTCGAAATATCGGGGAGTGACTCTTCATAAATGTGGCAGATGGGAGGCGCGTATGGGTCAGCTTCTAGGGAAAAAGTAAGGAACCATTCATGATCTTGATGCTTGGTAGATGAATACATTATGCTTGCAGTAGTTTACTTATTGTAATTGTGGTTAGGACACTTTTTTTATCTACAAGATTACAATGGTTTGCAGGTATGTTTATCTTGGATTATTCGACAACGAAGTAGAAGCTGCAAGGTTCTTGTAATTCTATAATTACATAATCCTTGAAACTTAATGTGTTCTAATACATTTCAAAGCATCATCCAACAATGTTTGCATCTTTCTTTTTTCATGGATCAGGGCTTATGACAAAGCTGTCATTAAATGTAATGGCAGGGAAGCTGTCACCAACTTTGAGCCGAGCATCTACGGGAAAGATACAAGTTTGAAAGCCATGAATCAAGGTATTGGATGTTTATAAGTTGTTTTGTGTTGCTTTCGAAATCAAGAAACAATCTGTTGATCTCTGCTTCATGTTCATTGTTTGCAGCAATTGGTGATAATCTTGATCTCAACCTCTCGGTTTCTCCCAGCCAAAAGGGGGAAGACAATGTGCAGAATGTAGATTTGTGCTTCAGAGCTTGTGAACTACCTTCAGAGAAAAGACTTAAGGTATGTGATGACAGTTCACTTTTAGCATGTGCATCTTCTTGAAATCTTTAAGAATCAGACATGAATGGAGAGGTAACTGATGACATTTGATCCCCTTATTGAATTCAAGGTTCAGGGTCGTCCTCAAGCTAGTAATGGTGGACAAACAGCTGCACCCGGCCGCTATCCCCTATGGCCTAACATGTATTCTGGTTTCACACCAAATTTTGAGGTAATTATTCTATGGGTTTTCCAGATTATAAGATCTGTCCACACGAGACCAGTATAGACTGCGGCTCCAGATATTAAAATAAAGCATTCTCGATTTGGTTCGTGGTTCAAAAGTCGGTTGAACATGAACCGTATCATTACGCTTTCCAGAATATAAAAGTATAAAACTCCTTAGGTTTGGGACTGAACCAGTAACAAACCAATTTAGACCAGTGTTCACGGTCCATTTCTGGTTTTGACGAAAATTCTAGGCCGAACCGCTAACTACAGTCTTGAAGAACTGCAAAACAAACCGTTCGGGTTGGTTGGATCAGCCGGACCGGCGAAAGCAGTCTGATTTGACAGTTTGAACCGGTTTTGTTAATTTTTTTTCTTCAAAATCACTAGTTTACCTTAAATTTTAAAAATAATAAACATGTTCATGAATATTATACATATCCATAACCACATACTCCAAAATTGAAAAAAAATAATAATAAGCGTAAATGGCCGGTTCGAAGTTCCAAACCGTTAAACCCAAACTGAAAGCGAAGCTTATAAACCTCGAACTGGCCGATTTTTGGATAGATCGTTCGGTAGAAACCATTTATGAACACTCTTACCAATGAAGCACTGAAGCCATCTACTTGGGTGAATGTGAATTAACTTTTGTGAGAATGTTTATTGTATCAGGAAATAGCAAAAGCCCATGGATCTACAAGTGCCCTTCCTTCACCACCAGCAGCAGCAGCAGCAGGAGCCTCAAACGCAAACACAGCATGGCAACTGCAAATGCAAATGCAAATGCAAACACAAATGATGAGAAGCCAGGGTGTGACTCTTCCCATTCCAGTTTCTTATAATGCAGCATCATCAGGATTCTCTTCATCTTCATATTCCCTCCACCCAAATAATACTTCCATGCATACGGGTACTCCGCAATTCTACACTAATAACCAAATCGGTTAAAGCTCATCCGCATGTGTCACATATTTCATTTCTGCTTTGTGTGAATACAAAATAAGTTTCCAAACCATGACAAATTCATATTGTTCTTTGGAACTTGTTACCATATCCATCTGTTGCTTTTCAAGGGTTATCAAAGTTTTGTTATCATTCAACTCTAGTTGATATTTAAAAAATTGTAAGGAAATATTGTTTAATTTTCATGTAAATTTAACCACGAAAGAAACCCGAGTTAGGTGTAATTTTTTACAACCACCAAAACCAAGACCATATCTATAAGCTTGAGTAATGTCTTTGCTTTATCATTCTATACTATACAATTAGGAAGTATAAGGATACATGGATGGTCCATAATAACTCACTATAATAAACATAGATACATGAAAGGACCACCATAATAACTCATTATAAATGTGGTAATTTAATATCCCCGCAAGCGAGACGGTGGCGGTACAAGACGAAGTGAACGATGGAAAAACTCAAATTGGGGTTTAGGAAGATTTTTCGTGAAGATACCCGCCACTTGGAGCTTGGTAGGAATGAAAAGAGGGTGTAGCTTTCTTGAAGAAACAAGTTCACGAATAAAATGATAATGCAACTCGATATGCTTATCCTTCTGCAAGAATTACATGCTTTAACTCGATATGCTCAGTTGATTGATGGCATAAGAAATATCGGGCCGTGTAATAGTCAAATATTGTAACACCCCCCCCCCCCACCCACACACACACACACAATGGAACGGTAGTTAGTCTTCTCATGCGTATTTGGATTGCTTTAGAAACATGCCATCATTGGTGTAAGTAACTTCAAGCCCAAGAAAGTAGTTGAGCTCACCCAAATCTTTAATAACAAATTCTTTGTTTAACCGAGCAATAAATGACTTGAGAATGGGATTTTGATTTCCGGTGAGTATCAAGTCATCGACATAAACAAATAAATACATGATGCATGAATTCCTTATGAAAATAAAAAAGGATGGGTCAGCCCGACTACAAGAGAACCCATTAGCCATTACAAATGTGCTCAACTAATGAAACCATGTCGCGGTGCCTGTTTGAGTCCATATAAAACTTTATTTAATTTGCACACATGATTAGGAAATTGATAATTAATATAGCCTAGGGGTTGTTCCATATAAACAGTCTCATTAAGATGCTCATGTAAAAAAACATTATTCACATCAAGTTGATGCAAGTTCCAACCATTAAGAACGACCAAGGAGAGCATAATTCGAACAGTTGAAGCTTTGACAACCGGGCTAAATGTATGTGAGTAATCAATACCCGGTGTTTGGCTAAACCATTGAGCGTAAAGACGTGCCTTGTGACGCTCAATAGTGTCGTCATAATGATATTTGGTCCTAAATAGCCATTTGGACCCAATAATAGGGTGGTTGGTGGGGCAAGGAACAAGGGTCCACGTATTTATGTAAAGCACCAAGTTCAATATGCATGGCCAACACCCATTTAGGATCCTTAAGAGCATTTTTATAACCATTGGGATCTGTTGAGGCAAAAATAGCAGCATGTAAGACATGATGAGTGATATGAGACAAGTCAGCTTGGTGTTGGGGTTTGAATATACTAGCTTTTGCATTGGTGACCATAGGGTGTGTTGGGAGTGGGGTGGCGATGGTGGTATTGGGATAGGGTCAACTTGAGTTGGGGAGGTGATGGAAGAGGTTTGAGATGTAGAGGAGGAATGTTCTGAGATGGGGTCGGCTGAGGTTGGTTCAGGGGATGCAGGCGAGTCAGAAGTGACAGAAGGTGTGATAGTTGATGTAGGGGTTGCATGATCCATGCAAAGGTTGCATGGAGGTGGATGAGGGAAAATAAAGACAGAAGGTGTAGGGTTGGTTTCGGGTGGTGTGGAAGGGTTGTTTGGGGTGGTAACCGGGTAAGAGGTATCCAGAAAGGATACGAGTTGAAGTGAGGAGATGGGTGTGTTGGATTGAGAACCATCAAAGGGAAATGAGATCTCATCAAACCGAGCATGTCGTGAGTAATAAACACGAGATGAAGTCGATTACGGACACCAATATATCCGTTATATATAGGGCTATAACTAATGAACACGCATGGTAAACTTTTAGGTGCTAGCTTATGAGCCGAGTAGTCCCGTAGATATGGGAAAACACGACAATCAATGGGTTTGAAGTTATGGTAATCAGGTATTCTATTATATAAAATCTCAAACGGAGACTTCCCGGTTAAAGTTTTTGTTGGTAACCGGTTAATAATGTAAAATTCAGACGAAAAGGCCTCGACCCAATAGAATGGTGGAAGTTTAGCATTAAACAACATTGTCAACCCATTTCCACAATATGCTGATGTTCACGTTCGGCCCTTCCATTTTGTTGGGGGTATAGGGAAAAGAAAGGCGATAAAGGGTGTCATTATCATCGAATAGTTTTCAAACTCTATGATTGACAAATTCCTTTCCTCCATCACTTTGAAAAGTTTTAACTTTTTTTGAGATTTATGTTTGAACAAGGTTCAAAAAAATCGTTAGGGCATTATAGAACTCAGTCTTTTTTTGTAGAGGGTACAACCAACAAAACCGAGAGTGGTCGTCAATAAAAACCAGCTACTGGGAAACCTCACTCGTTGGATTTACACAATAACATATATGTCAATTATTGGAATACTTTTAAATTAACCATTCATGGAGTGAAATTACATCACATTGTTCAAACATAAAAATGTCAACCAAATAAAACTTTTAACATTCATTGTCAACAAACATTAATCATAACATAAACTCGTGAGGTCAGTTTTTTGCCAGGTAAACAATCGCCTATTCTAGCCAGCCCATCTATCATAATATATTGTCTTTTCCTTTACCTGAGATGCATACTAAAAGTCGGCTAACGCTGATGAGTTCTAGTTTAGTCATTCAATTAATCATCATACATGTACGTTTGTTTATCGTCTTTTTTTAAGTGTGCACTTATATAAACATAGAGCGTATTCACTTTGTTTAATCACATAACTTTCATACATCATCATCTTTACTTTGAGTGCTATTATAAACATACAACGTATTCTTTTTGTTTAAGCACATAAGTTTTTATACATCCGTATACCGAAGTAGTCCTTTCGTCAGTCTACTGAAGTAGCTGTTTCATCGTCCATCTAGCGAAGTAGCCGTTACAACTTCCATCTACCGACGTAGATCGTTTCATCCGTCTACCGAAGTAGCCGTTACTCTTCCGTTTACCGAAGTAACCGTTTCACTCGTCCTACCGCCATAGTCTGTTTATCATACAGTCTACCTTCGTAGATGTCTAACATCCATATGTTATACGATGTACAACAGTCCGTTTCATTTGTCTACTGTCATAGTTGTTTCATATGTCTACCGTAGTAGCAACCGTTTCGCCCTTCCTACCGTCGTAGTACATTTTGTCTGTCTACCGAAGTAGCCGTTTTGTCTGTCTACCGAAGTAGCTTTTACATAATAATGTATTACACATATCTTTCTTTAACTTATTAACCTCCGTTTGCCACTTTCACAACTGTTTCATAATTCATTAGATTAACATATTAATATGATTAATCTTTTTATTCTTTACGTTTGTTTACCACATGGGCAACCGTTTCATCATTTACTTTGTTGGCACGTTTACACGTATTCCCCTTTTTATGCTTTAACTATGGTGGCACATGATATGCACGCCCTTAGTATTCTTTTATCATTCATATTGGCACATTGACACGTTAACCCACATAACACATCATTCATTTATGCACTTAATTATACTTAGCATATTTCGTACTTTACTATTTAGCCCGTTTAGCCATAAAAACATTTACATCATACGAGTATACACCACAACCCAAAATCATAGTCAAAGGGGGACTTAGAACTCACCTGGTAGTCGGTATGCTATGTGAAACTTACTAATCTTCAGCTAGACAAGTGCTACGTGATCTGTACGAATTCAGTACGTGAAATCGGTTAAACTTTGCTAGTGTCCCCTATAGTGTCGCCAAGGATCAGTGTCGTCTGTGCATAGTGTCGCGAACACTAGAATTGGCGGCGAATGCACTTTCATCAACACCCAAATCTTTTGAAAACTATAATAACCTGGTTCATAAAAAGTATACTGCCACCAAGACCAAAACACATAGCCACAAAAAAAAAATCAACTCTGACAACATAAGTCAACAGGGATTCACAAACAATTCAATTTTTTTCAAGAAATCTGCAAGATTAATTACAACAATAGCATCTAAATGATAGAAGACTGCTAAAATGAGCCGAATATCTAATACAATTTAACATCTATGATCTCAACAACTTTCAAGTTTGTGGCAGTTAAACCATGCTTCAGCTTTTCAGTTCTGTAGTTGACATGCTTCCGCTTGCACCCATCTAGCCTTAGCATGATCTGCTGCATACATCAAAAACCCGATAATCAATTGCGATAAAATACATTGTAAGAAATTGTGGTTACTGATAGATCATTCTGAATACTAAAAAAATCAGACAATTAGCTCTAATAAGTAGTGTTTGGACATGCTTTTTGCTGTTTGAAATTGTAACGATCAGACGATAAAAGTTGTTGCGACTTGTGACAAATTCTGATTATTTTATTGCATAAAAAGACCAAAAAGGACATTCTTGTGAAGAAAGGGTGATCTTTTTCTACTCATGTTAAGTTAAATAAGGGGTAATTAGGTAATTTCATTTACATGTGACAAGATATTAGGATACTACACATGTATGTATACAAGTAAATTGTGGGATGTACATCTTTTTATCTTAAACATAAAATGAAAAAATAATAATTAAGGGAGATTTTTTACTCATACCAAGTTAAATAAGGGGCAATTAGGTAATTTTATTTACATGTGACAAGATATAGTAAAAGACTAATATACCCATTTGGCTAAAAGGGATACCAAACATGTGTGTATACAAGTAAATTGTGGGATGTGATGTGCATCTTTTTTACCTTAGACAATTTTGTTTCTGACTTCTTCCAGTTTCTTGAGAATTTCTGCAGGAGTTCTATCCAACTCATCTGCAATTTTCCGCTGCGTTTCTAGAGACAATGTCGGGTATTGTTCACAAAGATCCCCATCAATTACATCCTGCATAAATAATCCAGATTTTTTTATGTTACTTGAGCATAAGATGACAAAATTCAGACAACTTTATAAATAGTGTGAGTAAATGCAATTACCTTAACAGGAAAATAAGCAGATCTATAAGCCATGTGGTCTCTTCCACACAAAGGTGGATGTTCCTGTCTCATATGCATCTCCAAGTGAGAAAAGAAGTCCACGTCATCACGTGAGCCAAATGCCAGCAACGCCCCTAAACTACCCATCACTGTTCCATACATCACACACTCTGTGCCACCTGGAATTAAAGATGCTTTCTGCATACATGTCACCACATCACCAACGTGAAATTGCACGATCTCTTCAACCTTATTTGGTGCTCCATTAAGCTTCCCCTGCTCCCACTTAATCTTCCCACCAGTTGGATCTTCTTCAATTTCATCTGATACATCCTGTGGCAACCGCACAAAGTAAATGTTTCCAAACTTGTCAGCACCTGCCATGGTGTCAAAGTCCACGTGGTATGCTGCTGTTAGCCATCTCGGGACAGAGTCATCAGCAAATACATATAGCTGGTTTTCATCCCGTCTGTACTTGCAATAGTGAAACGACTATAAAAAAATAAAAGAAAAGGAACACACAATGGTCAGAATAGACATTCAACAATATAAAGAATGCTAATTTGTAAAGGTGGCAATTTTGAACCATTTGTGTTTATCTCAAACGAGTTAAACAAAAGAAAGTCTAAAAAACGCCGAAGTCAATTTTTTATGCATAAAACCTCCTTATATTGTAATAATATAGTTTTTGTAATTATAACCATGGATAAAAAGTGTGGGTCAACCCAACCTAACAAGGCCCACTTTGACTAGTAGTAAAAACAATATGTTTCAGCACAACCCATTACCCAACCCGCCTGGCTTGTGCATCTTGACACCTCTACTTGAAATATGTTTTTGTAGCGCAAATAATACAATATCAGAAAACAAACCTCCTGAATGTCTCCTACATAAATTCGATCACGATACGTATGAATTGAATTGATTGTGTTTGGAAACAGCTTATTCTCACACTTTCTAAGCAGTTTTCTTTTTCCCAAATCATAAAGCCTAAGAATTGACCCGATTCCAGCAAGCAATTTTCCCTGAAACTGGCATAATGCAAGCGGAACACCATCAACTTGTGTTTTGTGCAAAAGTTCAAGTGATTTTCCATCTTTTACAAACCGATAAATATGAATATATCCAGCTGTCAAAGATCTTTTGGGCCAAAACTGCAGACCCTTTGCTGTACCCACAGCTAAAAGGGTACCATACTCTTTATCATGGAAGTTCACAGTGCATATACTGAAAGCCGCCTCATTATCTTGAAGCTCTAGAAGACACGTTGTCTCGGTTGACTTTGGGTCAAGAACCCGAATGCAAGAAACCCATTTATCCGCTTCAGCTTTAGGGTACCCATATTGTTCATCAGATAGTGGGTCATCTTTATCTTCATCATCACCGCCATTTTCTATTTCCATTTTACCATTTTCTCCCTGCCCCGCAGCCTCAAAGCACTCTTTTTTAGCACTTTCACGTAATTCAGCAGGAAAAGCACCCTGATCACTCTCAATTGTTACCAAAAGTTTCTTTTTAGGATGAAACACAAACTTTCTTGGAGTATACCTCAACGGTATAGCAGTTTCATTAAATGTTTCACCTAATCTTTCAATTGTGAAAACTCTTAAAGCATCCCCAGCAACAGCCACCACACCTTCGGCACACTGATCAGATGAAAATGAGGCTGCATACTCAAGTGTTTCATATGAAAGAGGTGTCAAAAGAAAATGACCCTGGTGAACATAGCCTAACCACGGTCTACTCGACAAGCAAAGCATAGCCCGTCTTCCTCTCACCAGAACTGAAAACAACTTCGGAGCCCGAAGTCCCAAAAAACGAGACCTTGCATCTGAAAGCTGGCCCGTGACCATGTCCACAACAGTCCTAAAAAGAACCCCACTTTGAAGACCCGCATTCAGAAACAGGCTAGCAGGGTGATCAGCACCATCTTCACCCCCTACAGAAGCCTGAACCTCAAGAAAGAGAAGTGACTCGGGAGGTGAAGAAACACTTTGCAGGCTAAGAATCTGCATACAGTCATCAGGATCCAAAGATAATATTCGAATGGTATTATCATACGATCCAACAGCTAGAAAACGAGATCTCTGCCTTCCCTCGGGTACAGGAGCTATATCCAAACATGCCACGTCACCAGACATTTCAAATTTCTCAACTTCCATCAACTGTCCAGTCATATCAACCTCAAAGTATATAATCTCCCCTCCACTCAATGCAACAACCACCTGGAGTCTATTCGATCCAACCTTAACAATAGTTCGCTTTCCAGGAGTTCTCCACTCATTAACACGCCCATCTTCCCTTATATGTCTAATACCACTAGGATGTACTTGCATTAAAGAATCATCACCTATTTGTGAAACAGCAAGCGAAGGTGTGGTATCAAGAAACCCACTGTCACTAACTTCTTCTACAGTTTCTCCAATAGAGAGAACGAGAGTTGCATTTGCAAAAGAAACAACAATAAAAGCATCGAATTCATCATTAACATTCTTTTTAACTGTCCAAACTGCACTGGGAACCCCAGGAAGCTGTGAAACTGCCATTTCACTTATGGCGAGCCCCGGTCTTAGAATTCTAAGAGAAGAACGAGGGCCTCGACCACAAAGCGTAAATATCTGCGGGGTTTCTTCTTCAAAAAGATTTACAACTTTCATGTCCATAATAGGCATCAGGCTCTCTACTTGGTCAATTCTAACAAGATTTTTCAACCCTCTAGGCTTGAAAAACACTGGCTGAAATCCTTCATCAGTTTCCATTAATGTAGCTGATGATGACTCCACATCAGGATCAGCTCCTATAGCTTGAAACTGATACAAAGCATGATTCCCAAACTCAGAAGCAGCAAACAGAAAACCTAATTTCATGACACACATGGCAGAAGACACAGGTATGGTATCAAAATACTTAATTTTCAGCTCCGTAACACGCTCATTATCATGATCAAGCGTTACTTTGAACACATCCCCATATTCTGTTTGCAGAAGAAAGAAAAACATAGACTTCTGCTTATGCATAGTAGCAGAAACAATAAGAACCCCACGCTCAGCAGGTAAATCCGCCCTTCTAGGAATCACCGCACGAACATCCGGATGACCCTGATTCTTATAAATAACAAAGTTCTCAGCACAAACAAGAACACCACTAGGCCCATCCCCACCACCAGGAACAGTCACCAACATGTTAGCCCCATTATCCACCTGCTCAGACCACTTCCTCGAAACATGATTAAGCCCTAAATCTAATTCATAAAACGTAAGATGCTTCTGAGCCTCATTTGCAGCCTGACCAGTAGAATCCTGGTCAGCCTCGGAATAATCCAGCTCTATGGCAGCAAATATAGGATTATCAAATCCACAATCAACACCAGCAATCGAGTAAGTAATCGTGTGCGACTTATGCGCCTCTAACGGAGAAGAAATCGTTAACCTAGCAGCAGTATCCCTATTAAGAACATAAACTAACTTTTGTTTCTCACAAGCACCTATCATAACAGCACGGCCTTTTGGATCAATAGCTAAATACTGACCAGGAACAATCCTACGACTACCAGATTTACCGAAAGTTTCCTTGTGAATTTGAACAAACACATTTTTCTCCTTGTTATATTCGAGAATAACGATTCTACCGGAGTCGGAACCGACGACGATATAATCCTTTTGAGCACCGGTTAATCTAAATTGAGCAAGAGATCTAATAGCACCGAAAACATCAACGGAAAGTATGGTCTGGATCTTACCGTTTTCGTCGGGGCGAAGGAGTTCGAGGACTTTTCCGCGAGCGACGACTATTTCCTGCGACTTGTTGCCGCCGGAGAAGCTTCCGTTGATGGCGCAGACGATGCCGGTGGCTTGTTGGAGAGTGAGATTGTAGAGATACATGGTAATGGGGTGATAGAACCCTAGGCAGTGAAGAAGTGTTGGACGAAATGAGAAATTAGGGCTTAAATCAAGAGAAGCGGGGGTTGGGGGTTTTAGGCGAGGAAGAGAATGCTTCCTTTGTGGCGATTTCTTGGACAATAGGGTAAATATTAAGTATTGTAAATTGATTTTTTTTTGAAAGGCAATTGAATTTTTATTTAATATTGAATTGTGTTCATGCGTGTTATGACGTGTTAAATCTTAGAAAAATTAATGTTCTCAAAATCTTATAAAATAAAGCTATATAAAAACAAAACTGTTGAAAAATTATCGTTTACAAAATAAATAAATGTACTTAAAACTTTATATAAAAGAAACGAAATATTCATGTAAACCCAAGCGCTATAGTGAAATAGATATTAATATTCCAAAAACTTTATACGAAAAATGAAACCGTAACAAAGCCGTTAAAAAAGGTTAATTGAAAAAAAAATAGAAAAAGAAAGCAAAATTGTTTAAAAAAAGTAAAGACTGCAAAAAGTTTATAACGACGTTGTACGCAAGTGTTTAGATAACGTGTATGTTATCACTTGCAACTTCATTACAATTGTACATATTCTACGTCTCGTAACTCGGTTGGTAAAAAAAAAGAAAAAATATCCAATGTGTAAATGATAACCTTATTAAAGTTTAAGGGCCAGAGCATAAATTTGTTAAAGAAATGTAAAAAAAAACTTTTTTTTAAAGCTAAGAGGCTTAAAAATAAATCTACTGATTGTTTTATCTATAGTTCTTATCCCTTTTAATTTTCATAACTAACTTATTTATTTTTTTTGCTTTCGTAATACGTATGAGTTGTATGCTTCGATATACAAAGAAAAATATGCTAAGGTCGGGCTCGACGCTAGACATGTTGTAAAAAATCCACAAATGTGGGACTATTAGAGGCCGAAGAAAGGGTCGCCTCTTCGGCTTTGACCAATCACGATCCATTACCAATATTACAAGTGATCCTGGTAGTTCTAGTTTCGGAAGAAATTATGCTTCTGGTCCTGTGGAGTGTGGATGCATGTTTTTTTTTGTAATGCAATTATTTATATCATTAGCAAATTAGTAATAATTATTTGATGTTTGTAGATTATCATCTTACAAGAAAAAACGATAGAGGTGCAAAGAATTCAGGAGCAAAGAGATAAGAAAAAGGCAAGGGCAGCCCGGGGGGAGCCCGGTATCTTAAGGGGCCCGTAATTTTTAAATTTTTACATATATTTTTATATAAATATATATTTTTTATAAAAGACTCAACTTGTATTATTCATTTATCCTATTAACCCACTTAAAAATCAAAATAGACCCACTACTTTTGTTATCTATTTATCCTTTTAACCCACTTAAAAATTATAAAAGACCCACTAAAAATTATAAAAGACCCAACTTGAATTATCCATTTATCCTATTAACCCACTTAAAAATAAAAAAATAGACCCACTACTTTTGTTATCCATTTATCATTTTAACCCACTTAAAAATTATAAAAGACCCACTAAAAGTATTTATCAATTTTAATCAACTCTATTATTTTAGATAATTAGATTAATAATTCCATTATTTATTTAACCCATGTAATACACGGGTTTCTAAACTAGTATAACATATACCAATTTCATTAAAGAACATTTAGTTTTGCTAGTATTAGCAATAATATTTTAATGATGGTTATACTTGGGCCCGAAGTTTTTAATTTTTTATACTATATATATGTGTTTTTTTAAATCTATATATATAAGCCCAATTGTTTATAAATCTGAACCGAAAATCAATAAATAATATATATATAAGCCTAATTAAAAAAAAATATTCTATACATATAAGCCCGTATTATGTTTATTTATATATGATTATTGAGTTTATATCATAGGACCCGTTTTTTTTACATGTTCTGGGCGCAAAACGTTTTGAGAATTGTCGGGACCGACCCCGAAAAAGGTTTAGAAGATCCAAAAGCATTTCGAAGAAATGATGGAGTAGAGGTTAGGGTGCAAACGAGGCTGGAAGCTAAAGAGAAGCATTACCGAGATCAAGTCAATCAACAAGTAAATGGGAATATTTGGGCTTATATTTACCTAGATAATTTAGTTTCTATTGAAAACATTTTGAATATCATAGTATTTTTTATTTATAAAATGAATTGTATTTTATTTTACAATATTTGTTATTTATTCGGAATGTGTTCTTGTCCTCATAGGGAACTAGACATATATGTCGATACAAATTCTGTCGTTGACTCCCCAGTGAAAAATTTGTCGCCGATCCATTACTGAACTCTTTACCCATATCATGTTCTCGACGAAATATGACCGACAGGGATTTTTTGTCATGTGGAAATCCCTTTGTTTTGTTTTGTAGTGACCCGAAGAGAAAACTACTGAACCCAAGTAATGAGTAACAATCATATTAACGAACATGAGAACATACGTGCAATAGAATTTTACAGTAAAAAATGACACCGGAAATACCAAAAACTCATCCCAAATTCCAACCCAACCCATTACCATTTATTATACCGTACGATAAAAATAATTTATCTAATAGAAAAGAGGAAGGATATTTTCCATTATTTAGCCCAATTATGCGACCATCTAATACAAGCAAAACAATCCCAAATATGATTTTAATTTCACAATCTTAACTATATACATTCAAAAATAAGTATCCATTTATTATATACTTATACTTTAATAATCATATTAAGTTTATCTAATTTTAACAAAAGTTAACTCTAAAATGAGTCACCAATCATATTATTTTTCGTTACATCCTGATGTCTAAAATTTCTGGCCATTCATATATTTAATTATTTAAGAAAACAAAATAACTGATACTATTGTAAAATATGAGTATTAATTAATATTTTATTCATGTATATAACTGAAATATAAAAAAAAAATAAAGCATAATCTATTTTGCCTTAATATAAAAGATAAATATGTATTATTCTCAAATATCATGCTAATTATAAGGTTGTTGTTTAACCAAAACACCCCACACCAAACAACTCCATCTATCTCATCAACTCCATATTGTATCATCACTATATATGCTTGTATGTGCATAATCCCTTTCATCATCAACGACACTTTTACCCTTTAATTCCCAACCAAAAACAACACTCGAATGGACAATATCAAGAGATCCACCTCTATGATTCTCAAAGCCACAATTTGCATGTTTTTGCTAGCAATTTCTCTAGAATTTTCAAATGGGACCCGCATATTGCTAGATACGACAAGCGATGTGACACATGTGGCCCCACTGTCGACCAACGAGCCTGACACAAGTAGTCCAATAGACGAGTCTGACACTCCTGTGGAAAATCCAACACCTACACTACCAAGTGGTCAGATTCCTGCCACTATAGCACATGCACCAGTTGTGGGTCCAACGAAGGCGTTACCGACTAGGGTAGCGCCTACTGTAGGGACGACAACCAACAATGTGGCACCAATGGCTACCCCTGTCGGTGTTACACCGACGGGAGGGTTAGGTGCAACAGGTGGTGGTGTTGTTAGTGGGGAACACCCGACTTTGAGTTTCTTTATGCATGATGTTCTAGGAAGGACACATGCTACAAGTAGGGTGGTTACAGGAATTGTAGCGAGTTCAAGCGCTAACGTTGTTCCTTTTTCTACACCCAACAACCAAGTGTTCCCGATCACTGGTGGGGTCCCGTTAAACAAACATTAATGGCATAGTGAACAACAATAACCTCCCATTCTTAGCCGGTTTCAACGGTAATAACCGAAACAACCCCAATTCCAAGACGGTCCTCCAAAACACCGGGAACAACAACGTTGTCAACGGAGGGAACAACCTACCATTCGTTGCAGCCGGTCAACTCCCCGCCGGCTTAACCCTCCAACAACTCATGTTCGGGTCAATCACTGTTATCGATAATGAATTAACCGAAGGACACTCGGCCGAGGACAGGGCTTCTACCTTTCAAGCTCATTGGACGGGAGTAGCCACACATTTGCACTAACGACTTTATTCCACGGTAGTGATCACGAGATGGATGATACGATTAGCTTTTTCAGGGTCCATCGGACTGCTTCCGAGATATCGCACATTGCGGTGATTGGTGGGACCGGGAAGTATGATGAGGCCAAAGGGTATGCCACCATTGAGAGTCTTCCTCAGGTGGATGAACACACCACCGATGGGGTTGAAACCATTGTGCATGTCAATGTCTACCTCACGACATCATAGACCATGACTTCCTCCTAAGTTTGTGTGATGTGCTTTAACTTGTGTTTGTAGTACCTTCTGCTTTATTTTTTGTACCTTTGAGTGGTCTGTAATCATAGTGTGTTATTTTTCTATTGACAAAATATATCATATGGCTTTCTTTTTACATACAACATAACATGAATCATTTCTACATATGTTTTTAACCTTCACTCTTTCAGATTTTGTATGATATAATTTATTATACACGTTCATCATCGCCAATAGGGTAGCTTAATAAAGTCGACACCTTAGCATGGAAATAGAGATTGCAATGGGCCGAGTTCGGGCCGGGTATCTGTAATCTCAGTTTCATATCTGGTTGTAAAATCATGTCACATATCCGGCCCATTACCCATCAAGTTTGTGTCGGGTAATTACCCGTCGGGTATCGGGTATACTCGTGGGTATCGGCCAATATCTGTCGGGTATGTGTTGTGTACATTTCTATAACTCTATTTTTATATTTTTCATAACATATTAAATATGAATAAATTACATACATTAATATCTTAAAATACATATTTGAAAAGAAAATTTAATTTTCCATAATTAACCTACTAAAATGAAACATTAAAAGACAAAGGTTAAGGGAAAATCAAAATTAAAAAGGTTAACTACATGGATGGCCCATGTGGTATGCTCTGATTTCATATTTGGCCCTTAACTTTGAGAAATTACATGATTGGACCATAACTTTGCAATTTGTAACACAATTGACCCCTAAACTGGATGGACGTTAACTTTGACTGTTAAGTTTTTTAAAGGACTAAAATACCCTTTGAACTTGATTACACGGATGGCCCATGTGGTATGCTCATATTTCAATTTTGGCCCCTAACTTTGAGAAATTACACAGGGGCCAATGGTGTTACAAACTGTAAAATTATGGTCTGACCCTGTAATTTCTCAAAATTAGGGTCCAAAAGTGAAATATGAGAATACCACAAGGGCCATTAGTATAATCAAGTTCAAAGGGTATTTTAGTCAGTTTTAAAAAAAATTAACAATCAAATTTATCGTCCATCCATTTTAGGGGCCAATTGTGTTACAAATTGCAAAATTATGATCCAATCATGTAGTTTCCCAAAGTTATGGGTCAAAAGTGAAATCAGAGCATACCACAGGGGCCATCCGTGTAATTAACTCAAATTAAATTTAAAAATTTTTGGGTATATGATTTGCGTAAACAGGTATGTGATTTCGGGTAATCGGGCAGGGCATCACAAATCCCATACCCGCAAAATCTTTAGAACTAAGCCAATACCTGTCGGATTTCGGGTATACCCATTCCGGATGTTTCAGGTTTCAGGTATACCCGTCGGGCTCGATTTTTATTTTTTATTTTTTTTTCATCTCTACATGGAAACGACATTGATTACTTTTATCAAATTTAACTGGGCTTACAAATATGACAGGGTTTGGGCCACTTTCTTCATTTTAGATTGCTGGGCTGCACTGCAACTTTACTCTGCTTAGAATAATGGGCCTTTCTCATTATTTGTTTTTATTAAATGTTTTTAAAGCTAAATTTCACTAATGTTCTTTAATGTGAGAAGACATCTTAAGAGTAAAAAGGTAATTAAATTTAGTTTTCACTTTAAGAGTAAAAATCACTTACAAAATCCTATTGTATGGACTTGATAATGATTTTATATCGACGACCAGTAACTAATCGATATATGATATAGAGTAGGGCCGTAGGGGTATGAATTTATGACACGAGATGAACCGAACAAGAAATTTACGGGTTTGAGTTTAGTATAAATGGGTTCGGGTCAGTTTTGGGTTGAAACCGCGAACCCGTTTGGCTAAAATGGGCGTGTTCTTGTCAACCCGGCGGGTTGGCGGGTTAACCCGTTTAACCCATTTATTTTTATTTTTTTTATATGCGTTTTATTTAATAACTTGTCATTTAACCCAAATATTCTTGTCTTGTTCGGGTTCATATGTCTGACATGATTTTCAGGTTTTTGTCAGGTTGGACCCTTCAACCCACGAACATGACCGTTTAACACCCATAATATGAACAGGATCATCAACATTTGGAGTTAAAGCAATGAAAGAATAATTGCACCCCTTTGATATAAAGCAATTACCAATTAATTAACTCAGGCATTTGATATGATTTTGATTGTAAACATTATAAGTTACCAAGCATTTAATTTGAAGTTACATAAATGCGTTAAGGTTTTAATTATTTTATCTCCACTTGTAATAATTTGGACCGACTTAGGGGTGGGAAGTTTTGGTCCTAAGACCGCAAATTCGAGATGACATGAAGAAAGCCCGAAACCTTGTACTTAGGTTGGTCTCGGTTCTCCGTTATAGCCAGTGACGGATCCAGAAATTTTTTCTAGGGGGTTCACTGATTTTAGATGCTCCAAATTCATAGGGTCGGACATAAAAAATTTTGGTTCGGGTCGGGTCGGGTAAGGTTCATCGGATAATAAAAATACGATACAATAATAAAAAACAGCATAATTAGAAATTACAAAACACATAATATAGATAAAATGACACAAATTGATGTATTACAAGCACACAAATGATGTCGGCTAGTAATCGTAGGACAAAGCAATCAGTTATTAGTTTAGGTTTTTCTTAATGTATATTTTTAAAATTATGTCTCCTTATATGATTAAAAAATATTATATATTTTTTAATAGAAAAAAAGTTACGAAATAAAGTAAAAAGATAAATAATACGATACACAATTTTTTTTAATAATAAAACAAACAAACTACCAATGAAAAAAAAATTCGAAAGTTAGAAAGTAACCTATTTAAAACTTTTAAATTTTCTCTCTTTTTTTTAAGTTGACTAATAATAGCCTAGTCTACTATATTGACAGAATAATGTTAAATATATTATTATTTGTATAGTTGGATACAGCTACTTAACTGGGCTTAAAGTGTAAAAAAATCCAAATTGAAAAGATAAATATCAAGTCCGTCTTCTTCATCTTCTTCTCAGCTAAATAACCAGCTCTCTTTTTACAGTAAAAATCCGCTTCCGTTGCCGGAAAAAATGCAGGTGATTCTATCTTCTCTCTTCACTCTCATCTCAATGTTTTTAAGGGGTTCACCTTATATTTTTCAAGGGGTTCACCCCAGCTTTTCAATATAGATTTCTACTACAATTTTAAAACTCGGGGGTTCCGGTAAACCTCCTCGACTCTAAGTAAATCCGCCACTGGTTATAGCACATGTTGGTTTCGGTCTTGGACCCAAAAACCCACGTGAAACCCGTGCCAATATAACTGAATTCCACTTGGTACAATAAAACCGTACAGAGCAGAGTTCTATTCAAAAGAAAACCGTACGGAAGAAAAGTGAAATGACCAAATATGATGTTTAGGTTTTTAGGATCACTTTGAAAAGTTTAACGATAAAGAGGGGAAGAAAAAGACAAGATGTAACTAATGCTTCAAAGATTTTTAAATCAGACTTGATTGTTAACTACACATCATCATTAGACAGACGTAGCAAGATCTGTGAAAATTGTATAGTGATATTTGTATTGCTTTGGAGGTAGGAGTGTTCAAACGAATCGAATCGGGTTATTCGGATCAATTTATTCGAATTTGAATTTTTTTTTCTGGATTTGAATTCCAATAAGAATATTATTTAAACCGATTCGAATAAGCTTATTCAAATCAAATTTGAATAAACCAAATTATTATTATTATTTTTTAAAAAAAAGTTACAAATATTCAGTCATGTCACTATCAACCATACCATAATTCTGCATTACATAACTAAAAAACACAGACTTAAACAACATAAAAATAGTCCAAAACAGTCCTAACAAGTACGACCATATAAAATAAAATAAAAAGCCCACAAGTAATGAAGTTAGAAGCTCAAACCAAACCTAAAAAAAAGATATTATATATTAAAAAAAGTATAAATTATTTAATATATAAATTAGGGTTATTTGAGTCGAATCGAATTGGGGATTTTAGAATTCGAATTCGACTTATTATTCGAATTAAATAATTTTTTTATTTGAATAAGCCAAAATTCGAAATCGAAATTTTATTCGAACAGAATTTCAGGTTATTCGAATAGGATTTGAATAATGAACACGCAGGTGCATTAGTATATAAATGGAGAAGTGATATACTTATATTTATAATAGGAGTAGACCAACCGATAAGTTCTTAATTTCTTATAGATGGTCCAAGGTCGATCGTCAAAAGGGCTACGATCAAACATAATCTTCCAATTTAGATTTTTTTTACTTGTTTTTCTTAAGAAGTTTCCTCAGCGATGAAAAATTAGCATATTTGAAAGACGTAAGTTGATATTTCATTAAGAAATAGTTTCAAACATTTCTGGTATGATTGTGACTTCAGAATAAGAATATGTTCTCAAGTAGTTGGATGTTAAAATATAAAAAAATCAGAACTTAAAACACATGTTTGGAATTTTTTTGATAAGAAAGATTCTACATTTTTTTTTAACAAGGAACATTGAATGTTGTGACATCGCACCCCCTGTCATATGGTAGAGACTCGTCCAACTCCGGCCAATATGTTGTCTTAACCGGGCCCACTTGACGTCAGAGTTGGAGAGCATCCAAGGAAAAATCTCACCCAATACGGCCCCTTCTGGGCTTGAGGGAGAGCCGAGGCTCGAACCCTGGATCGGCGTGGGTAAAACCCTGGTGCATCAGCCTAAGAACTAGGCCTCATTTGCATGTCTCAGAAATTAATGATGGTGGCAAGGATTGAACCCGAATCCCTTGGAACTTCAGTCTAAGAAAGATTTTACATAATACCCCCTTTGTTATACCTGAGAACTTCATAAAAAAGTTAAGGCATCTTTATAGACTTTTACAAAGCATTTAGTTTGATTCCTAAAAATATTTAAGGGAGTTCAATTTATTTTATAAAAGTACAAGTTTCGTAAAGCCTATTAGAATTTTTATAAGATAATATTTAATCTGGTTTATAATCTTCAACTAGGTTAGAAACCCGTGTATTACACAAGCTGAATAAATATAATGTTATATACTTACTAATAAGAATTTAGTAGTTATAAAACAATAGTTTGAGTTAAAATACGATTGAATTTAGATATAAGTACACTAATTAATATTATTTAATTCGATTGAACTTACGTATAAGCCACATGGCACAATTCTAGTCCTCCCGAGACTTCTATTCCCGCATCTCTTTCTCTTATTAAATAATAATGATATTTAAAGAAATATATTTTTAGATATTTAATATAAATTTAATTATGGATGATTATTATACTAAATGAATTTAATAAAACATTAGTTACGGATAGTTATAATTTTTTACTATATAATAATTTACATTTTAATTAACTACACTATTATTTAATTAGAGAGATAAACATGAAAAGAAGGCCCAGAAGGACTAGAATTATACAACGTGATACTCTAGTTACTCATTTATTATTTAATAGATAGTATAAATATAAATTTATAGATTCTTGCATTATTAAATACTTGTGTATGATCTATCATTCATTTGTATTTATGTATCATTATTTGATGCGTGTATATTTATATAAATTCCTTAGAATATCATATTTAATTACTTAACATCATAAAAACAAGTCTATGCTTTGTAACAAAAATAGCATTTTTGAATCAACAGTTGTATATACGTTTTATATATAATCAACTTTTAGAACTTAATACATACAAACATACGTACAAACGTGTGGGAAAAATAAACTCACACCTAATCGTATGTTTATAGTTGTTTCATTTAAAACATTTAAAACTATGAAAAAATAGTTTTTTGATCCAGATCTGCAAAACTATGAAAAACACGTTAGAAGGGTGGAGTCTCCGGACCACCCTCCAAAACTTAAGTCGGTATTTCGTTCAACATTGATGTGAATGTCTTTAAGTAGCAGAGATAATGAGTGTATATGATGTATTAAGGAAGAGAAGAGACTTACCACAGAGGTACACCTTAAAGTGTCCTTTATATAGGGCATTCATGAGTTACGGTTTTTATGGGTCGTTAACTCGTTATGTGTTAGGCCTAAAATCATTAGTCAGGCGAAACCTATGGTATACTCTATAAATATCAAATAAATTTGAGAATTAATCAAATTATTTGATTGCTTTCATGCAATTAGTTTAAAATATGTTATAATAATATTACTAAAATATGCTTACAAATTAAATATCCATAATATAGACGTTTGATATATGCCACAAACTTAAAAAAATCAGAGTCAAGATATATACCATCGTTAAATGTCAATCTAAAGGGAAAGTAAAATTTTTGTGTCCACAAGTTAAAAACTTTATGGAATCTTCCTATGAAACCACTACTTAAAATATTAGATTCATAAAGAAAAAAATATTGTTTATGTCAGCATTCATTTCTAAACTCAAATCGTTATAAAAAGGTTTGGTTATATAACAATAAGAGTAAAGTATACGAATGGTACATGTGGTTTATCAAAATTTTGGATTTGGTCCATAGCTTTTCAAAAATACATGGATGATCCTTGTGGTTTGCACTTTGTAACGCATTTAGTCCCCAAACTTTGACAAAAAGTACATGGATGGTCTGTGTGGTTTGCACTTTGTAATGCATTTAGTCTCTAACTTGGAACTGCTAAAACTTTTAGATTTGTTAGCTGGGGACTAAATGCATTACAAAGTGCAAACCCCATGGACCATCCGTGTATTTTTGAAAAACTAGGGACCAAATCCAAAAATTCGATAAACCACAAGGACCATTCGTATACTTTACTCTAACAATAAGATTAAAGACCTATCACCATAAGAGTTTTCATGTACAGGAAAATATGATATGTGAAAGGATTAGTTTAAAAAGAGACGAATTTATGCATTATGTAGTTTCTCAACTATAATCAAATCAAATTAAACTGAAGAGGTGGTGTGACAACCCGGACTTTTAGGTTAACTCCATTAACTAAACCAAGTTAAAACCTTAACCTAATTGACTCATCTCAAACTTTAGGGCCTAATCCTACCTATTTTCAAACACATGCATGAAATTGGAGGGACCAATCATGTAATTTGCCTATAGTAGATTCCTGTTGACTTTTGAAAGTCAATTAAACTTGTTCTTAACTTATCTTAAACCCCATGGACTGTTTATGCTAGTATTTAAACTAGAAACCTCAAGGACCAATTCTATCATAATCCAAACTTGATTCAATTGACTTTGAAAGTCAAAATTCACATGTTTTAGCTCTTGTTGACTTCTAGGAGTCAAAACCGTAGCATTTTGATCTCAATTCGCATTCGTGATCGATGTTATACCAGGGTTTGTAACCGGTGTACACGAACAGGTCTTTAACAAACTTAATTAAGGCTTAATCATCACCATTATACTGAAATTAAACTGAATTAATAGGTATTAACTCAAAACCGTCGACAATGATTATTTGGCCCTCAAATTCGTCTAATTTCTATGTTAATTCCACCTTTGAACACCCTGCACACCATATACGAACACCTCTTAAGCTTCTACGCACGTTTGTTCGATCGGAATAGCATCAGGAGTTACCAGAGACCAAGCCATGCTTCTTCGGAATCCTAACTAGTCGTTCTCAGTCAATTCGACATCACATCTGGTAATTGCTTTTACCTATAGATTCGTTTCAATCTCTAAATCAAAAACCCCATGGTTAATTGGGCTTACATTATCGGATTCGTCATGATTCGATACCTAGGGTTCTTGTAAAACCAGTTTAGCCGATCACCACCCTAGACCCGGTTTAAACCCAATTAACTGACATCATCAGACTCGTACTCACTGGTTTAACAAAAGCCCTATGCCAATTCATATATGTATTATCGAATTTACAAAGATCAAAGATCTAGGGTTCTTATGCTCTCCTGTTTAATCGAATTCATACCTATACTTGATTTAAATGAAATTAAACATTTCAGACTGATTCACAAACCATTAATGAGTAAAAGCCCCATGATTTTGACTCCAAACATCACCATATTTCATCAAATCGATCTAGAGTTCATACTCTAGGGTTTTGGTGTTTCAAAACAAGAATTGATCGACCCTGACTTGATGTTTTAACAATTAAACGCATATACATGTTCGAAAACATACGATTAACAGAACCCCTATGTTTCTGATTCATATCGTAACCGAAATTTGTGAGTTTGGGATGGAATTCGATCGCATATACAAGTGGGGAGGGATAAACACTTGACCTGTATGATAAAAACGTTTTAACCCGTTTGATATCGCAAAACCCTAGCGGGCTGTGATGGTTAGGACTGTTGGCTGTGGGGGAGGAGACCCGGGTTCGAGTCCCTCCACCCCCAATTCGTTTTTTTATTAGTTTTTATTATTATTTTAATTATAAAAACCTATCCCATATTATTATATTTATATATTAATGTGTTTTAATCCCGAAAACCACCCGTTGGCTCGGGTTTGGTTTTATAACCTATTTTTATTCCCACTTTTAAAATAATATATTTATATTATTTTCAAACCACGAATTTAGATAAAATAATATGTTTATATTATTTTCAACCCGTGACTTCTAGTATAAAATAATATATATTTTATATTATTTCACCTCGTTTATTTACCTCGTGTAACGTTTTAAACTAATTAATAATATAATTGTTTATATTATTTACTCACGTTTAGTATATCGAATAAAAATAATATATTTTCTATTTTTCCACGCAAATAATTATTTTGTTAATCATACGACTTAAAAAATAATATATATAGTTACATTATTTTCCTAACCATTTTAAATGGCAAACGTACGAAGTTATTTATTTACTTAATATTATTCGTTATTAACATTTGACACGTAGCGCTTTGATCTTAATTATTCTATTAAGAAACATATATATTTCCGTAGACGCGTTCGTCTACTCTTAAATCCTTAGAATGCGTTAAGGCGTTCAATCTTCCGTGTCGTTGTCACAAACCCCATGTGTCCCTAATTGTTATGTTTATAATTCTAGGGCAAACATGAGCCGTTGCAGGCTGACACTTGTGTACCAAATCTCTTACTTGTGTGATACTATCTACTACGCAACGCAGGTGAGTTTCATGGCCACTTTTTACTTGTTTTCCTATTGGGGGAGAAACATGCTTACACACAAACATCATTTTACTGGTTTTCCTGTTGAGGAGAAACATGCATACTCACAAACAAAATTTTACTTGTTTTCCCGTTAGGGAGAAACATGCATACACACAAACGATATTTTACTTGTTTTCCCGTTGGGGAGAAACATACATACAAACGAATATCATTTTACTTGTTTTCCCATTAGGGAGAAACATGCGTACGAACAGACATCTGTTACTTGTCTTCCAGCCAGGGAGAGACACACACAAACGGACATGGATCACATAGTATTTCACTACCACTTGTGTACTTAAGCGTAAATCTATCATGAAAGTCCTCACATCGAACCGTTTAAATATGAAGAATAGCGAGGTATGTTGAGTAGTACTACTGGGTTTAACAAACCCCACCAGCGTTAGTCGCACTAACTCGATTGGAGGTCGAACGGGTGTAATATTGACCTAAAACATGCACCATGGTTGATAGACTTGGTGGGAGGCATTCAAACATAAACTGCCAGTCTACGGTTGTGAGCGCTTAAAGTAACTTGTACATTGTCTAGCTAGCAATAGGTGTGACTTACGTATGTGGATCCAACAACATTCAAACAGTTTATTTACATACAAACATGTGAACTCACCAACCTCGTGTTGACACTTTTTCTTACATGTTTCTCAGGTCGCTTTGTCACAGGTTACACACTTAGGACATGCATGGAGTCCTACTGTCATATCATTCATTTCAAACACTTTAAACAGTTTTACTTATTTACATTAATTGACGCTTGTTGCGTGTAATTACTTTTGATTTCATTCTAACATTTACGCTTCTGCATTTAACTCTGAACATTTATGTTATGACTTTTTAAGTCTCATATAGTGTCATTTGATGTAACTAATGACTGAGATTCTGGTTTGTCACGCTCCTAATGGTAGAACTCCGTTAGTGGATTTTGGGGGTGTGACAGATTGGTATCAGAGCCATTGGTTATAGAGAACTAGGATTGCATACTGGACTATAACCGCACACATGCATTAGTTACACGACACAGACACTCATACATGATACACATGGTATCCATACTTACATTGCATTGCAGGCATGATGATAACATCCATATCACCCTCTTCTGACGAGGAACATGTCATTCTCACTATATCATCATTCCCAGTGGTGACACTCGGGAAGTCATCAGAACAACATTAACTCCCGTCTGTGGGCAGCGAGACGAAGCCTTCGAAGGAGTCACTCACACCACCATCATCTGCACCTTTGTTACACCATCAAAGCCGAAGATGACACCGGCTTAAGCCTATCGAGGACACAATCAGGGAATGGTGGGTTTTATCAAGTTGATGTTGAGGATGACACACATAACTAGAACATATCTCTTTGGGAGTTGGGATCGTCGGAGGCGAGTCCCTACTGTACCCACTAGCAACAATACGCCGTGTGAAGGCAAACTGTTGCACGCATCATTGTAGAATCCATTGGCACGTAGATGTCATCACTTTCCTGAGCCATGGGCTCACGTCATTGGTTGATATTCTGTGAAGATAGATTGACCATGAGGATGAGAACGCCTTACTCATTGCATACTCAAACCCTATTCTGACTCAGTTGGAAGGACGGCTGTTATGCTTCTTTCAGTAACTCATATTCATGAACTAGTTTCACTCCTCAAGGTTGCATCTCATGTGCATGTTTGCCTCATGTGCATATTCCTATCTATAATCCACTGGATTGAACTCTTGTATTATGTTCTAACTCGAGTGAATACTCGGATCAAACGATTCCCGATAACTCATCCCGATATGAATTCTAGTTGATTAACTTATGGTTGATAACTAAGCCTCCCGATGACTTATCATATCTAACAACACTCTGTACTCGATAATAAAAATTTCAGGGACATTTTGACATGGGACAGGGAGAAACTAGGGTGAACATGCAAAGCAAATTATCATTACGGGTGCACACGTAATTGTAATTTGGGGTACATGTAAGTCCTGGTGAAACCTAGTGTGTGGATAAATGGTCCTAATCTGTGATCTACCCATCATGTTATTTTCACTCATGTAAGAGTCTTAGTGACCTTACGACTCTCATCCAGACTTGATCAATGAAACCACCTCGATTGAAACCCTAGTAGTACCTCGTGGTAAACCCACCGACTCCAATTATGTAAGAGGAAATTGGGAATTCTTCCTAAACTAACAGGTTATTCCTTACACTCCAACAATAGATTCCATTTGACCTTGTTACCTCATCCTGTGATTAATCCTTGGTCTAATTTGATTTATACCCCAGCATATCAAGTTATTTCAGTGACCTCACGAATTTCTTACTAGAGCAGTCGTACTCCAACCCTACTAGAAGCTAAGTACACCATATAAATAGCTGATGGACAGATAATTGAAGCAACTCACATTCTTAAGGGTCGTAAACTTGAATTGGCTGGTCATGAACTTGACATTGACCTTATGTCAGTCACACTCGGCAGCTTCGACGTAATTATCGATATGGATTGGTTATCTAAGAACCCAACCGAAATTATTTGTCGTGAGCAAATTTGTTCGCCTTCCTCTCCCGAGTGGAGAAACCCTTTCTGTCCAAGGAGAAAAGAGTGGTGCTGTCGTGGGCATCATATCTTTCGTGAAGGCACAAAAGCGTCTACGTAAAGGTCATACTGCCATTTTGGCTCTCGTCGCCGAGCAGCCATCTGAGGAGAATAAGATTGACGACATCCCGATCATTCGTGATTATCCGAAAGTATTTCCCGAAGACTTACCTGGTCTTTCACCACATCGTTAAGTTGAATTCTAAACTGATCTAGCACCCGGAGCAGCGCCTATTGCTCGGGCACCTTACAGACTTGCACCCAGTGAATTGCATGAGCTACCTACACAACTACAAGAGTTGTTGGATAAAGGTTTCTTTCGACCTAGCTCATCGCCTTGGGGAGCTCCAGTCCTGTTTGTCAAGAAGAAGGACGTGACCTTTCGCATGTGCATCGACTACCGTGAGCTAAACAAAGTAACAATCAAAAACCGGCATCCTTTACCCCGCATTGATGACCTGTTTGATCAACTTCAAGGATCAAGCTTCTATTCCAAGATCGACCTTAGGTCCGGTTATCATCAATTGAATTCCGAGATGAAGACATCTCTAAAACTGCATTCAGAACTCGGTACGGCCATTACGAGTTTTTGGTCACACCGTTCGGATTAACCAATGCACCCACGGTGTTCATGGACCTCATGAACCGGGTGTGTAAACCTTACCTTGATTAATTTGTCATCGTTTTCATTGAAGACATCCTCATCTATTCTAAGAACAAGGAAGAACATGAGGGGCATCTCCGTTTAATCCTTGAATTGCTAAAGCAAGAGCAATTGTATGTCAAATTTTCAATATGAGAATTTTAGATTCATGAAGCTCAATTCCTAGGGTATGTAGTCAACGAGAAGGGAATACATATCGATCCAGCTAAAGTAGAAGCCATCAACAATTGGGCGGCACCAACGACTCCGACAGAGGTGCGACAATTTCTGGGATTGGCTGGCTACTACCGCCGATTCATCGAGGGATTCTCGAAGATCGCTCAACATCTACACCGATCACCAGAGTCTTCAGCACATCTTTGAACAGAAAGAGTTGAACATGCGACAGTGTCGTTGGATCGAACTCTTGAACGACTATGATTATACTATCAAGTATCACCCGGGCAGGGCTTACGTAATAGCCAATGCCCTAAGCCGGAAAGAAACTAAACCCAGGCGATTTCGAGCATTACAGCTCACTATCCACCCCGGACTACCTGATCAGATCCGTAGTGCTTAAAGCCCTGAAAGAGGAAAACCTACCGTTGTAATCCACGCGTGGTATGAAGAAACAACTTGAGGTTAAATCAGACGGTATTCACTATTTCGCAGAGCGAATATGGGTTCCAAAGTATGAGAACATAAGGGAACTTGTAATGGATGAATCTCACAAATCTCGTTATTCTATTCATCCTGTTTCCGATAAGATGTATCATGACCTAAAGGTTCTTTATTGGTGACCGAACATAAAAGCTGATACAGCCACCTATGTTAGCAAGTGTCTGACTTGCTCAAAAGTCAAAATCGAGTACCAAAGACCTTTGGTTTGCTCCAACAACCGGGAATTCTGATGTGGAAATGGGAGCAGATTTCCATGGATTTTATTACCAAACTACCCTAAACTTCTAGCGGATGGGACACCATCTGGGTGATCGTGGATCGTTTGACAAAATCTGCACACTTCCTTGCAATCAAAGAAACCGACAAGATGGAAAACTCACTCGTATTTACTTAAAGGAAGTAGTCTCTCGGCACAGAGTGCCAATTTCTATCATTTCGGATCGTGACGCTTGATTCACATCACGTCTCTAACAATCATTGCAAAAAGCTCTAGGCACGCGTCTAGATATGAGCACAACGTACCATCCTCAAATCGATGGCCAAACGGAACGTACCATTTAAACCTTAGAGGACATGCTACGAGCTTGTGTGATTGATTTCGGTAACACTTGGGAGTCTCACCTGCCTCTGGTGGAGTTCTCCTACAACAACAGTTATCACACTAGTATCAAGGCAGCACCATTCGAGGCATTGTAAGGATGTAAATGCCGATCTCCTATCTGTTGGGCTGAAGTTGGGGATAGCCAACTTACGGGTCCTGAACTTGTGTTTGAAACTTCTGAAAAGATCGTTCAAATCCGAAACCGTATGGCGGCAGCTCGTGATCGTCAAAAGAGCTATGCCGACAAGCGTCGTAAACCCTTAGAGTTTCAAGTAGATGATATGGTCCTATTGAAAGTCTCACCTTGGAAAGGTGTAATCCGCTTTGGGAAGCGAGGTAAACTGAATCCTCGTTATGTTGGACCGTTCAAGATAATGAAGAGAATTGGCCCAGTAGCGTACCAATTGGACCTACCGGAAGGACTTAGTGGTGTACACGATGTCTTTCATGTCTCGAACTTGAAGAAATGTCTAGCAGACGAAACACTCGCAGTTCCTCTTGAGGAACTAAAAATTGATGAACAACTTCTCTTCATTGAAGAACCGGTAGAAATCATGGATAGGGAAGTCAAAACGCTTAAGCACAGTAAAATCTCTATTTTCAGAGTTCGTTAGAACTCGAAACGCGGACCAGAATTTACATGGGAGCGCGAGAATCAGATGATGCGCAAAGATCCTCATTTGTTCAAGCAATTCACGTCAAACTCTTAAGATACTATTCTAATTTTCGAGGAGAAAATTCTATCAACTAGGGGATGATGTGACACCTCAGAATTTTTTTTTTATTTTAATTTTCAGGACGAAAATTCTTTCAACTAGGGGATGATGTGACAACCTGGACTTTTAGGTTAACTCCATTAACTAAACCAAGTTAAAACCTTAACCTAATTGACTCATCTCAAACTTTAGAGACTAATCCTGCCTATTTTCAAACTCACATGCATGAAATTGAAGGGACCAATCATGTAATTTGCCTATAGTTGATTCCTGTTGACTTTTGAAAGTCAATTAAACTTGTTCTTAACCTATCTTAAACCCCAGGGACTGTTTATGCTACTATTTAAACTAGAAACCTCAATGACCAATTCTGTCATAATCCAAACTTGATTCAATTGACTTTGAAAGTCAAAATTCGCAAGTTTTAGCTCATGTTGACTTCTAGGAGTCAAACCCGTTGCATTTTGATCTCAATTCGCATTCATGATCGATGTTATACCGGGGTTTGTAACCGTTGTACACGAACAGGTCTTTAACGAACTTAATTAAGGCTTAATCATCACCATTATACTGAAATTAAACTGAATTAATAGGTATTAACTGAAAACCGTCGACAATGATTACTTGGCCCTCAAATTCGTCTAATTTCTAGGTTAATTCCACCATTGAACACCCTGCACACCTTATACGAACACCTCTTAAGCTTCTACACACGTTTGTTCGATCGGAATAGCATCAGGAGTTACCAGAGACCAAGCCATGCTTCTTCGGAATCCTAACTAGTCGTTCTTAGTCAATTCGACATCACATCTGGTAATTGCTTTTACCTATAGATTTGTTTCAATCTCTAAATCAAAAACCCCATGGTTAATTGGGCTTACATTCGGATTCGTCATGATTCGATACCTAGGGTTCTTGTAAAACCAGTTTAGCCGATCACCACCCTAGACCCGGTTTAAACCCAATTAACTGACATCATCAGACTCGTACTCACTGGTTTAACAAAAGCCCTATGCCAATTCATATATGTATTATCGAATTTACAAAGATCAAAGATCTAGGGTTCTTATGCTCTCCTGTTTAATCGAATTCATACCTATACTTGATTTAAATGAAATTAAACATTTCAGACTGATTAACAAACCATTAATGAGTAAAAGCCCCATGATTTTGACTCCAAACATCACCATATTTCATCAAATCGATCTAGAGTTCATACTCTAGGGTTTTGGTGTTTCAAAACAAGAATTGATCGACCCTGACTTGATGTTTTAACAATTAAACGCATATACATGTTCGAAAACATACGATTAACAGAACCCCTATGTTTCTGATTCATATCGTAACCGAAATTTGTGAGTTTGGGATGGAATTCGATCGCATATACAAGTGGGGAGGGATAAACACTTGACCTGTATGATAAAAACGTTTTAACCCGTTTGATATCGCAAAACCCTAGCGGGCTGTGATGGTTAGGACTGTTGGCTGTGGGGGAGGAGACCCGGGTTCGAGTCCCTCCACCCCCAATTCGTTTTTTTATTAGTTTTTATTATTATTTTAATTATAAAAACCTATCCCATATTATTATATTTATATATTAATGTGTTTTAATCCCGAAAACCACCCGTTGGCTCGGGTTTGGTTTTATAACCTATTTTTATTCCCACTTTTAAAATAATATATTTATATTATTTTCAAACCACGAATTTAGATAAAATAATATGTTTATATTATTTTCAACCCGTGACTTCTAGTATAAAATAATATATATTTTATATTATTTCACCTCGTGTAACGTTTTAAACTAATTAATAATATAATTGTTTATATTATTTACTCACGTTTACTATATCGAATAAAAATAATATATTTATTATTTTTCCACGCAAATGATTATTTTGTTAATCATACGACTTAAAAAATAATATATATAGTTACATTATTTTCCTAACCATTTTAAATGGCAAACGTACGAAGTTATTTATTTACTTAATATTATTCGTTATTAACATTCGACACGTAGCGCTTTGATCTTAATTATTATATTAAGAAACATATATATTTTCGTAGACGCGTTCGTCTACTCTTAAATCCTTAGAATGTCTTAAGGCGTTCAATCTTCCGTGTCGTCGTCACAAACCCCATGTGTCCCTAATTGTTATGTTTGTAATTCTAGGGCATACGTGAGCCGTTGCAGGCTGACACTTGTGTACCAAATCTCTTACTTGTGTGATACTATCTACTACGCAACGCAGGTGAGTTTCACGTCCCCATTTTACTTGTTTTCCTATTGGGGGAGAAACATGCTTACACACAAACATCATTTTACTGGTTTCCTGTTGAGGAGAAACATGCATACTCACAAACAAAATTTTACTTGTTTTCCCGTTGGGGAGAAACATGCATACACACAAACGGTATTTTACTTGTTTTCCCGTTAGGGAGAAACATACATACAAATGAATATCATTTTACTTGTTTTCCCATTGGGGAGAAACATGCGTACGAACAGACATCCGTTACTTGTCTTCCAGCCAGGGAGAGACACACAAACGGACATGGATCACATAGTATTTCACTATCACTTGTGTACTTAAGCGTAAATCTATCATGAAAGTCCTCACATCGAACCGTTTAAATATGAAGAATAGCGAGGTATGTTGAGTAGTACTACTTGGTTTGACAAACCCCACCAGCGTTAGTCGCGCTAACTCGATTGGAGGTCAAACGGGTGTAATATTGACCTAAAACATGCACCATGGTTGATAGACCTGGTGGGAGGCATTCAAACATAAACTGTCAGTCTACGGTTGTAAGCTGATAGGGTGCGAAAGCACACGTCTTTATTCCTTTGTTTTAATGTGTTCTAAGTAGTTTTATATTAGTTTTGAGTCAATTTTATGTACATTTGAGTCGTTGGTCTTATTTGTAGGAGCTCGGGAATATTAATGAAGAATACGTGAAGAAAACGAGCGAAGAAACGAAGCCCGGAAAAGTCCAAAGATCAAAAGACAATTTGCTGAAATTTAGGTCTCTCGCGGTACGCGAGAGACGAGTGTAATAATTCTCGCGGTACGCGGGAAACTCCAGGAATCCGCCCGACTATTTTGGTCCTCGCGGTACGCGAGGATCCAGTCAACATTATCTCGCGGTACGCGAGAGGGCCGTTTTCCGCAAAACCCTAATTTTCTAAATTAAAAAGATTTAAACGGCCATTATGAGGGAGTTCGATTCTGAGCCGTTCCAGGAGACAAAAAGGAGGCGATTTTGAGCTTGGAAGTCAATTGAAGCTGAAGATTGAAGCTTTTGGATTCCGGGTTTGTGTAGTTGCATTCTAGGTTTTAAAGATTCAAACTTTATCTTTGATTTTATGTTTTGAACCTATGGATCTTGCTATTTGCTTCTGTGTAGATGTTCTTAGTATGATTCTAGGCTAGATCCTTGATCTACCTAGGTCAATATGATGATTATGTGTTAAAGTTTCGATTTTTATTCGGTTTTTGGATTTGAATGTTGGATTTATGATTTAGTAAAGGTTTGAGTTTGTTTATGTGTGATGTTAGTGCATGTTTAATTCTGATTATGTGGTTGATTATGCTTTTCTGCGTTGATTGTGGTTGTCTGCCAGTTTGATCTTCGTTTCTGGTTCATAGACTTTAGGGTTTGTGAGTTAGAGTGGTGTCTAGACGTAGTAGCCATAGAAAACCTAGTTAATTACTGATTAGAAGTGAATGTGTGTCCTAGTTCAATACCCGAGAGGTGAGAATTAGTCGTTTAGTCTTCGTCATTAGGAATCCGAGTGTCAGCTGTCTGAGAGGAAGTTGGTATTAGGTGTCTAGTGATAGTTGCTATCCGAATCATAGTATCCATTCTAGAACTACCCCATGCATTCCTTGAGTGTATGGTAAGCGGTGAGACTGAGAGGTAATCCGTTTATTAGGGTACTTGTCATAGTAGGAAATACCCGAGAGGTGATCCGATCATCTGGTGAGTTAATATCCTTAGGTTGTCTTCTGGTCACATCCCGAGACCGAGAGTGATCGGGAATCCACTAGATATCTTTTAGGTGTTATATCTTTAGAAACCCAGATCCAACCTAGTTCCAAAACCGATAGAAGTTGAGCTTTACACATAGGATTCCGACCTAGGTAGTGACTTCTCCATTCTTGATTTCATCTTTAGTTTACTCTTGATAGCTTGAATTGTCCTTAGTTTATTGCATTCTTAGTTAATCTTTAGTGTAGTAAACCCCCCAATCAATTAATCATATTAAGTCCTAGTTAGAGTCTAATTTAGTTATTCAGTGTCTTTTGGGTTCGATATCCGGACTTCGTTTAGGCTATATTACATTGATCGGTACACTTGCCGGTTGTGTGGTCTAGTTTTAGGTCGAGTCTAGGTTTTATAAATTTAAAGCTAGAGAGTCTAGATTAGGTTTTATTTGATAGTTTTTATAGACCGTCTGGACGACATCAAGTTTTTGGCGCCGTTGCCGGGGACACTTGGCAATAGCAATATTAGCTTTGACTAGTTCTTTGTTTGATTTTTGGTTTATTTGAGTCTTTTGTTTTCTTTTGAGTCTTGTGTGCTACTTGTGAGTCTTTATTCTGTTTCCTTCTTAGAGTCTTTCTGTTTATGCCCAATACTCGTTCGCAAGGATCACCATCTTTTGCATCTTTTCAAGAGCCCGAACGAGAGCTTCACGAGCGCACCCGCGACTTTCGGGAGCGTTTAGAGGAGCTGGTTAAATCTAAGGTACGTTCTACTAGCCCAGTTCCAATTTCTATCATGGGCGACGCTGATCCTCCAGCGAGGCGTACAGTGCACCAGAGGGCCAGTGAGGGGGTCACGGGCGCGAGATCTTCGATCACACGCCCCACTATACCGAACACCAATTCTTGGCAGATCCCATCACATGTCATGAGTACGATCACTCATGCCACTCAATTCCATGGCCTCGAGGATGAGGATGCACCCGGACATTTGTCCCGCTTCGCGCGGATATGTGATACATTTAATATCACGGGTGTATCTAAGGACGCAATCTACTTGCGTCTCTTTCCATTCTCCCTTTCTGGGCGTGCATCTACTTGGCTCGACACTCTTCCCGACAATTCTATCACCACATGGGAGGATCTCGAAGCCAAGTTCTTCAAGAAATACTTTCCACCTTCCAGGGCCGCTCGCCTTCGGGACCAGATCCATTCGTTTCGGATGGATCCCGACGAGCCTTACCATATGGCCTGGGAGCGGTTCAACGCGCTGTTGAGCCGATGTCCCCAGCACGGTCTCCCCGACTGGGCACTAGTGGAGAAGTTCTATAATGGCCTCACCTTCGAGACGCAGCAAATGTTCAACACAGCTGCAGGAGGCCATATCATGGATAGACTCGAGCCTGAGGAGTGCGAGGATATGTTCGAGAGCTTCGCTCAAGCCGAACAGCAACACCCACGTTCTGTTAGGGATTCCATCCCTACTGCTAGGTCACACGCCTCTTCTCCTAGAGGTGTGCATCAGGTCACTCCTGATACTAGCGTGGCTGCTGCCCTCGCCTCGATGGCAAATGAGATTAAAGAGCTGAAGCTCAATGCTCTAAGGTGTCAAGTGTGTAGGGGAGGACACGACACCCGAGATTGCCCTGTTCATAATCAAGAGCATGTGAGCTATGCTGGCAACCAATACCAGAACCGAAATTACAACAATTCTAATACTTTTGGTTCGGGATGGAGATCTGGATTCACTGGTCGTCAGCAACAGTATGGAGGAGCAGAAGAAGGAGCGAGTTCTGGGAGCACTGTTGGGTCACGAAGGATTGAGGAGATGATGGAGACTCAGACACAGTTGCTTGCCCAGCTGGTGCAGAATAACAAGGATGCTCGGCTAAGACTGGATAGCCATGACACTTTGATGAAGAATCAGCAATCGGCGTTCCAGGATTTGCAACGCACGGTAGGAGACATTGCTAGGAGCATACATGATAGACAAGGAAGCCCTTCTACGGGCCCGAACGCTTCAGTGATGGCCGTGTCTATAGAGAGTGTGGAGAGTAAAGTGGTTGAAGAGGTTGACCCCCACTCTAAGGAGCATAATATTCCCTCAGTGGAGGAGGTGAACAAGATTGACTGGGAAGCTCGATTTGCTGAGATCGATGCTAGGATGCTAAAAGAGACCGAGTCGAATGCTGTTTCGACGAGGAGCATGATAGAGAAGGAGGATGAGAGCCCACCGGTAGTAGTAGAAGAAGAGCCGGTGGAGGAGGAGATAGTGGTTGAGGTGCCTACCAAGAAGGCACAAGAGAAGAAGAAGGGGGTGGAGATGAAGTCCCCCGAGATTGACCTGAGCCGTATTCCTTATCCCACACGTGTGTTGCCACATAAACACGCTAAGGAATACGGTCACTTCCTTGATATGTTCAAACAACTCAAGGTCAATCTCCCGTTTGTAGAGGTCCTCCAGCATATGCCCAAATATGCCAAGTTCTTAAAAGGCCTTCTTTCCAACAAGAAGAAACTTGAGGAGGTCTCTGGAGTCTCACTTGGTGAGCAATGCTCGGCAGTGGTGCAAAATCATTTGCCAGAAAAGTTGTCTGATTCGGGTCGGTTCACGATCCCGTGCTTGTTGGGCAACCTACCATTACACCACGCGTTGGCCGACCTAGGTGCTAGCATCAATTTGATGCCCTATTCATTGTACAAGCAGCTGGACCTAGGTGAACCACAACCAACGCGCATGAGCATTTCCTTGGCTGACCGCTCAGTCAAGTATCCACGGGGAATAGTGGAAAATCTATTAGTGAAAGTGGGCAATTTTGTTTTCCCCGTGGATTTTGTGATTCTAGATATGGAGGTGGATGACAAGGTCCCACTCATCTTAGGGCGCCCGTTCCTACGGACCGCAAAGGCGATGATTGATGTCTTTGACGGGAAGCTCACACTTCGTGTGGGGGATGAGGTCCTTACATTCAATGTTGTAGAGTCCGGGAAGGATGTTGGCGAGCACAGCCATTCCGTGTGCATGCTCGACTCTTTCATGGACCACCATTGGGACCCCGATCCGATGATAGAAGTAGGTGAACCCGCCCCGAATATAGAAGAACCATATGATTGGGCGTTGGAGTTAGAAGGATTGCTAGATGAGCCAGACGATTATGGAGATGAGGTGCCTGATGATTTGCTGGAGATGATGGCAGAGTTTGAAGAGGTCATAGGCAAAACCCCAAGTGTGGGGAAGTTGGTGGAGGTTGTTGAGGATCCCGAGGATCCTGGTGAGATTGTGGAGGTCATTCCTTTAGAAGTGCCCATTCCTAAACCCCTACATATCTTCACCACTGTTTGTGCTTTGGGGAGAAAGATCGAGTCACCCCCTAGGTCTAGGCCGCCTCGTAAGAGGACTCGAGAGTTAATTGACTTAGGCAACGTAGATAGAGTGCTAACCCCAAGTGTGGGGATATCGAGGAGTGACAAACTACTTGGTTATTTAATGCGTATTATCTTCGGACCGGGTAGATTTAAGTTGTGGTGGAAGGAGATGAAGGATAGAAATCCATGGTTTGAGAGTAGTAGTTGTTTGCTAGAGGTATGGAGGACCCGGAGGCCGCGCAGGATGAAGGCGGTACCGGTTAGGATCAAGGAGAAGCCTCCTGATAGGTTTGCTTGAGTCCTGGGCAAGTGCCCGGGATGTAGAGTTTGTATGATTTCATTGGGTTGAGTCCGTGTCTTTTTCTTTGTTTTTCGGTTTGTGTTTTGTTTTTGTCAAGTTTTGCAGGAATCCATGCTTGATTCGGTAAGGAAAATCGTCGGGAATGAAGCCCCAGGTATGGTTACATGTGTTTTTATCCTTGGGACAAGGTTTTAAGGAAGTTGGGTGAAAATTTTTTCTTAAATGGCAAAATTTTTTCTAAGTACAAAAATTGGAAAAACTTCAAAACTTTCTGTTAACGACACCCTCCCGCGGTACGCGAAGAACGAGAGGAAGATCTCTCGCGGTACGCGAGAGACAAAAGTCTCGGCCGGCCTAACTTTTTGGCCTTCGCGGTACGCGAAGAATATCCCCTTCGACTTACGCGGTACGCGAGGGACTGCTGGTGTCACCCTATTTCCTTTGTTTCCCATGGTTTCCCGTACCCGTTTCTGTCCCCGTTTTCACTCACCACCACTATTCATCACCTACCTTCGTACCACCACTACCATGAAGCATCACCTTTAACCACCATCATCCATCACATTAATTCACCCACCTACCACCATCCGACCACCATGACCATGGGAAACTAGAAACTGTTTATGACCGATGTTCGACCTTGCTGTGGTCTTCATGTCTATGTGTTTGCCACACGTTGAGTATGTTTTCTCTGCATCTATCTATCTTGAGTCTTTTAAGTGTCTAGTTGAGTTAGTAGTTGAGTTATTATTTGAGTCAGTTTAATGCTGCGGGTATGTTTAGTCTTATTTTGCAGATTTATCATTCCACCCGTACTCAATCTCCATTCGGGCGGAATTGATGGTCACCATTACTATCTTGTAAAGGCAACCCGACAGCTGATGTGTAACCGCGACCAAAATGCTATACGGTGCACACAAGGAAGAACGAAGCTGCATATTAGTTTGCATCTACATTACCAGCTAAGTCGATTCCTGTTCTTTTTTTTTTTCTTGTTTTATTTTTGCATTTTTTTTTTTTTAGTTGTGTTTTGCTTCACATTGAGGACAATGTGTCTTTCAAGTGTGGGGATGTGAGTGTCTAGTTTGTTTAGTTTGTGTCTTTAAAAATTTAAAAATTAAAAAAAAAAAAAAAAAAAAAAAAATTGAAAAATTTGGAAAATATTCTTGAAAATAATTGCATATATTTGGAAAATGATAGTAGAACTGGATCTATTTATGAGTTTTAAATGATTAAATAATTGAAAACGTGTCTAATTAGTGATGTTTTGGTAGACCCAGCTAACTAGTAGAGCTTAAATATCCTGTTTGTGTTATTTAGGATTAATCACGGAATAAAATCATGATATCTTGTGGGTATTCATCTTAGAGTAATGGTAATACTGAAACTGTCAATATAGGGTGATAGGTACCACGATTAAGTTAAAATTTAAAGGTTTTTGAAATTTTTTATGGCACACCATTCTCTTTTTATGAGAATAAATCCGAGTTTCGGTGGCGCCCGCATCCCATAATCCATGTTATTCCATAATTTATGAGCTATACTGAGTTTTGCTTATGTGTTTCCCTCCGGGATAGTGACTTGGAGGATACACCCCTAAGTAAGATTTTTATGCTTCATTGATAGAATGTAGTCTATGTGTTACCCTCCGGGATAGTGACTTGGTTGAAACGCCTCTAGACGAAAGTTCTTTTGCTTATTATGCTCATTATCATCCATTCATTTATGATTTCATCTGATTTCTAAAAACCTGTAAATAGTAGTTTAACGTGGTAGGGTAAATCTATATGGTTTAATCCGTGCCTAAACATGACCTTGAGACGGGATTAGGTAGAGCTGTAACTTCTAAGTGTGAGTCACATAGATTGATTGATATGTTGTATAAAATGGATTTAGAACACGTAACGGGGGCTTGAAAGTTAGTGCTTGGGTTTAATCGGACAGAAATACTAATTGTTGCTTTTTGACACGTGAGTATGTTTTGAAAATTGAAATTTATGTTTGCTGAGTTAGATGCCAGTTATGATTCCATTTGCAGATTTTTCGAGGACGAAAAAAGGTTAAGTGTGGGGATATTTGATAGGGTGCGAAAGCACACGTCTTTATTCCTTTGTTTTAATGTGTTCTAAGTAGTTTTATATTAGTTTTGAGTCAATTTTATGTACATTTGAGTCGTTGGTCTTATTTGTAGGAGCTCGGGAATATTAATGAAGAATACGTGAAGAAAACGAGCGAAGAAACGAAGCCCGGAAAAGTCCAAAGATCAAAAGACAATTTGCTGAAATTTAGGTCTCTCGCGGTACGCGAGAGACGAGTGTAATAATTCTCGCGGTACGCGGGAAACTCCAGGAATCCGCCCGACTATTTTGGTCCTCGCGGTACGCGAGGATCCAGTCAACATTATCTCGCGGTACGCGAGAGGGCCGTTTTCCGCAAAACCCTAATTTTCTAAATTAAAAAGATTTAAACGGCCATTATGAGGGAGTTCGATTCTGAGCCGTTCCAGGAGACAAAAAGGAGGCGATTTTGAGCTTGGAAGTCAATTGAAGCTGAAGATTGAAGCTTTTGGATTCCGGGTTTGTGTAGTTGCATTCTAGGTTTTAAAGATTCAAACTTTATCTTTGATTTTATGTTTTGAACCTATGGATCTTGCTATTTGCTTCTGTGTAGATGTTCTTAGTATGATTCTAGGCTAGATCCTTGATCTACCTAGGTCAATATGATGATTATGTGTTAAAGTTTCGATTTTTATTCGGTTTTTGGATTTGAATGTTGGATTTATGATTTAGTAAAGGTTTGAGTTTGTTTATGTGTGATGTTAGTGCATGTTTAATTCTGATTATGTGGTTGATTATGCTTTTCTGCGTTGATTGTGGTTGTCTGCCAGTTTGATCTTCGTTTCTGGTTCATAGACTTTAGGGTTTGTGAGTTAGAGTGGTGTCTAGACGTAGTAGCCATAGAAAACCTAGTTAATTACTGATTAGAAGTGAATGTGTGTCCTAGTTCAATACCCGAGAGGTGAGAATTAGTCGTTTAGTCTTCGTCATTAGGAATCCGAGTGTCAGCTGTCTGAGAGGAAGTTGGTATTAGGTGTCTAGTGATAGTTGCTATCCGAATCATAGTATCCATTCTAGAACTACCCCATGCATTCCTTGAGTGTATGGTAAGCGGTGAGACTGAGAGGTAATCCGTTTATTAGGGTACTTGTCATAGTAGGAAATACCCGAGAGGTGATCCGATCATCTGGTGAGTTAATATCCTTAGGTTGTCTTCTGGTCACATCCCGAGACCGAGAGTGATCGGGAATCCACTAGATATCTTTTAGGTGTTATATCTTTAGAAACCCAGATCCAACCTAGTTCCAAAACCGATAGAAGTTGAGCTTTACACATAGGATTCCGACCTAGGTAGTGACTTCTCCATTCTTGATTTCATCTTTAGTTTACTCTTGATAGCTTGAATTGTCCTTAGTTTATTGCATTCTTAGTTAATCTTTAGTGTAGTAAACCCCCCAATCAATTAATCATATTAAGTCCTAGTTAGAGTCTAATTTAGTTATTCAGTGTCTTTTGGGTTCGATATCCGGACTTCGTTTAGGCTATATTACATTGATCGGTACACTTGCCGGTTGTGTGGTCTAGTTTTAGGTCGAGTCTAGGTTTTATAAATTTAAAGCTAGAGAGTCTAGATTAGGTTTTATTTGATAGTTTTTATAGACCGTCTGGACGACATCATAAGCGCTTAGAGTAACTTATACATTGTCTAGCTAGCAATAGGTGTGACTTACGTATGTGGATCCAACAACTCTCAAACAGTTTATTTATATACAAACATGTGAACTCACCAATCTCGTGTTGACACTTTTTCTTACATGTTTCTCAGGTCGCTTTGTCACAGGTTGCACACTTAGGACATGCATGGAGTCCTACTGTCATATCATTCATTTCAAACACTTTAAACAGTTTTACTTATTTACATTAATTGACGCTTGTTGCGTGTAATTATTTTTGATTTCATTCTAACGTTTACGCTTCCGCATTAAACTCTGAACATTTATGTTACGACTTTTTAAGTCTCATATAGTGTCGTTTGATGTAACTAATGACTGAGATCCTGGTTTGTCACGCTCCTTACGGCAGAACTCCGTTAGTGGATTTTGGGGGTGTGACAGGTGGCATAATGGAAAGCGACTATCCGCTTAAGTTTCTCTAATACAAATTTAAGTTCAAATCAATTTTCATGATATTCAGTCTTTAATCCCTTTGAATGTCATATTTTCGGTACAAGCTACATGTTAGTTGATCTCATTGGATAGCATGGTATTTATTTATTAAGATCTGATGATAGAATTACTAATGAATAGTTGTCACACTCACCCAAAAGATAAAAAAAAGTACAAGTACTTGTAAAGCTTTTATTACTAACACTAGTTTAGGCTTCAATTCTTCTAGATGAAAATGAGGCGACTAGATGGAATAGATATATTCTAAGAAAAGTTAACATTTTAACTTGAAGGTTACTTTTGAATTGGCTTTTGAGTAGACAAAATTTGGTTAATAGACAGATTGATATTCCTTCGTCATTATGCCCTTTGTGTTTGCACCAACTGGAGACAATAGATCATCTTTTTGGGAATGTGGTATTGCTAGTAGATTGTGGTTTTCTGTTAAAAAGTGGTTACAAACATATATCCATCCTTCTTTCATTCCATGATTAGTTTGTAATTGGCTTGATTCCATCATATTGCCAAAGATTAAGAAAGAGCTCGTAGATGCTATTGTTTTGTCTGATTGGTGGGTGATTTGGACGTTGCGGAACAAAAATATATTTTCTAAAGACATTAGATCAAAGAAAGAGTCTTTATTTGATGCTTTGGTTAATGTTTCATTTTTTTATGGTTTTCTTACCGAAATCGTAAGTGAAACATTTCTTGGGTATAGTGGCTTCAAAATCCACTCATGGTTGTATAAGTTGTCTTTTTTCCCTTAACTAGCGTCTTGCTAGCCAGGAGTTTTTTTTATAAAATCCGCCATTAAAAAATATTAAGGAAAAATAATCCAACTGTTAAGTTTTTTCATTAAGTATATTATTATGTGTATATGTGTATATTAACTAATATTAGATCATATTGACAAATATAAATATAAGATGTAGCTTTATTTAAATATGGATATAGTATATATCCCTCTCTTGTAAACCCTAATCTTTTAAACAATAAATACAATCAAAATTACACATGCATTAAGGTGTTTGACTTGGTGTCGGAATCAAGCACCGCGACCGCTGTAGCCACTTTGAAAATAATTGTTGAGTGTGTGAGGAACTTTCAATTTAAAATCAATGAAAGATTCATATGTTTTATGCTCCAATTATTGTTCTTTTTTCATTTTTATATATGCTTGTTTGTGTATGTGATTCTCGCACTCGTCTCTACCTATTTTTCTGATTACCGGATCCAGTGATTCCGCATCTTGATCCAGACTGTTTGAAGAATTTCTCTGCAGATCTATGTTCTTAGGTCTGCTCAGAAAACTGTGGATTTGATACCAACATGTCACACCCCGTTTTCAAGATACCTTGGGCGTGCAACCGATTGATACCTTTTTCTCTTTTCTTTTCTTTTGTATTAAAGAGTCTTTATCGCAACGGAAAATACGTTTGGATCTTTTCTTTTGTAATCAATAAACTCATAGGTTGAATAAAACATTCTTTCATAGATAACGATTTTAATTACCCTTTCGTTCCAACATATTGTTATAAAACAATATTTATATGTTCTCCTATCTCCTTACAGGTTTACATAAATTATTTGTAAAATAATCTTTACAATGTGTCCTACTTCAACACAGGTTCTTAAAATCATTAGCCACAAGGTAGTTCCTGTGTCTAGGGAGTCGACTCCTTTAGACACCTAGCCTTGTTTATTTATGTTGCAGGGTTAATCTCGTGCCTATGGAATCAAACCCTTTCAGCATAAAAAACTGTCAAAAACCTATACATATTTATCCATGAGATAATTCTTGTGCCTAGAGAGTCGTAATCATTTCAACATCTTATCTCGCTAAACATATGTTATTTATTCATTGTAAACATGAAAAACATGTGAAAATGATACGTCAGCGAAAAGCTGATGAATACATTTAACAAAAACACAAAATATTTTAGGAATGAACAATATTAAAGCCATTTAATCATAATTTGTGTGGGCAACCAACACATTCAACATGATTGTTTCACTTGAGGGTATTGTATACTCGTTGATCTCCTGCCTCTAGTAGGTCGACTACTGAGAGTTACGTCTGTTGCGGGTAACCCCCTGTCTTACATCTTTCCTATAGAGCACCCGAGTCAAACCTCATTACGAAACTTTTACTCGCAACACGTGAACTCTTTGATCAAACTATGAGTATACTCATGGCATGAATGCTTATCTATAAAAAGCCTTTAAAAGTATTTAATACATGCTTTGCCATTTTCGTAAACATAAATCGCTTATAAATTTTGAAAACATTAAACGTATTCACCTTTTTAAATCTTTGCCAAAAGAAAGCTTGTAAACTTGTAATGGTTGCCTCTATTTGGACAGCACTACGGTACTGGTTTTGAACCTCGGTTTCTTGAACAGAGGTTCTACACGTTGCTTCTAAGTGAGGAAACGCTTATCGAAAGTGCGACACGTTAAAGGGGAATGGGAATTCGTATAAGATAGTGTAAGTTCGGATTTCAAAGTGTGTGAAGATGACCTGTCTCAAACTTCCAATTTATAGACTTGAGTCCCACTCGTAGCGGACCGCTAGACATGGGGTAGCCGTCTGCTACCGCCCTGGCCTCATGCATCTAGACCCAACAATACAACTTAGATTTAGGAGTATAACAAATCTCTCTAGTTAGTTATAAATGATAATTATTTAAGTCGACGAACATGTGTTAGAAATGGTATGTGAATGATGACCCATTTAAGTCGACGAACATGTGATAGAAATGGTATGAGAATGATGACCCTTCGAGACGTAACGAGTTGAACCATACGCCTCTCTTGAACATATTAATTACGGTCATGTCAATTCGGCTAGTTATGTGAAGTTAAGTTCTTTTTATTAACAACACTTTTTTAGTTCTAAATACCACCTAATCAATCTATAATTATACAAATTTAAACCCACAATCATATCTGTAGAGGACAATCATCAATACCGTTAAAACATGAGCAACTAATTGCAATTAAAAAGTGACTAACAAAATGATATAAACGTCAAATGGTAAAATCTCTAGAAAAACTGTTGACTTTTGAGGCCAACAGAAATATATTGGAATCTAAGTGCTGCAAGGTATCAATAAATTTGATTAATGCTAAACTAGGAATAATATTCAAGGAAACGATGATATTCATAAGGACTTTGTGAGTGTTAATTAAGTAATTATAAGGTTACTTAGTGTAATCTGATTAATCAAACTCTTAAATTAACTTTACACTCAACAATTGCGTCAATTAACATTGGATGTATCTTGGGTTTCAATATGTGGCGTGCGGAAACCGTGTGTTGTGTCTCATAAAATATGCATTTTGGAATTTGTAGGAAGTCTAACTTTTGTTTGTATTTAATTTAATTAAGATTGAAATGATGATAATATTGTAACATTTTTTTTAACGGCAAAATTTTTTATTCAGTCGGACTTGAACCCATCAAGTGAAAGAATAAATAAGAAATTCACTTACACGTTTGACTTCTCTGTAAATTTAAAGTTTAAACAAAAAGAAAAGTTTCCACTATTTTTCTAAATCTCAAATACCTTTAATATGCTTAATTAGTTATAATAAAAACAAATTATATCATAAAATCTAGAATTTATTTTCTTTGAGTTGATATTAGTCGTGATATATTATTAATTAAAAAAAACCAAAAAACGATGTTTTTTATAAAGCGTTTCTCTAACGCATTACAAAGGTGAGTCAGCTTCTCAGGTTTGATTCGTTGTTTGAATGAGTGTCGACGCACATGAATATAACAGTGTTTAATTTATCACCATAATGCGCCCACTTCTCAATTTTAATGATGTATCCACTTTCTAGGTTTGATTGAGTGACAATGAGTTTTGATGCATAACTATATATATAACATTGCGTGTAATCCATTATAATGATGTATCCACTTTCTAGGTTTGATTTGTTGTTGTAATGAGTTTTGATACACATGTATATAACGTTACATTTAATCTATTACAACAACTAGTTTAGAATCCCGTGTATTATACACAGAGTGAAAAATATTAATAAATAAAATTCTTAAATCATTATCTATATATCTTACAAGTGTAAATTTTTTACATATACTAAATATGAAAAACAAAATTCAAAATGTGTAAAAATTAGTATCTAATTAGGTTTAGAAAATATGTTAATTACAACTTAATGTTATTTGATTTTCATTTACTATTTAATTGAAAATAAAAGTTATATAATTAGATTTCAAAATTTCTTAAAAATAAGAGATAATTTAAAATAAATGTGTTTTATTAATACAATTAATATTTTTTTTTAAATATATTATTATTAAAAAATAGGGGTGTATTTAATAAGAGAGAGAAACGAGAAAAAAAATGAAAAGAATAAGTATGAATGCTACACGTGACATGCAAAAATTTTTATTTATTATATTATATAGATATAGATGTGTCGTCTATCTAAATTTAATTCGTTATTGTAAAGAACTTATGTACATAATAATGACTCTAACTTACTACAATTAGACTGATGGTTGTGGGGCTTTATTGAGGGTGGATTCATCCTCTAATATCACGTCATGTGGCGCTGACTGGATGCTGACTAAGCAGTGGATAAAGCCCCTGCTGAAGCACTTGAGGGTGTTGTGGTGCAGGTGAGCGGGGGCTTTATCCAAAAACACTTTTCTCCCCCTAGCACACCCCTTCTTCTCCTGCTAGCCCACCCACGCCCACCCCCTAGCGCCCCATAGCGCCCCCCATCGCTGGACCGCCTTGCGGTGTTCGCCACCACGGTGGCTCGCGCCCACCCCCTTGCGCCCCCCATCGCTGGCCACAACCATCAGCCTTACATGCTAACTTCACATTTTGAATATCAAACAAAACACATGAAAAAACCAATGATCCTAAAAATATGAATCTGCTTCTACACTATTTTCGAGTATATTACAAAACATTCTTACTAACTCATTTAGCAACGTCCGACCAAACACGCCCCTGAACTTTGACATATTGTCAAAAGTAACCATTTAACTTTATAAAATATTACTTTAATCCCCTTAAGTTTTTAAAGTTACTTTTCATCAATCAAAACTTACCCCTAATTTTGTTAAACTGACAAAACTAACCCATTAACATTATAAAATGTAACTTTAACCTCTTAGGTTTCTATAGTTTATAGTTTACCCCTTATAGTATACATAATCTAATTTTTTCTCAATAACTTTCGTTCATTAGTTTTAAAAAAATAATAATAATTTGTGACTGTGTTTAGTTTTTTTTTTTTCTGGCATCCCGGTATAAATTCATAAACACTCAAAATGTAATGTCGGCGTCGAATCATATTTTGTTTTTCTTTTTCATATATCATATGCACCCCTTCATTTTCATATTTTCAAATAATAACCCTCAACTTTCTAAAAAACCTAAATATACCTCTACAAATAAATATTTTGTTTTTTTGTTTAATATTTTTTTATTTGCGTCCCGGTATAAATTTTGTTTTACTCATTTTGTAATATCTTTTTCTTTGCGTCTCGGTATAAATTTTGTTTTACTCATTTACATGTGTCTTACCACAAGTCCCCGTGAAGTTTGTAAAATATCAAAATTATGTGTTTTCCCCAACGCCACGCCACATGTCACCTATCTGTTGGTCCATAATTTTTTTTTGCTTTTTTCTTTGTTTTTTTTAACATTTATTTTTATTGGGCTAATCAGATCGTCGTAACTTCATAAGTTTTTTTATGCACTTAATAATTTTTTTTGGGCTTAGTCGGTTAGTCACCGCCTCATATGTTTAAGGTACGCTTCCCGTCGCAGATCGCGGGGTGACATATTTAACGACGTTAGTGTCACATCCGCAACACGTGTAGCGAGATTCACAAACGTACAGACTTAACTATGTAGTTAACCACGTTAATATCACTGTACGAACTCGCCACAACGCGCGGGTCATAATTTCTAGTTAATAAAACATACCTTTCACAAGCTAATTTAATTGTTTCCCAATAAATTGGAATTATAATTTATATTATATATAAAGCACTAGGTTAAAGCCCACGTGTTACATGGGTTGAATAAATACAACTTGTTATAAAACAGTATTTTCTATCAAGATTTGTATGTTTGGTGTTATTAGTTATCTGTGAAATAAGAAATAACTGAAATTTTCTTATGATTTAGTAATTTTTAATAAAATATTATAATATATATTAAATATTTAACTATTTAACATCATCATTATTTAATTAGACAGAAAAGCGAAAAACAAAAATCTAGATTTCATTAGAAGTCGACACGTACTAAGTATAGTTATTCATTTATTATAATATAGGTTAGAAACTCCGTATATTATACTTGGTGAATAAATGCAGTGTTATATATACTTAGTAATAAAAATCTAATATTACATACTTTTGACATATTACATAATTTTTTAATACAAATTTTAGAAGCGTTATATAGTTATTTTTTAAAAATGTTTTATAAAAAGAATGAAAGAAATGTTCAAACTATAAAATGTTTTATGAATAAAACTATTTTTTAATTAATTTTTTTTATAAAAATAGTTATAAAAATCATTACCATCTAATAAGAGAGAGGTGGAAAACACAAATTATAATTTTTTTATAGAAACTTGTATCATTAAATAGGAGAGAGAGACGGAAAAAAATGTTGAGGATGACTATGGGAATGACATGTGACACCTCAAAACCTTTATTTATTAGTATGTGTAGATCGGTGGATGAATATGTAATATACGACGATACGGTTCCAACGCCGCTGAAATGAGCTTAATCGGAGTTCGTTTGATATCGTTTCTAAGCGTTTTGATCATTTTTCTTAGATTTCTTAGCGAAAATCTACTTCTTATTTGAACTTTCCCATATATATATATATATATATATATATATATATATATGGAAACTCGTGGTAACTGCATCATTTATCTGTATTATTTTATTTAACAATGCTACGTATTTAAAAATCTCGTAATCCATCTGAAACAATCTTTTGATACGTTTAATCCTTTGAATTCAAAAAAATTTTAGTTGACATTTTAAACGTCTTTTTCTCAAGAAATTGAAGCATGTTTGGGGATATTTTTGTGAAATCATGTAGTGGAGTCCCACTGCATGCTAGAAGTCTTTTGGAGATTTTCCTAGTATAGCCTTTTGATTTAGGCCATATTTGTAAAATCATGTTGTTTTTCTTATGTGAAATCGAAACAGTCTTTTGTAGAAACAATTTCAATCTAATGTTGAGTGTATTTAGTGGTTGTTCAATGTAATAATGACTATGAACCATGAAGATCGCGCCCCGCGTTTCCGCCGTGACAGGGTGTGACATATAACCAATGAACACCCATGGTAAACTTCGTGGTGCTAGCTTATGAGACGAGTAGTCTCGTAGGTACGGGAAAACACGACAACCAAAGGGTTTCAAGGTATGGTAATCGGGTATGTGATTATATAAAAGTTCAAACAGAGCCTTCCCCATTAAAATACGTGTGGGTACCCGGTTAATAGTGTAAACTACAAATGGCATGGCCTCAACCCAGTATGATTGTGGATGTTTAGCCGTAAACAACATGGTCAACCTCATTTCCACAATATGGCGTTGTTATCGTTCGACCCTCCCATTTTATTGGGGGTATAGCGACAAGAAAGGCGGTGTAGAGTGCAATTATCATCAAATAACTTTCGAACTTTACGATTGAAAAATTCCGTACCTCTATCGCTTTGAAAAACCATAATTTTTTGTGAAAATTGAATTTATAGAGGGTAAAGCCAACATATTTGAGAGAAATCATCAATGTACACCACATAATATCTATAACTTTCAACGGACAAAACTGGTGATGGACCCCATAGATCAAAATGAACAAGGTCTGAAGGATGTAAAGCACGTTTTAAATTGTCATAAAATGGTAATCAATGTGATTTAGCTAATTGACAGGGCAAGCAAATGTCTGGTTTAGGTAAAACAGAGGTTAACAGTAAACACAATTTTTGTAAAGTTTGTATAATGCCATAGGAAACATGTGTAAGACGAGATTTAATATGTGGCTCTTATAATCATTTATCTAAATATTAAATGATCAAATATAATTATTTATTTATTTAATAACCTATGGCTAATAATTAGTCGATGAGCCTAATTACTCTTAATGGGCCACTAATGGGTTTCCCCTTGGGTGTACATATAAATAGAGAGTTAATTAGAGGGAATAGACTAATCGACTATTTTATTCTATCACCACTAAATCGTCCCTCTATCTCTTCTAACCGTGAGCTCTCCCGAACTCACCTAATACCATCCTAATCGTACACCCTAAACGGGAACCCGATCCAGATCAAAGATCATGTCGTCTTCCCTATCATCGGTGAACTTAGCAGGTATGTTATTATTATCGTTTTCCATTATATAGTTTCAAGAACTGATCAACATGTGGTATCAGAGCAGATGTTGATAAATCAGTTCTTGTTTCTTTCCCTTATTTGGAATTAGAATCGGAGAACAAAAGATCTGCTAAAATCAATAAGAAAATCGTTTTACTAACTTCACGGTTTTCTATTTTACTATAATATCACGGTTTTTTGATCTCATAAAATTCGACATCCATTAATATTTTTGAAATTTGTTAAATGTAATGTTCAAGATTTCGAATTCCAGGTTTTATCTGATATTAGTGAAGAACAGTTCATAAACTGTTCATCGTTATTTTGATGAAAATCCCCTTAATTTGGGATGAATAATTATTTGATTGTGTTTTTGCTAAAATCTTGTAACTTAATATCCAAGATTTCGAATTAAAATATTAATTATATTATTTTAAATTAAGAAACTTGGATATTCTTAATAACCTAAAAGATTTTGAAATTTAAAACACAATCAAATCCCTTAAATTTAGCACTGCCTTATCTGGTTTATCATTCACGGTTTAAGATGTTCACGTTGCTGTGTTTACGGGTCTTAAATTCACGTGTAACAGTTCACGTGTAACAATTCACGTTTCTGTGTTTACGGTTTAATTTTCACTGTTCATAGTTCACGGGTCTTACTAGTTCACGACTTTACAGTTCACGGTTTATAATATTGAGCCGTGAACCTTATGGAGCAGTGAACCTTTACCTGGAACCGTGAACCTTATTGGAACCGTGAACCTCTGCTGAACCGTGAACCCTTCTTGAACCGTGAACCTTATCTGAAGCGTTATAGAACCGTGAACCCTCATCTTAGCCGTGATCCTTCACTTGGCCGTGAACCTTGCCTTATATGTGCCTAAAATTTTTTCCTCGCGGGGCTAACAAGAGGGCTTACTATTAATAAATGCTTTAGTTTTTAGTTTTGTTAAACCTTAAAATTAAATATTTTTCAAAACTTTAAAACTTACTTGAATAACACCTAATGCTTCACTTCTGCCCAAAGGTGATGTGATGCATGTGTATACTTATTCAAGCTTAAATAAGCATTACAACTTAGTGCTTGTCATGATATTAACTTAGAAAACATGCTAAACTTAAATAACAACTAAAGTTTCACTTCTGCTCAAAGGTGATATGTCACGCTTGTAAAGTTTTTAAGTCTAATTAAGCACTGCTTTGCCTAATATAACTAAGTGTTTCTACTTCTGCCCAAATGTGATGTGTCACATTTAGTTTTCGTGAAGCTAATTATGTGCGTACTAAACAAATGTTTCACTTCTGTCCAAAGGTGATGTGCTACATTCTTACTGCACATACTTAAAATTGTTCCTAATACTAAACAACTGTTTCACTTCTGCCCAAAGGTGATGTGTTACATTGTTTAAGTAGAACCTAATTAATCTATTATTTTGGTGATTATAATAGATATTTATCACAGCTTCATTAATATAATGGTCCTTAATTCCGCCTGCCTTAGTTTAAGTTATCCCATAGACACTCTAAGTTCTTCTTTAGCAATTAGTATCTTATTCTTTCTCGTATAAAATCCACTGTAGCCCCTAACTTGGGAATCGAAACTTTGAATGGCACGAACTTCTCTTCTTGGAAAGATTCCCTCATGCTGTCTCTCGGCTTAATGGAATTCGATCACGCACTCGACAAGCCTGCACATGCTGATCTTACTGACAAAAGAACTGCTCAAGACATTATCAAGCATGAGAAGTGGTCAAGGTGTAAACGCATGGCTCTTGTCCTAATGAAGAACTCAATCAGTCCGATCATCAGAGGAGCTATACCTGATTCTAAAGATGCCAAGACTTATCTAGCTTATGTGGAGGATCAATTCAAGGGAACTTCTAAGGCGCATGCTAGCACTCTAATTCTGAAGCTGGTGACTGCAAAGTATGACGAGATCAGCGGTATGTGTGAGCACATCATGATGGTGAATGACATGTCCCGTAAGCTCAAGGGATTAGACATGGAAATCAGTGACGACTTTCTAGTGCACTTTATCATGACCTCTCTTCCTAAGTCTTTTGAAGCTTTCAAGATCAACTACAACACACAGAAAGACAAGTGGACGATGAGTGAGTTGATTGCAATGTGCGTCCAAGAAGAAAAGCGTCTGAAGCTAGATAGATCGGATGTTGCTTATCTCATGTCCACTGATTCAAAGAAGAGGAAGGGAAATTTCCGTAAAAAGGAATCTTATAAGGTCCAGAAACAAGATGCAAATGGTGCTTCCAGCTCTAAGAACTTCAAAGGGAAGTCTCATTACAAGTTCTGCCGCAAGGATGGACATAGGCAGAAAGACTGCCCGGACTTTAAGGAGTGGCTGAGCAAGAGAGGTAATCATCTTTATATGATACTTGAGTCCTATAATTTAAATGTTCCTACTAATACATGGTGGTTTGATTCTGGTTCTATGGTTCATGTAACCAACTCTTTACAGGGGCTCCTTACAATCCAGAAGCTGGAAAGAAACCGAAAAACACTTAAGATGGGGAATGGAGAAGAACTAGTTATCAAAGCTGTGGGAACCTTAGAATTAATTATGAAAACTGGTTTATGTATTAAACTTTATGATACCTTATATATTCCTGAGATTACTCGGAATCTTGTATCAGGACCAAAGTTAGACATTGACGGTTTTGTTTGTTCTCATGGTCATGACAAACTTTCTATTATGTTAAATTCTCAAGTGTTTGGACGTGGTTATCTGGATGATGGTCTCTATAGATTAGAACTAGATGATGATTTTTCCAAGTCTTTGTTATCATATAATATTAATGAAAACTTAACAAAGACTAAACGAAAGCGACACTTAGAAGCTTCATCTGTGTTGTGGCATCAACGCTTAGGCCACATTTCACGAGAACGCTTATCTCTTCTCGTGAAGGATGAAGTGTTACCATCTCTCGATTTCAATAAATTTGGAACATGTGTCAAATTACTTAAAGGTAAAATGACATCAGTAAAAAAGAAAGGTGCCACTAGGAGCTCTAATTTATTAGAACTCATTCACATTGATATTAGTGGCCCTTACCCCGTTGCTGGTATAACAGGACGTACTTCATTTATCACTTTTATTGATGATTATTCTCGTTATATGTACTTGTATCTTATTAAAGAAAAATCTGAATCACTTACGACTTTTATAGATTATAAAATTGAAGAAAAACAACTTGATCTTCAAATAAAAGTTGTGAGATCAGATAGAGGAGGTGAATATTATGGCAGACATACTGATGTGGGTCAGGCTCCTGGTCTATTTTATCAGTTTTGTAAGGGCCAGGGGATCGTGAACCAGTACACCTTCCCGGTACTCCTCAGCAGAACGGTGTTGCTGAGAGAAGAAATAGGACCCTAATGAACATGGTATGCAGTATGTTAACCAACTCAGGTTTACCCTCATTCCTATGGACCGAGGCCTTAAAAGCAGCCGTTCATATACTCAATAGAGTTCCTTCAAATTCTGTCCCTAAAACTCCTTATGAACTCTGGACAGGAAGGAAACCGAGTCTTAGATATATGAAAGTATGGGGTTGTCTTGACGAAACTAAACTCTATAATCATTTCTTAAAGAAACTTGACATGAAAACTGTCACTTGTTACTTCATCGGTTATCCCGATCACTCAAAGGGTTATAGATTCTATTGTCCTTCTCACGTCACTCATATTGTAGAAACCAAGCATGCCAAATTCCTTGAGGATTTTAAGGTCAGTGGGAGCAGTGAAAATCCTTATCCAGATTTAGAAGAAGTACAAGACGCGGGGGGGGGGGGGAGATACGTCGCTTACCTTAACTCTGATTACTCATCTTGTACACCACGCTGCACCGCACGTCACTGCACCACTTCCTCCTCCTTCAGATCTTAATGCTACTCCTTTTATACTAGAGAATGAAGGCACATCAAACGACCAACATGAAGACAATGCCGAACCCGATAATCAACTTAGGAGGTCAGCTAGGTCCAAAAGGCCTACTAACTTTGATGATTTTTTTACTTACCTGACTGAAGCTAAAATGGATGTTGTAAAGTTTACAGATCCTACTTCTTATCATGAAGCCATTAGTAGTGATCAATCTTCTGAATGGAATAAAGCCATGATTGACGAGCTTGACTCCATGAAGAAAAATGATGTTTGGGATTTAGTTGAATTACCCAACGGTGCTAAACCCGTAGGATGTAAATGGGTATACAAAACTAAGCTAAATCCGAATGGAAAAATTGAACGCTATAAAGCGAGATTGGTTGCGAAGGGTTTCATTCAGAAAGAAGGAATCGACTATCAAGAGACTTGTTCTCCTGTTTCTCAAAAGGATTCATTAAGGATCGTGATGGCCCTAGTAGCTCACTTTGACTTAGAGCTACATCAGATGGACGTCAAAACTGCTTTCCTCAACAACGACTTGAATGAAGACGTGTTCATGAAACAGCCTGAAGGTTTTCAACCTGAAGGTCAAGAACATCTAGTCTGTAAGTTGAAGATATCCATATACGGGTTGTAGCAGGCATCACGTCAATGGTACCTAAAGTTTGATGAAGTCATGAAGAATCAAGTGGATCAATGCACCTACCTCAAGATGAGTGGGAGAAACTTTACTATACTTGTCCTATACGTAGATGACATTCTACTGGCAAGTAATAATTTAGATATGTTACATGATTCGAAGCGTTTACTCTCGCATAACTTCGACATGAAGGATCTCGGAGAGGCTTCTTATGTTATATGCATCAAAATACACCGAGATAGATCTAAGGGCATTTTGGGATTATCTTAGAAAGCCTACATCGAACGGGTCCTCACACGTTACAATATGCAACACTGTTCTCCTTCTGTAGCTCCAGTAGTTAAGGGAGATGTTTTTGGTTCTTTCCAATGTCCAAAAGTAGAGGTTGAGAAGGAGCAAATGAGAATGATACCTTATGCATCAGTAGTTGGGAGCGTCATGTATGCTCAAGTTTGTACTCATCCGGATATCGCTTATATTGATGGAATGCTTGGCCGTTATCAGACTAATCTTGGCCTTGATCACTGGAAAGCAGCTAAGAAAGTACTTCGATATCTGCAAGGGACGAAAGACTATAAACTGACTTATAGAAGAAGTGATAATTTAGAAGTGGTTGGTTATTCTGATTCTGACTTTGCTAAGTGCAAAGATGACAAGAAATCCACTTCAGGGTACATCTTTATGTTAGCCGGCGGACCTATCTCTTGGAAGAGTCATAAGCAACAGTTGACCACAACATCCACTATGATGGCAGAATATATAGCTGTGTATAACGCGACCTGTCATGGAATGTTGCTAAAGAATTTGATCACTGGACTCAAAATTGTTAATTCCATTTCTAGACAATTGAAGCTTTATTGTGATAACTCAGATGCCGTTAGTTTCTCGACCGGTAACAGTTCGACTGGAGCTGGATTATATCTTGATACAAAGTACTTGTTCGTACGTGAGCGAGTTGAGGAAAATAATCTTTGTATTAAGTATATAAGTACTAAAGTTATGCTTGCGGATCCGATGACTAAAGGTCTCCCACCTAAATTTTTCGAAGAACATGTTTCGAAGATGGGCTTTTCTAAAGACCTTATTTAGTAGCATAATGTACTTACTTACGTTTATTAATAAATTTTCCTCAGTTATTTGAATTTGTTTGTCTCTGAATATGTTATGCATGCCTAACGACATATAGACACTGATTATACAAATCAACGTTAAAGGGGCTTACTTATAAATTTGATCCTAAATTTACTTAAGTTTTAAATTGGGATTGTAGTATGATTAAGGGGGGTCTTGAGTTGGATATCGATTCAATGACTGTATTTCTCTGCTATAGTTTTGGTTTGAAACTAAAATGAGTATTAAATCTGCAGACTTACTAATGCTCATAATAAATGATTAATCAGCCAAGTGGGAGAATGTAAGACTAGATTTAATATGTGACTCTTATAATCATTTATCTAATTATTAAATGATAAAATATAATTATTTATTTATTTAATAACCTATGGCTAGTAATTAGTCGATGAGCCTAATTACTCTTAATGGGACACTAATGGGTTTCCCCTTGGGTGTATATATAAATAGAGAGTTAATTAGAGGGAATAGACTAATCGACTATTCTATTCTATCACCACTAAATCGTCCCTCTCTCTCTTCTAACCGTGAGCTCTCCCGAACTCACCTAATACCATCCTAATCGTAAACCCTAAACGGGAACCCGATCCAGATCAGAGATCATATCATCTTCCCTATCATCGGTGAACTTAGCAGGTATGTTATTATTATTGTTTTTCATTATATAGTCACAAGAACTGATCAACAACATGTTTTGTAAAGTTTGAATATGAAGCTTTAGGACAAGAGCCGGTTGCAACAAGAGCTTCATGGTTGGGTTGTAAAACATAAAGGCCATCATCACACCTTCTCCGAGCTAGAACTTGTTTTGTTTGACGGTACTAGATATGAAAAGTTGGATAAGAAAATAAAACATCAATGACATTAGTCTTTTTAAGTTTGCTTATGGAGATAAGATTTTTAGTGAGGATGGGTACAACCAAAATGTCATGTAAGTGTATCTGAGGAGAGATAGAAGTATGACCCAATTGAGTAACAGGTAAGGACTGCCTATTACCAAAAATGACAAAGTGAGTACCGGAAGTTGGTGATAGGTTAGAAACGGATTCAGAGGAGGAGGCCCTAGAGGGAGGGAAGAAGGATGAAAGGAAAGGGAGGAAGAAGAAGGGAGGGAAGAAAGATGAAAGGAAAGGGAGGAAGAAGAAGGGAAGGGAGAAAGGCTCTAATACCGTGAGATAATTGAAGTCTCAATGATCCACCAATTGAGTCATCTCATGGATGTTGAAATTTGGTGTTGCTATTGAGATGTCGGTCGGTCGTTTTTAAACAAGCCATGTCGTTGTCATTCTGTTTGTTGTAGTTAACATGTGTTGTTTCAATACAAGTGATTGAATGCCATGAATGATCTAGACTATACAAATGTGTAACCACTAAATTAATGAAGTGTTAATAAGTGCAATAGTTATGGAGTATTTATAAAGGATTTGTCGTAATATCGATCGTTGAGTTTCTCCACGGAACTTCACCAATGGATTACCAACGATTCACGCCTTCATCACGGGTAATTGGCAGATGTGTAGGTTCGTAAAAGTCCCCCAATTTATAGTGCAAATCTATATTGATCTTGAAGAATATTACCTCATCAATCGTTACAAATATTACATGACCCATATATTAATCTCTAGTGGACAACTATGGCCATGAGTGACGGATTATATGGCTCAAGATCTATCGTCCCTCACCGGAATGTTGAATCGGCACTTTTGAAATTTTCAAACAGCCTTTTTGACCAACGTTTGTCTTCGCCCTATCTTTTGTTCTCTTTCTTTGGAAATGATTGATAGCAAGTTTTGAAACGCTTTTCTTTAAATTCATGAAAAAGGTTAACATTTAAAACGACTCTTTCAAGTTGCAGTATTAATGTATTATCCATATAAAATACCAATTATGTGTTTAACTTTTTTAAATTTGTTGGTTTTACTTGTACAAGTGAATGGAAAATATGCCATAAACAAAGTTTGTTGGATGTGGGGTAAAAAGAAAGTGGATGCACATGATGAATACCATTTCCACTAAACTAGTAGATGTTCTAAACTGTTTATATAAAAAAAATGAGATGTGTTTTATAAAAATACAATGCGATTCAGAATGTCAACTAAACTATTAATCAATGTTTTGAAACCCGGACCGGACCGGCCGGTCGGACCGGGAACCGGTGGTCTGACCGGTCCGGTTACATGTGTTGAACCGTTTCTGCAGCGAACCGGTGGTCGGACCGGTTGAACCGCTTGACTATTTTTATTTTTTTATTTTTTAATCTTTTTTAAGTCTCTTGGCTTCTTATTTCGTAGGTAATTGTTAGTTTAAAATTATTGGAATTGACTTGTTGGTGGTTTTTGAAAGGATTAAAAGCTATTTAGACTGATATATTTTTATAATATTTATGACGTCGTCCGGTTCTTAAATCCGGTCGGACCGGTCCGACCAGTGGACCGGTAAGGAGACCGGTTCGACGTCCGGTCCGGTTCTGAAAACATTGCTATTAATACAACTACGTCAAAAATATATCTATTTATCATAACTTATACACAAGATCAAGTTGCAACTGAAGTAACATTAGATCTATACTATATAATAAATAAATGTTTTGATATGCTACTTGTCATTTTCTCATTCATCCGTAAGTTTTTTTTCCCGTATCTCTTTCCTATTAATTTTAATTATTTTTTCTCTCTCCTATTAAATAATGACTTCTATAATTTTTTTATAAAACATTTTTCATAAATATGTCATATGTAAATCTTTATTACTAAGTTTAGTTAACGATGCATTTATTTAACATGTGTAATACACCGAGTTTTTAAACTTTAATATGAATTAACATTTATTCGTTACATTAAAAAAAGTTAATACTCAACTAAAAAAATGTTTTAAAAATTAACTTAACATAATTTATAACTGTCACGTAAAACTTTTTCAACTCGTGTAATACACGGGTTTTTAAAAACATATTTTTTTATAACTAAGTATATAACATTACATTTATTCAGTCCGTGTAATACACGAGATTCTAACCTAGTATTAATATATGTACTTCAATAATATATATAAGTTGGAAAACTTACCGGCAATTACCCAATTTTGAATCAACGTATTGTTTCATACCTTTTATAAAATGACACTGTAATTAGTTAAAAAAACAAATTACAATAAGTATTACAATTACGCAAAACGAACACGTCACGGCATATTTATTACAAATATGTCAGTCGTCAGAGGAATGAATAGACAAAATTGGTCCATCTTCGCTTTCTGTATCCTCAAAGGAGTCTTCAAGTTCTTCCTCCTTGTCACTAACATCCTCACCGATAGGGGTGTAAACGAGTCAAGCCGGCTCACGAGCTACTCAAGATCGGCTCGTTAAAAACTCGAATCAAGCCGATTTTAAACGAGACCGAGCCTAAAAAAAAGCTTGTTTAACAAACGAGCCTGAGCCCGAGCTTTCACTTATCGAGCTCGAGCTGACTCGCGAGCCTAAATGAGTCTATTTATATATTTTTTTAAATAATATATTAAATATTTTTTTATAAAATAATAATTAGTATATATAAAATTATGATAAAAATAACTAAATAATATATATTATGTTGAATAAAATTTTACAATAAAATTTATATAAAATAATTATATATAAATTAATTAATAAATAATAAATGAGCCAAGACCGAGCTTTAGAAATAAAGCTCAAATCGAGTCAAGCTCGAGCTCACATAAAGTTAAACGAGCCGAGCTCGGGCTCGGCTCGTTTATGCCCCTACTCACCGACCTCAAGATCGTTACCGGTAAGAGAAACGGGTTTGATATGTTCATTCACTTATCCGGATGTTAAGACGTTTTCCCTCTCGTTTATTTGAAATAATTGTTCGTCGTAGGACTAACTTTGACCGACCGCTAGCGTCTAGTGACTTCTGCAATCACTAGTACACACTTGATTTTTGGGGCGGTTCAGTTTTTTTCAAGAGCGGTTTTTGAAAAAACCGCTTTAAAAAACCTTTTCAAAACAAAAATCACTTCTAAACACCTAAACCGCCTCAAAAGATTATGTTTTAAAGCGGTTTTCTCACAGCCCCTCTAAAAGATAAGTGTGAGAGATTCTTTATGCGTTTATTTAATTATTTATAACTTAAAATTAAACCTTTTTAATAACTTTCAAATTTTCAATCAGAGACTCTCAACAACTTTCAAATTTTGAAATTCTCCCTCTCAACTTTCTCTCTATTTTCCCAACAAAAGCCCTAGAACTTATCGATTTCACCAAAAGATTATTTCTACGGTGGTGGTAAATCGGAGCAAGGAGGGGAACGAGATATAGTCGACATATTCAGTGGTTCAGCGGTATGTGGCGGTGGTAAATCGAAGTAAGAGTGGAGAAAGAGATGTAGCCGACGCCTCTAGTGGTCACCAATCTTTGGCAGTGGTAGATCGGAGCAAGAGAGGAGAAAAATAGGTAGCCGACACCTCCAGTGATTCAACGGCATGCGAAAGTGGTAGATTGGAGCAAGAGAGGAGAAAGAGAGCCGTAAACCAGCGATGGTGCTCTTCTTACCGCCGCCAGAAAAAGGGTGATGAGAAGTGGGTGGTGGTGCTCTTCCTACCGACGTCGGAAAAGAGGGAAACACAGTTGTTCCGGGGTCTGTGGTGGTGGTAAAACGGTGCTCCTCTTACCGTCGCCACTGCTGCGGGAGCCCCGGTGAAATTTTTTTATAATGGCTTTGATTTTTTCGGGAGGTTCTAAACATTTTTTTAGAGCAGTTTAACAAACCACCTTAAAAAATCAATTGATTAAATACGCCATATAAAATCAAAATAACCGCCCTTAAAATGGTTTCTGTACTAGTGAACCATGATTGCATACATGTAACTAAAAAACACTTTTAGGTCTTAATTGGATTATTCATGTGTTAGTGAGTAGTTTAAGTTACATTAAGATAAGTGAATTTATAACAAGTCATCTTGTGACAAATATACATTTCCTAATCTTAATGATAAGTTATATTATATTTCCAAATTTTACATATAAGTTACATTAAATTTCCTAATTTTATAGATAAATTACATTATATTTTAGATACAAGACATATTTACATATCCAGGTCAACATTTGTGTTAGGGTATCCGGTATACCCATCGGCCTCACGCCATTTGTCTACGTGGCGCGCATGGTCACGCCGTGAGATCATGGCACACCACCCCCTTGGGGCGCGTGACCCTAGCATGAGATTGGCGTGTCGGAAAAGTGACGGGGTATACCAAAGAGAGAGAGAGAGAGTTTGAATGGTCAATATGACCGTTGGGGACCGGCTTATAAAAAAAATTAATTTTTTTTAAACCATCACACACTTTATAAAACCCATCCCATTTCCACCATTTCCACTATCACATTCATCTCATTCTCTCTCAAATTTTATAAAAACTCCATCTTTTTTTAAACTCCCCATCCAATCAATACCAACATGTCAACTTCGTCTTCCAAAGACGATAGGCGACGGGCTTTGATGTTCCGGATCGAACAATTCATAATCAACTGACGTTGGATTTGATTGAGCATGTTTACGAACGATCGCTTCAATAATTTTATTGTATGTTTTTAATTTTTAAATTGTATGTTTTTAATTTTTATTGTATGTTATATTTATTTTTATAATTTTAATATTATTATTTGAAAAAAAATTAAAATGTGTTAATGATGTGACAAAGTGATGACAAGGTGATGGAGATGAGTATTTCCCTTGTACCATCACTTGCCCATCACTTTTCTAACTGCTGACGTGACGCCCAGTTGGCAAAGTAATGGGTAAAGTGATGGCAAGGTGATGACAATGATGACAATGTATACCCCTTGCCCTTAGGATACACCATAAAATACAAAATACATCAATCTTTGTTTTCCAAGGTGGCTTTCCATGCAATAATTAGAACACCACCCATAATAATCACTTATCGATAAAGTGTCTGTCGATAGCAATAGGTATGCATGGAACGTAAACGACCGATCAATACCATTTCATGATGTTGGGTTGGCATTCATTGTAGAACCCGATAATATTTATAAGGATTTCTACTGAAGTATTATCGATGAAGTGTGTGTCTATAACGGTCAATACATACAAGCTCTGAAAAGACTAAGCGGGCGCATCTTTCAAAAACCCGGTCCTATATTCCGAGAGCATACCGATGGATAAGCATGTCGATAATTATTCCCACCAAAACTTCCGGCCTTTTTCCATAGGAAATGCACGCCACAGTTGCCCGCCGGTAATGTGTCGGTTATCTATCGGTATCTTTATTATTTTCTTAAAAAAAGTTTCATAAAATCCGTTGGTAATCCATTGATAATTACCTACGGCAGTAGGTGTCGGTGAAAATCCGCCAGTGATACTCATCTATTTACTATTTAGTAGTATAAGGTAGTTTGTAAGTGTTTTTTTTATGTATAAACAACTTATATCATCGTTGTATAGCAAGTTGTATACAATTTTGATATTTTTCCTTCGGGGGCTTTTGTCAAGTTTATGAAATTTTGAGGGTTCATTTTGCAACATGAAGATAACCAAGGAGTGTAAGTGAAATTTCCTTTACAGTATCTTTGCACGACCATCACAATCTTAGGGGCTGTTTGGCAACTTTCGAACCAGTAAGTGCTGAACCAGTAAGAGGTCTGAATGGGTAAGAGACTCTGAACCAGTTAAGTGTTGAACTATTAGTGCTGTTTGGTTGGGCCTCTGAACGAATATACAAAATGACTATTTTACCCTTCTGAACTATTTTCTCCTATAGATCATGTTTTCTATGGGCAGTTTGTCCTAAACAGATTAACAGTTAACAAGTTTCCAATTAATTCTAATATTTTTTGTTGTCATTTTTTTCCAATTAATCCTAATACTTCAAAACAAATTACCATAACTTAAAACAAATTACCAAAACACATTTGGTATTCACACAAATTAACAAAAAGAGAGGCTCCAGTTAATCCTAATGCATAAACAGAATGGTATTCACACATATTTCTAAATTAACAACCAACAATATGCAGAATGGAAACCAAACTACAGAATGGAAACCAAACTACAAAATCAAACGGCATAATGGAAACCAAATAGCAAACAATTCTTAGGGTTCAAGTAAAAAATCTTTTAAATTCTAGAACAAACAACATAAAAACCAATATGCAGAATGGAAACCAAAGAGCAAAGAACCATATGGAGAATCGAAACCAAAGAACAAAAAAACAGACCAATTTGCAGAAACCAAGTAGTTCTAGGGTTCAAGTGCAAAATCATACAGCAGAGAACGTACCTTGCCGGAGACGATGAGTGGCAGCAGGCCTAGAGTCTTGCGACGAGGGAGAGAGCAGTAGCAGTGCCGGAGGGGTGCGAAGGTGGAATCTCGTCGCACTCAGGTGGTGGGTAGCAGACGAAGGGGGTTCACATGCGGAGGGGGTGCACAGGCGAAGGGGGTGCGCAGGTGGAAGCTATCAGGCGGAGGGGGGTGAGGGAGGAGCAGAGGTAGCGTGGAGAAGAAAGGGCAAAAGGGGGGGGAAGAAATTAGGTATTTTTTTATTCAGAGATGTATTATAGCTGAATGGTTAAGAGGTGTGATGAATGATTAAGAGGGGTTTCTTTTATGAAACAAACGCTACACCTCTGAACGATTCAGAGGTGAGCTCTTAATAAGCTCATTCAGAAGCTACCAAACAGAGCCTTACACGCAAGCATATGTTGAAGATAAGTAGCATTAGTATTATATTATAACTAATACAATTTGAAATAGATTTCACTCACATGTGAATAGTGACTCACTGCACTTTCACGTGGCCACTTTTGAGTGGATTTAATTTTTTTCATTTTTTTTAGATCCCCACTTTTTTGTGTGCGTTTAGCGTTTTCTTCTCCATTAAAATTCAACAAGTATGGTTGGTGGAGTTGGTTAGTTTGCCCCATTAAACTCTCGCTTACCCTATCTCTCCACCTGAGTTCAATTCCTTGTGTGGTTGGTTTTTTGCCTCTATTTTCTTTTGTTATTTTTTTTTCTATTTTTTTAAGGTTTAATTTATTTTTTATTTCATTTTTTTTCCTTTCAAATGTTTTAACTCTAACCTTTAGTTTCACCCTCTTGAATTTTATAGAAATATTTTTTTTTCATTTTTTTCCTTTACTACGTCTTAACTCTAACCTTTACTTTCACCCCTTGAGTTTTTTAGAAAGAAGTTGCTCTTGTAAACAAACTAGACCGTTATGTTGTTCAGAAACTTTTCTCACATTTTTAAGGAAACAACTGTCTTCAAATAAATGAAAAACTTGAATTATAGAAAGTTTTTCTATAGTTGTTTTGCCTATGCCCTCCATTCCATAAATTCCAACTACTTTGACCTCATTTGATCCACTCAAAAAGTACTGGATTTAGGTTTCTAACATAAGACTCCAATCTCACAGGATAGTTTACTACATGTAGTCTTTTATGTTTTACTATGTTATGCACATGCCTAACAATTTCTTTGATGAACTTCGTTTCATGCCTGTGAAATGTAGTAAAAGATTTGCAAATGAAAGTGCATATATTCAAATCAAACCGTTACCCACTCGTGCTGTTTTGCAAGTCTCATCTAGATAAATTTGTAACATGGGCTAACCGGGCGGTAAGCCAACACTATTTTTTAACATGTTATCGCTTATATTTTGGTTCGAGTTTACGACCCCGCCGCGTAGCGCGGGGAAGAATTACTAGTTTAAAAACAATAACAAGGAAAAATATATCTATGGGGGCATGAAAGGGACCTTGCATAACAAGGGCTTGTTGTTTATCCAAAAACAAACTACAATAATATTAACAAATGGGGATATTAATACAAGGATTTTGATTTTATTTTGCCATGTGTTATGCATTCTAGTGTTAGTTTGAGCAAAGTTATACATATGTTCACAAATAAAAAAAAACTATTGCCTTTTACATTTATAGTAAATTATATGAAACCGAAAAAGCCTGTTATCTATTATTACGACAAGATTAAGAGCATGCGAAGTGTGTGATGTTGTGTTTAATGGCTCGTATTTTTGATACCACAAATTTAACACGATTAGTGAACTTGAACATGACACAATTAATTAAACCGTGTCTTTTTTTCTAAACACTAACATGTTTAATTAGCAGTTTACATAACATGCATGTTTAATTTATACGATTTAATGTAATCAGTTCAATAAACACAAATGATCATATGACACAACTTGTTTTACAAAATTAAATATAAGTTGTTTAATAACACGAATGACACGATAAGTTTAACACAATTATTGACACGACTCACGAATCAAGTTTAAGATAGAACTAATATGATAAATTAAAAGTTACCAAAAATTACAATCCACATTTAATTATTTATAAAACTATAGAACTATATCGTTTCGATAAACAACTCATGGACGTGTTATGCTAACCTATTAACCTATTTGACACACTAAGTTAAATGTCTTATGCGTGTCGTAAACCAGTTCCACATACCATTATACACGTTTTTAATTGTATCATTGACGTGTTGACCCCTTTCTAAACCGAACCCCTTTACAACAAACACTAACCCGTTTAATTTCGTCTGACATCACTAATCTTATCGAGAACTAACGTCTTTATAAAACTCTAAGCTTGTGTTTTATGTAGATGTCAACATTACATTACAAATAAACCTAGCAAAACTTCATTGTAATAAAACAATGAAGGGTTATCCTCCTGATACATGTACACTTTATTAGGCTTTGTATCCAGTTAACTTTTTATGTTGTATATTTGCCAATATGGTTTTAGGGGTGAGTTAACTAGAAAACTTATTTTCATTTGAAAACCAAAAAACATCTACTACATATGTGTAGTACACCCAAAACCCAACCCACCCTCAAAAACCTAACCCCCCACCCCACCCCCACCCAAAAACCTAAACCCCCACCCCACCCCCACCCAAAAACCTAAACCCACCCCACCCACCCCCTAAAAACCTAAACCCCCCATCCACCCCCTAAAAACCTAAACCCCCCACCTCACCCACTACAACAATATCACTCTATTCCGACGATTTTTTTTGACCCTATACCGACGACATGTCGTCGGTATTGCCTCGTCCCAATAGGTCAAAGATGTCGTAGGTATAGGTGTCGTCGGCATAGGTCGACCTATGCCGACGACATGTCGTCGCTATAGGGTTTAATTAAATAATTCAAAAAGAAATTTTATACCGACGACATGTCGTCGGTATAGCTTCTGTACTTATCCGGACGACAAGTCGTCGGGAAAGACTCAACCTATGCCGACGACATGTAGTCGGTATAGACTATTTCTAATTTTTTAATTAAATTTGGAAATAACCGACGACATGTCGTCGGTATAGGCTATTTTAATTAAAAAATTTGAAAATAACCTATACCGACGACTAGGTTTTTCTGTATTTTTTTTATTTTTATTAAATTTTCAAAATTTTCCAGAAATATTTAATTTCTAATTACCAAAACCTACAAATCAGATAATTCAAACCATTTAAAAATTGAAATCCGAAACATATTGTTTGATACAAAAACCTGTTCGCCACACAAATCAAATATTCAAACATAAAGTTGTCCGACACACAAACATAAAAATTGTTCAAACATTCAACAAATAACACCGACAACAAAGGCAAAGGCGCAGCAACTTCAAGCTAATTATCGTCGCTGCTATTTCGGCGTTCCCACATTCGACGTATTTCATCAATTTGTCGTTGCATTTCAAGCATTTGTTGATTATGCACACGACGTTCTTCATCTCGTTGGGCTTCGCGTTGTTGTTGATCTTGGACTTGTTGTTGAAGTTGAGTTACATGCTCATTCACTTCTTGCCAATATGGTTGTGGAGGGGGGTACTGAACAAATCTGGTGTGGGATTACTCACCACACGACCGACACCCCGGATATGGCCACGCCGATGACCCAATGCACGCTCCATGCATGCAATCTCATCGACAGCAGACGAGTCACCACCAGACTCAGCAGAGGATCTTGTATGCTCCTCTTGGATTCGGTCCTACATTAAACAATGTAATAAACAATCACTTGACTATTTTACTAAAATTCGACAGCATAATTGTTGTAAAATGGATAACCAACCTGTTAAACAATGTAATAAACAATCACTTGACTATTTTACTAAGTTATAAACGACCCAAATTCACAAATTCCAATCAACCAACACTAATAACAACAAATACTAATAATACTAGCAAAAATATTCAACAATTGGGCTCGAGTTGGATGTTCTAAGTCTATTAAAGCGTGTTTGAGTCATTTTGACCCGTTTAAAGTTACATTTGGATGTTCTAAGTTTATTAAAGTGTGTTTGGGTCATTTTGACCCGTTTAAAGTTAAAGCTTGATATTTTAAGTCTCTAAAAGTGTGTTTGGGTCATTTTGACCCGTTTTAAGTTATAGTTGGATGTTCTAAGTCTAGTAAGTCTAACAACGAAATCATTTGACTTACATAATCTGATGATGCATTCGTGTTGGCCCAACTGGTCCCTTCTTTATAATGGGTCGATTTAAACACATCAATTGGGCCGGTACCCTGTGAAAAACAAAAAGAATATCACTAAGAGTTAATAAGCATGTTTATATAATACTAATAATTGTATTTTCATACCTCCATGTGTCGGCGCTGGGCGTATGATTTGCTGCCATGGTAACTTGGGTAACGTTGTTTTGATCGGTTTTGTTTGTTCTTCGTCGAGCGGTTTTTATAGCTCGCATATAAAAACAGCTCATTAATCAAAGTCTCCCAATTATATTTGAATTATTGGAAAGTACCGTATTTTTGAAATTCGATCCAAATCCATCAGGCAATCTCACTCCTCGAATAAACTGACAAAAGCATTCTCGATCACTGGGTGTGATAGAGTAAGGAGCTTGTGGTTGGTACAACTTGTTGTTTTTTTGTGTTAGCCATAGGTTATGTCGAATACCCATATTTTCCAAGTCTTTGCAGGCTTTGTGTGTGTCTTTTGATTTATCGTTCATCAACAAAGTACCCAATAAACTCTCACACACATTTTTCTCCACGTGCATAACATCAAGATTGTGTTTTAAAAGCAGAGAAGACCAATAATCGAGCTCAAAGAAGATACTTCGTTTAGTCCAATTCAACTCTGATGTTAGGCGCTTTCTTTTTACCCCTCCATACATTGGATGTTTCCCCGGAACACGATCTGGGAGATTTTTTAGTTGTTCTAATATTTGAGCATTAGTCAATCGTCGGGGAGGATGTTTTGTCTCTTTCTTGCCATCAAACGACAGATCGTTCCTCCATTTATGCTTTCTAGGCAAAAATCTTCTGTGTCCAACAAAAGCTATCTTATTCGTTATAGCGCACGAAGATGTGTCAACGTTACACGTAGGGCATGCTTTATAACATTGACCACTCCATCCAGACAAGCTACTACGAGCAGGATAATCGTTGATAGTCCATAACAGTGCAGCATGCATCCTGAATACAGTTTTGGTTGATGCATCTCTCACCTTGACTCCTTCAGCCCACAACATTTTCAACTCATCAACCAACGGCCTTAAGTATACATCAATGTCCTTACTAGGTGATTTAGGCCCGAGAATTAGCAAGGTTAACATGAAAGAAGACTCTTTCATACATAACCACGGTGGTGTATTTTATGTTGTTAACACTACCGGCCACATATTGTAAGTCTGACTCATGTTACCGAACGGATTAAAACCATCGGCAGCCAAACCTAAGCGGACATTCCTTGGTTCTTTAGTAAAATCCGGATATCTCTCATCAAAATCTTGCCATGCCTTCCCATCAACCGGATGTCGCATCATACCATCTGTTGAGCATCCAGTATTATGCCAGATCATTTCTTTTGCCGTTAATCTTGAACTATACCTTCGTCGAAGCCGTGAAGTTAAAGGAAAGTAGCGCAACACTTTATGTGGTACTTTCTTCCCATTTGTGTTTTTATCAACCCATCTACTCTCATCACAAACCGGACAGTTTTGCATTAATTCATTCTCCTTCCAAAACAGTGCACAATCATTAATGCAAGCATGGATAGACTGATATCCTAACCCAATCTTACGCAGTTTCTTCTTAGCTTCATAGTGTGACCTTGGAACGTGATTTTCCTTCGACATTGCAATTTGTAGAAGCTCTAACAGTTGGTCAAACGAACTATTCGTCAATTTGTTGATAACTTTGATATGCATCAATTTGGCTATGAAGTTTAGGGAAGACATTTGACTACAACCGGGGTATAACTCCTTATTTAGCTCCTCAAACAACGCATCAAACTCTGGGTCTAAACTAGTTCCATCTTCATCTATATTATCCTCGTTTGTATTTTGCTCAGCCATCACATCATCTATGGCATCAAACATCTCATTATTTGTTGTTGTAGTTATTGGAGGAGTTGGTGCTGTTCTTGGGGCAAAAAGTGATGCTATCTCCGCCACACGAGGATGTTGTTCACCATGATAAATCCAATTCTGATATGATTGTAGAAACCCACGGTCATGTATGTGGCCATATATCGTGTTCAAATCCTGTCGACACGCATTACAACAACGTCTACACGGGCAAAACGCTCTACCTCGACCGTCGACATGGTTCTTGGCCGTCTCTATAAAGTTGCGAAGACCGCTTAAGAAAGCCGGAGAATTCTGATTTCCCAGTGTAACCCAGCTTTTATCAATGGCCATATCTAGTGTCATATCTATTGTGTTATAAGCATACACATATACTTGCATGTAATAAATGATATAAACGAATGTTTGTGATTTGGTCGGTACTCTAAGGCGATGGATCCTAACCCACTTTTTGAATATTCTATCTCATATGTATACATTTTAACGAGTTGACTATTTAAGAAAAAATCAGCAGCATTTCACCTTAACTCCCCAAGTATGCAGATAAACCGCAAACTCGAAGGAGTAAGGAGAAATATCTACCAATTTTTTCTTAAATGTCAACCCGTTAAAATATATACATATTCTAAATAAGATAGAATATTCAAAAAGCAGTCCCAAAGGGGACAATCCAAAATTTATCTCTATCAGATAAATTTCGGACGGGTATATTCTAAAGAGTTATCCTAAATAAACATACTAGTGTACACAACATGAGACGTAGATAAAGGTATAAAAGTCGGGATGCGTACCTTAAAAAAATTCAATTAAACACAAATAAGATGTTATTCACACCTCTCCAACCACAATGAGTTCCGAACTTGCAACAAAATTAAATAAAGTTACATATAGATACAAAGATATATACATACATTCACAATTACATAAATACATACACAATTATATACATACAAATCATACAATTACATAATCATACATACGAACATACATACAAATATGCATACATATTATATACAAACACACATAAATAAATGTCCAAATTCTAAAATTACATATACAAACACAATTACATACATTAAAATACATACATACACGTATATACATACATAGCCTTTACAAACATATATAAACAAAATACCCAAATTCCCAAATTACATACATAAACACAATTTCATACATAAACATAAACATAATACAAATACATACAAACACACATACATGTATATACATACACAGCCTTTACAAACATACATAAACAAATACCCAAATTCCCAAATTACATACATAAACACAATTTCATACATAAACATAATACAAATACATACAAACACACATACACATATATACATACATATTATATACAAACATACATATATAAATGCCCAAATTCTTCTATAAATGCCCAAATTCTCAAATTTCATCTAAACCTAATTTCATCATAAAATTACATAAATATTTATAAAATCATACATCTAAACCATATATACATACATACAAATAAACACAAACATATACATACAAACATACATCTAAACATAATTTGTAGAAAAACAAACATCTAAACCAAATTTGTAGAAAAATTACTAACCAAGTTTGCAAATTAGCTTCCTCTAAGCTTGAAATCCTTCAAAAATGGTTAAATCTTCAAACACCTAACAAAAACCAAAGAAATTAAGCAAAAAACACTAAAATGTTGATTTTCTTGTTAAGATTGAACAATATATGTTAACTCACCTCAAAACCGAAGAGATTGGTGAATATTGCTCCACAAAATACCTAAAAACACGAAAAATCGCCGGAGAGAAATGGGAAGCAGAAGGCTGTATTCTGTGTTCATTCGCGCTGAGATCTATACCAACGACATGTCGTCGGTATAGGCTATAATGTCGGCGCTGTAGGTTGCCTGTACCGACGACATGTCGTCGGTATAGGCTTCGTATGGTTTTGACCAGTCAATAAAGTAAAAAAAGCCTATACCGACGACATGTCGTCGGTATAGGCCATTTTATAATTTTTTTAATTAAACAAAAAAAAAATTTTTGACTGACGAAAACATTATTATATTAAAAAACAAAAATAAAATCAAAATAACCCTATACCAACGACATGTCGTCGGTATAGGTTTTCCCCAATAATTTATTGGGCACCATTTTTTCCCCCATCTGGCTCAACCCTGTACCGACGACATGTCGTCGGTATAGGGTGTCCCTATCAAAATTTTGGTTTTGACCTATACCGACAACATGTCGTCGGTACAGGGTGACCTATGCCGACGACAATTGTCGTCGGTATAGGCGGCGTCGGCACATGGTCTTTTTCTTGAACTAAACCAAAAAGCCTAACCCACCCCCAAAAACCTAAACCCCCCACCCCACCTACCCCCTCACCCACCCCCAAAAACCTAAACCCCCACCCCACTCCACCCCTCAAAAAACCTAACATTAAAGCTAAACTCACTACAAAAAAAATGAGTCTAATGCAACTTTTTTTGTCAGAAAAACGTTGCATTAGGTGAGGTTGCATTAGATCTAATGCAGCATTTGTTGTTACAGATGCAACTGTTTTTTCAGATGCAACCTTTTTAGGATGCAACTCTTTGGAAAAAAAAAATTGCATTAGGTAAAAAAAGTTGTATTAGATCTAATGCAACTTCACCTAAAACATTTTTCTGACAAAAAAAGTTACATTAAGCTCATTTTTTTGTAGTGACTAAACCCAAAAAATAAACTCAAAAGCTAAACCCGCTACTTTTCGAGATTTTTTTTTGAACGGGGACGACGTGGGAAACAAGGGCTCTGAAGCAGTGTTTTAATTTTTGATTTATTTTTTGAGTTATGATTTTTTTATTATTTTTTTTTACCTTAAATAAGTAGTTTTTTAGTTTTCTCATGAACATTAAGTTTTCTTACGATCATTCCCATACGGTTTTAACGGGAAATGATATATCACTTTTTTTTATGAAAATTGAAAAGCTCACTTTGATTGATTGGCTTTACTATTCACATATACAAGTGGTTTAACTTTTAATGAAATATAAAGTAATCAAATGGGTTTCCATCCCTGATTCCATTAGTGACAGTGGACCTCTGAAACTTGTGCTGATAGAGATGATTGTGATGGATTGCTTCTCTTCCTCATGACATGCAAATACATGCCCTATTACCATACTATATATACACCACACTATCTGCTCACCAAAAACTCACACACAAACACACAAAGAGAGTTCAAATACACACACAAAGAGAGTTCAAAAACATCAAAACAACATGATGTTTGAAACACTAAGACCTTATTTATATGTCATATTCTTACAATTTGGGAATGCTGGTTTGGTCATAATTGCCAAAGCTGCTCTTAACCATGGCATGAATCATTATACTTTCGCCACGTATCGAAACCTCATTGCCACCCTTGTTATTGCTCCTTTCGCTCTCGTATTCGAAAGGTCATCGCTTTCTCTCTAAAGATTTATGTTTCTCTTTCAATATATATACAGACAATCAGTGACGAATACAAGAATTTTCGGTAGAGGTGCAAAATATGGGTCGGTAACAATGGGTCAGGTCAAAATCATAGGAAAGTTCGGCAAGGGAGTTCCCAGTTCATTTTAAAACCATGAAACCGTCCAAACCGGTTAATTATCGGTTTGATTTCATGATCGGTTTTTTAGTTAACTTTCGATTGATCAGTTTCAAAAAATTTAAACCGTAACGAATTTTAATTTTGCATCCTTTAAAGTTCACGAATGAATTACGTAACAAGTTTTAACAAGTTCTATTTAAATTAATGTTACGAAAATAAATAATTGACTACTAGTGGAATACAACACCCTCACTTTTGACCTCATCTTTATCTCTTCCCCAATTTTGAAACACACCGACCCAAAATTTATACAATCAAATGGACTTATGTGCCCTCTTTAAGTTAAACATATAACAAAGATAACAAATTTTAAATAAAGAATTGCAACAACTGTAAAAGTATTTGTAGCTATTACTTTAGCTATGATAAATAAGACGTTTATATAGCCGCCTAATTAACCGCACTACATCTCACAAGCACTACATATAAGGGTTTATGCGGTTCTCGTGGTTCTGTACTTAAATTTGGTTATATATTGAACGCGCACTATATGCTGACAGGAAAGGGAGGCCAAAGCTGACAGTTTCCATCTTCCTCAAGATAATGTTGCTAGGCTTTCTAGAGTATGTTATCAATCTCTTGACCCTAAAATTGTTTTCCTTATTATGATGTTAACTTAAGCATGTTTCATATTTTTATACAGGCCGGTTGTCGATCAGAACTTATATTATGCAGGGATGAAGTATACAACCGCAACGTTCGCAGTAGCAATGACCAATATAATCCCTGCCATGACATTTCTCATGGCTTGGATATGCAGGTAATGCTTCTAAGTTCTATCTTATGTATGTTCACGTAGGCATGCATTGGTGTGTAATTTACAGTTATACCCTTAAACTATTTTACTTAAACAAAAATGGTCCTTCTTTTATCCTTTGTTGAAAAAGACCATCCTACGAGTTTGTTGTTGCACGCAGTGTTTTCAGAACCAAATCAGGCTGGTCGGTTAGAGTGGTTAGTTACCGCTCGGACCGGTGAACCGTGTAAACGGACTGGGTGGTGGGACCGGATTTCTAATTTTTTTTATTTAGATTATCATTTTCTAATTAATTTAGTATTACAAGTTCTATATGCTAAATTACAAATTCCCATCAAAACATAAAGTTTTTATATTTTGTATGTATATATATATAATTTTAATTTAACGTCACCCTGTTCTTAAATTCGCTCCGACTAATGTACCGGTAAGGCGGCCGGTTCGCTGTCTGGTCAGGTTCAGAAAAATATTACCTGTAGGTGTTATTTCCTCTAATATACTTGTTATTTTGGGCAGGATGGAGAAGGTGAATATCAAGAAGTTACATAGCATTGGGAAGATAGTTGGGACACTAGTGACTGTGGGAGGAGCAATGATAATGACTGTAGTTGTTGGGCCTACAATTGGTTTGCCATGGACCAAGGGTTCAACCTCTGCCCACCAGCAACAATCTACAACTCATGTGAGCCCTGAAGACAATATCAAGGGCTCCATGTTTGTCATAATTGGTTGTTTATCATGGAGCTGCTTTTACATTATCCAGGTATATGATCTTTCATTGTTTCCTAAACTAAAAAGAAACTTTACATGGGGTGGGGGGGGGGGGGGGGCAGGTTGACATGAAACACTTCTCTCCAAGATTTTTTGGATTTTTGATAAATAAATGGTAGATGGCAAAAAAATTATTATTTAAATAATAGTTTAATATTTAAATAAAATAATTTAGAAGGTTTTATCCTGACAATTCTACAAGTAAATGGGTCTAAATTGCTATTCTTTAGTTTCGAGTGTATCACGCAACTTATGCCACTAATAATGATAAATCACAAAACAAATGGACTTTGTTTTTAACAGGCAATTACACTGAAGACATACCCTGCGGAGCTCTCTCTTACAGCTCTAGTATGTGCTGCGGGGACATTGCAAGGGAGTATAGTGACTGTAATAGCCGAAAAGGGTAATAACGAAGCGTGGAGATTACACTGGGATGCTGGACTTATGACTATGGTCTATGGTGTAAGAAATTTCTAAAACTATGTGTCATACACTAACCGAAAGATTAATTCACTTTTAAATCTTATATGTGACCGCCGATTTTGTTTAATTGCAGGGTGTAATCTGTTCTGGACTGGGTTACTATCTTTCTGGAATTATAATGAAAGCAAAAGGGCCTGTTTTTGTCACTGCTTTTAGCCCTCTAAGCATGGTTATTGTTGTAGTTTTAGGATCTTTTGTTTTGGCTGAAAAATTGAACTTAGGAAGGTATACCACCATAAACAGTTGCCTAACTTATTACATATATTAATAAAGAAAGAACAAAAAGACCCTTGAGGCATATATGTAAATAACCAACAAATTGAATGTTGATTACGCAGGGTTCTTGGAGCAGTTGTGATAGTTATTGGGCTATATTTGGTGATATGGGGCAAGAGCAAGGATGAAAGTCAATCAACTTCCAAATGTGACCCTGATGATGTTCCACCACTTGATCATCAACAGATACCCATGACAGTTAGTAGCACAAGATTTGGAAAGCAGGATAATGATAGCGTGTTGATAGCAATACCGCCAACCGATGAAACGGTTAAGAAAATTAACTGTAAATAGAGTGATTACTGATTAATAACAATCAGTTGTAATATTGGCATTTCACTTCCCTCCAGAAGTTTCTCTCTAATATGTGGTAATGGTGCTTGTCTACACACACTTGTACACGCATGCATCCACATTCTTGAATAAATGGTGTATAATTGATTAAGCTGATGATGCAAAAGAAAGCAGATCAAACAGATTAAGGTATTATATTATTTTTCACAATTAAGAATGGTGCCTATTGCACCATAAAGATACTAAAAGATTATTGTTCACCCAAATAAGCGTTCCACTCACATAAATTAATTTCACATCACTTTGGAAACATCCTAACTTAAATCACTAGGGAACTTCCTATTGAACTATTCAAGCATACAAAACAATATCTACTAATATGTTATGTTCACTACTTTTACAGCAAAGAACATGAACTAGCAAAATTGTAGACAAATTACATCAAAGAAATGCGAATTAAACCGAAGATCAAACGATTCTTCATTGAGGAATTATAACCAGAGAAGAAAATGTAACAAGTGATTCGAAATTGAAAAGCTACCAAGAACCCTAAACTCAAAACTATCCTAATCAATCTGTTATTAACAGAAAGTTAACAAACCTACTTTCCAATTGTACAACATCAGTCCCTAAAGTAAAGAGAAGATGCCAATAAAAGTACAACAGTTCACCAACTTTAAAGAATGACAGTTTCACCCCATGTTAAACTTTGACTTAGACTATTAAGAAAACAAAATTGTAGACTTTTTCACTCTCAACAATCTCCACCAAAAATCAAAATTATGATTTTAGCCAATACCCAATCCAGAAACACAATACTCAAACTTGGTACCCTAAGTGACCATATCCGCAAGATTCTCCCTTAGTACTTATTTCTTTCACTACCACTTCCCATAAACTTATCACATCCCTTATAAAGTGCAACCTCACTTTGATGTGTTTTGTTTCCTAGGTCATAAATCAACCCCTTTAACCAAAGAGCCTCTTTGCCAATGGGGTTGGTGGCCCATTGGTAGAGGAAAATCCTCTAGGAACACTATGGATTTGGGAGGTCATGGGTTCAAGTCCCACTCCCATAGGAATAAAGAAATTTGCCTTAAAAAAAAAAAAAAAAAAAAACAAAGAGCCTCCTTAACTACCTCATTTAATGCCATATATTTTACCTATGTTGTAGACAAAACTACAACAGGCTGCAACTGAGCCTTCCTACTAATCATATTACCAAAAAATTTGAACACGTAAAGATGTGTTTGTAAGTGTATATAAAAATAGATGATTTTAAACACAAAAGCTTTAAATTTATTAAACGGTAATTACTTTCACTCAGTACAACACACTTAGGGCAAGTGTACCCATCGCGGACATAATATAGTGTTGGTAAGACCGATATCGATCCACGGATACATAGGATCTTAGTATCGGATTTCAGTCAATGTCTAGTCCAGCCACAATTGAAAATTTGTTTGCTTTTTTTATTTGAAAAGAATAAAAGATAAAATAGTAGAAGTAATCTATATCTATATTTCTAGGTCTCTTCATTTTAGGTAAAATAAACAAGTAAACTAAGGAGACATTTGTCACATTTCTCTCTCTCCTATTAATAATTAACTCCACTATTTTAGGCAACTAAATTAATTATTTGTTTTAATTTTTATCTACATATTTTTTAATTTAAAATTGTGTTTATCATCAATTTATTTGTTTAATCATATTTTTTTTTAAATTTTATAAACTTAAAACAATTTTATAGCCAGCTGTGATTTAAATAAAAAACTTTTAATCATATATTTGCATATTCACATTGTTCCATTTTGACGAGTGTATGTGTTAATAAACTACATTATATTTTATTCAACCCGTGTAAGAAAACATTTTTTATTACTAAGTATATAACATTACATTTATTTATCTTGTGTAATACACGGGATTCTAACCTGGTTAATTAACAAAGATAATTCACTTTGGTTTGAATTCCCTTCAATGTTATAGTTAGCTTTTAATTATGAATTCTCAAAAGTTCACTATATCGCAAACATGGTTGTCGTCACTTAAGTCACTAGACCCTGTGGTGATAGTCGATTTTGTCTTCCCAATGGTAGTAGTCTAAGCAATATGACAACCTCTATGTTAGGCTAGAAATGACTCCTGGTCAAGACACCAAGTCATACGTTTCTTTAGAAAGCTGTCATGATCATATCACATTCTATGAAGCTCAGTCATAATGTGTGAGTAAGTGTATAAGATGGAGCAAATCCTGGCCGGGACATTAACTTCCACAATAATATTGGAAAGTTGCCACCATAACAACCACCTCAATGTCGGAATTAAGTTACCAAATTATGTATTTAGACAACTGACTTTACACACTAACCATTATGAACCCCTTGATTTGATTCCTCTCCACAAACATAATGGCAATGCATAAAATCAAGTCCTTAGAATACCGAGTCACCGTATATTAAAAAAAAAGGATATTTACAAACCGAATTCACAATTCGAAACATATGTCAACCCTTTCAACATGTTAACACACCAACTCTACACAGACATAGAAATATGAATGCTTGAATCAACAAAGCATGAAGTTGATGAATTGCTTCAAAGGTTGCAAAAACCCACTTTCAGTGTTAATGACCACATTTTAAAGTCACTAACACAAACCAATGTTGAATCCATAAAAGATACTAACTACATTATTAGAGGTTCATCTCCCTAAAGTGATCCAAAGAACTTAGCCAAGAATGACCATGCAAATAACAAAAATCAAACTTGTATGAACAAAATCAAGCATCATTACAAGATTTCAAATTTTTTAAATTATTCTAGAACCTTAAAAAAACTAACTACAAAAATACAAAAATGAAAATGTGGAGAATTCTTCTATTTGTCTCTCTAAACTCCTATCAAAGACTCTCATCCAAATGGTGCAAGAATATTCTATTTATAGGTTTTTATGGAGGTTTGTAACGTGCGTGCCTGAAGAGGCACGACCCCGTGTGTACCGGTTTTTTGCTCCACTAACTTGGTCAAAACAAAATTGAACAACGTAGTGCGCACGGGGGCGTGTTGAGCTAGGCACTAGACGTGCTAACTTGAACACGAGGTAGTTGGTCCCTGATGTTTGATTGTCTCCTCACCTTGGGCATGGGGGCGTGGTTGATGAGGCACGGCCCGTGCTTGACTTGTTGATTTGATCCCCTTGTCTTTTTTGCACGGTTTTCGCTTCTTTGATCAATGGTTTGTCTTTTGTTCTTGAAAACTCAAAGTAAATCAATTAAAGGTCTAATCTACTAGAATTTCAAGAAAACAAACATAAATGGAATGAAATTTGATCTAAAAAACATCTATAATTTGGTGTACATCACATAGCCTGTTATAGGCCTTCCTTTATCCAGGTCTTTAGCATAGTTAGCATCAACAAAGCCCTCAATTGTGTCATGGCTATCACCCACAACTTTACCAAAAGTCAACCCCAACCTTTAGTACCCTTTAAATTCTTTAGGACCCACTTAGCTGCCTCCTAATGAGGTTTTCTAGGTGCTGTGAAATACCTACTTATCAAACTAACTACATAGACTAGGTCTGGTCTTGTATAGACCATAAGATACATGAGACTCCCCACTATATTAGCATAAGGTATCTGATCCATGTACCTTTGTTCTTCATCAAAATGAGGAGAATCCTAAGTAGATAACTTGAAATGTGTTGCCCATAGAGTTTTTACAGTTTTACACCCACCATGGCATAGTTCTTTAACACCTTTTCTACATAGGAGGTTTGGGTTAATCTTAACTATCTGATGTGCTTTCTTCTTGTAATTTCTATACATTAGATTTTCTTGGCTTCACCCAAATCTTTCATCTCAAACTCTAAATTCAACAACCCTTCTGTATGTTCTATCTCTCCTTTGTCTTTTCATGTTAAAAGCATATCATCTACATATAACAATACGTAAAAAAAATTCTCCTTTTCTCCATTCCCTAAAACACAGATAAATAGTCATATATACTTCTTGATAACCCATGAGTAACTATGAACTCATCAAATCTTTTATACCACTGCCTTGGAGACTGTTTGAGTCCATAGAAAGATCTCTTTAGTAAACATACTTTATCTTCATAACTCTTCTTTACAAATCTATAAGACCCCAAGCCCGTAGAGACTCACAGTTGGTAAGTCATAGCATAACATAATATTTCAACAAGGATATCGTAAAGCCATGAAATTAAAAGCAGCGGAAAGTTAAACACCCTAAATAGGCGGGAACAATCAACATGTAACATATCATAAGTTAACTAAAAGCAATAACGTCTCTGAAAGGAAATGCCAATCTTTATCAAGCGGGTAGCCTCCTCGTATATGCCAAGAGATTCTATGCATGCCATTTTACCTTGAATTCAGTCTAATGTATATGCAAAAGTCAGCAATTGCTGAGTGAGTTCTAGTTTCGGTAAGAAACTTCTTAGTTGATCGTTCAATACAAGTGAAACCATTCTTTAGCAAAACACTCATTCGTTCAATCATGTATTCATTCATTTATTCATTCATATGACATAGGTTGTCTATGCACAGGGTCATATGGATTCACAGTTGCCCCATGGATTCATAGTTCCCTCAAGGACAGACCAAACACAAATTCGTGGTAATGTTAGGGGACTCTATGTTGTCGTGATCAAGGACTTTATGTTATCTCGAGTAAAGGACTTTATGTGCCTCATTAAGAGGACTTTCAGGTGCCTTATAATGAGGACTCTTTTTGGGCCCGACTCGTGCAATACCTTTAAACACATAACACATAACCATTCATATCACATACTTTGTTCATCAAAATCTTGTTTAATTCGTCATGCCATTAAAACATACTATCAAGTTCATAATCATAAGTTGTAAAATCAGTTCTCATAAACATTCATAACATAAGCTCTAGTCATAAAATATAGATTTAAATCATCAACACATAAACCATTCATTCTTATCATGAACCTATATTGTAAAATCAGATTTCTTACGTATATCATTCATCAGACTTTGAGCACATACACTAACCCTAAAAGTGTGAAAATGTTTAAATGAGGGCATCTAGAACTCACCTTGGATGTAGCAAGTCAGATCATACAATTAGAGCCCTAGGAGGAGAGGAGGTCCTATGATAGTATTAGGAACCTTAATCCGTGAACAATGACACCCTCCAAGACCCTCACGAATTCCATGCACAACATCAAAACCATACAAAAATACGCTAAAACTGGAATTATAGTAAGCAAGCTTGATCCGAAGGGTTATGGAAGGGGAGATGTACCTGAGTGTGACCAACAGAGGCTGCACCAAGCTTCTAAATCACGTTAACACATGGAACTCTTGAAATCCTCTCAACTTTACGGAAAACCTTAATGAAAGTTATGGTCCATACACCGAATGCACGAGATAAGGATTAAGTGTATTACTGAAACACCCTACTTATTTTATTATTTTATCAGAGTTTTATATTACGGAAAACGGTCCCAGTTTATCAAAACCTTGCCATAAATGGCTAAGGTAACTTTTTATTATAATATTGTTCTTACATAAGATAATATGATTACATTATATCACATAGGGATCTCTAATTCCAACTGCTCCGTCCTCGGGAAGCTTTATTCCACGTGTTTTTTCCTACAGTGTTTGGAAAACATTTTTGAATTAGCTTACGCTTTATTATGAACCCATTTAGGTTCTTATTATTGTTCAAGTTTCTCAGGCTCTCGGCGCCCCCGTGACCATCTACGGACGTACCTCTGGTCACGTCATTCATATATTTTATGGGTGTGCTAACCCCCTCGCAACTATCTTAGGCCGTACCTCTGGTCCGAGTATTGGCAAGGTTCTTATACTCATCAATATAGACCCTTGCATTTGTCACGAAGACTCATTCATTCCTCAGCCCTATAGGCTTGGAATATTTTACTCTTTTAGCCTCGTAGGCCTAGAGTTTCTTTTTCTCCATTCAGCCCCGTAGGACTGGAGTTTCCTTTTCTTTTTAATTATTTTCTTTATTATGGAGATCCACCTTACAGGCCGGGTATCTCATTTCATTTGGGACCTTGATTATCTTTGACTCACAGCCTCCCAATGTATCAAGCATTTATTTTCATTTCACTTATATGCTTGATTTACTTTCCTAACCGGTCCTCGCCTTAAAACTTCATAACGGTTTCTCCACGATGTACTAAAGAGGTTTATATATAGAAAGTAACAGCGCCGTATCCACCACCCCTTTAATACCTCGTGAGTACTCCGTTATTCCAATTTAGGATTTAGACTCGTTACATCATACTCATTCATATTTGCATGTATCATCATACATTCACGTATTCATTATGCATTTCAAGTATTCATATTCATCACGTAGTCACATTCATTATGCATGGTATACTTTCATCTTATATTCGTATTCGTCATACAATGTAAACTGGGGTGATTTTCCTTCCAAAGCAGTATCTCTAACAGAGATGTTCCCAAGAAAGAGTGACAGGTCTAGGAGAGATTTATACACCACTCTTTCCTTAGACAGAACATTCCGTTTGTCAGATAAGTGCATACCGGTTGGAGGTTCTCCAGTACGTTTACTATATTTCGTTATTATTTATTAATCTATACCCCTAAACATTCATAATGGTTTCACTACGAAGTACCAAGAGGTTTATATATAGGAAGTACCAGCGGCGTATCCACCACCCCTTGGAAACGTCGTGACTACTCTATTATTCTCGTTTAGTGTTTAGATTAATCTGTCATTACACCGTACTCTCGTCATATCACATAACGCATAACACATATCACGTATCATTTTAAACACATATTCACGTATTTTTGTCTAGGGTACGGATCCGGTGTACTTACGATAGTCTCGGGTCGTTTCCTACGCTCGTTCCTCGCTTAAACGCTTCTCCAAACTCGAACCGTACTCGTAGCGTACCGCACACGCGCTTTAGCGCACCGCACCGGCTCCGCTAATTCTTTCCAGATCGTATGTGTGAGTAATATGGTGTTTGGGTGATTGTTTTTGCAAATAAATGGCCTCAGCCATCTATTTATAGCCAAAATCCCGAGCTCGTAATGGACTGTTACCACCGGTCACGGTCCGTTACCATTTTCTTAGTCTTCAAGCACTTCCTGACCACGTAACAGACCGTTACAGATCATGACGGTCCGCCATGGCCTTAGGGTGCGATGACTCAGTGATACGTGGCTTAAAAGGGAGTGTTTTCGTGATTTTGCGACGTGGCGGTCCGTTATGGATTTTGGCCCCAGTGGCGAACCTTTACACATGGTGACAGTCCGTTACGACTCCATTCTCAGACTCTCCTGATCGCTCGATGGAAAAAGTTCAACGAGTACCTCCTTGGCTTGGTTTGATCTTATCAACGATGGGGTTTGTCGAACAAATGATGCGTTACAAAATCCCAAGGGATGAGCCATATAGATCTTTTCATCTAGAAAACCACGAAAGAGGTTGTCTTAGCATCTAATTGCTAAGTTCTAAATCATATACAATTGTAACAGACAGAATAGTTCTTATAGTAGTGTGTTTAACTACAGGAGAGAATATTTTTGTGTAGTCTACCTCAGCCTTCTGGGTAAACCCCTTTGCAACCAATCTTGCCTTTAAACTAGGACCTCCACCTCTAGATATTTCATCTTTGACCTTATATATCCACTTACATGACACTAGTTTCTAAGGGTAAACCCCTTTGCAACCAATCTTGCCTTTAAACTAGGACCTCCACCTCTAGATATTTCATCTTTGACCTTATATATCCACTTACATGACACTAGTTTCTTATCCTTAGCTATGTCTGCTAACTCACAAGTTCCATTTTTCATCAATGAAGCCATTTCTTCTTCCATGGCTTTATGCTTTTTTGTCTTTCTTCATAATTGACTACTTCATTGTAAGTAATAGGTTCGTAGATGTATTCACGTTTTGCTGCAATAAAAGCTACAGTTGAGATATATGAATTGTCTCTATATCTCAAAAGTGGAACTATATTCCTCCTTGGCCTATCTCTAGCCGGATTATAGCTAGATGACTATCCATTTATGTCTATGTAAATACTTGTTTGATCATAAACTATGATAGGCTTTAACTTAGTTAGGGTTTATATAAGGGGATAACCAAAGTCTATAAAAGTTGCATTTATATAAGTATAAATATTATATTTATAAATATACTATAGAGTTCATGAAATTTTGAATGAACCAAATATAAGGTTTTTGACGAAATTTCAGCATTATAACGGTTGTGTTTATATATTATCCAAAATAATCAAGTTTCCAAGTTCCATAACCATTTCCATCACAAATATATGATTTTTTTTAAAAACTAGGCCTGTTTTGGAACTCTTTTTCACATGGGGGCTCGTTTTTTTAAAGATTTCACATGGGGGCTCATCGCCACTACCATTGGCGGGTACCTTTATTTATTAGGTGTGTCAGGCAAGAATCAGTGGGTAGTATAACCTTGCTAGAAGCTCGTTGGTGCCACTGGCGATCTTCTCTGGAACTCGCCTATTCCACTAGAAATGTTCTCTATACCCACACACAGAAACTTTCCATGAGCATCGGCGAGTTTATCCCTGAAGTTCGCCATTCGTATAGGCGAGTTTCTTTATTTGACAATTCAAGGCTGAAAGGCTGAAAAGATTTCGAGAAACTCGCGGGTACCATTAGCGAGTTTCTAGGAGGGTAAAGACAAGAAACTTAAAGCAATTCTGCCCTGGTGCAGATGATTTGACAATCAAGAAACTCGCTGGTAGCATTGGAGAGTTTCTTGGAAGGTAGAAGACAAAAATATAGGAGAACATCGCCAATGGTAATGGCGAGTTTATTGATTAAACTCGTCAAAGGGACTGGCGAGCTTATAGCGCGTGGGAAAGGAGAAAATCGCCAATGGTAATGTCGAGTTTGTGGCAAGGTGTACTAACCAGGTACAACAACTCTGACAAGCCAATGGTAGCGGCGTTGAGGCCCCATGTGAAAACTTTGAAAAAACAGGGCCCCATGTGAAAACGGGTTCGAAAACAAGCCTAGTTTGAAAAAAAAATTCCAATTATATATATGCTAACCATCTTAGGGTTATATGATTTTGACCATGAATGCATGAATGGGTGTATGATGTCATAACTATTATTTTATGTTATATATATATAGGTTAAAATACTAACCAATATTTATGTGATAACCACTTTTAAACGTAGTGTTACGTATATGTAACAATTATCATTATGTTAATGTTACATATATGTAAACACTATGTGTCATGTATATGTAACATTATTTTGTACGTATACGTAAAAATCATCATTTCCGTATTTACGTTCAAAATATTTATTCAAGATACTTAAATACTATTTTAATAATTAAAATAAAAAATAATTTATAAATTATGTGATTGTTTTATAGTGATTAGCACGGTTATCACATAAAAAGTTGGTTAGTATTTGAACTCATCCATATATATATATATATATATATATATATATATATATATATATATATATATATATATATATATATATATATATATATATATATATATATATACACACACACACATATTGACTTGTGTTAAATTTTTGAACATAGGTATAATAATAAAACCTAAGTATATTATATGTAGAAAGCACTTAATCAAGCCGTTGGTGATTTATAAATAAGGTCATGTAGGAAATCATGTGCAATAATACATATTCTACAAGATAAATATATCTTGGAAAATAAATACTCATTTATATGTGTTATATGTAAATAATCAAAAGTTTCATGACTCGTTCATGGATCATCTTGTTCAGTGTCATATGTATTAGCGCATATATGTATCAAAATATGATCCATGAAAGAATAAAGTTTAAAAATAATATTATAGTTACTAAAGTAAAAATTATCTAGATCTTTGTGTTTTCTCCAAAACTCAGAACTTTTGCCCCTTTTTAATTATTTAGTTTTAGGTTTCTTTTTTATTAATATTACTTTTAACGTTGCACCTTCGATTTAGTTTAAATTTTATTAATGATCAGCCTTACACCCGCGGTGGAGCCTTAATGTCTTAACTTAAACTGATAATGGGACCAGATGAAGATTTTTTTTAAGCGTTTCGATTTATATTTATTTGAAAACGGAGTTTTATTCAAAATTATAGACTTTTTGGTATCGTACCGTATATCGAGTGCAGTTACCGTTGTAGTACCATAACGAATCGAACCTATTATACGCGATTTAGACAATCTGATACCCGCCGCAAAGCGCGGGTATCCAACTAGTTTATAACAATTTAGAAAATAATAAATACAAAAACTTTGAGCATTGTAATGTGAATTTAATCAATAAGTAAACACCAAATTTATACATAGAAAATTAGAAACCCTTATTTGATTGGTGGTGAAATTGGGTTACGTGGAAAAATAAATATCGATAGAATTTTGGTATTGCCGCGTATCAAACGTGTAACGAAAATGCAATATCTCTATTACTATTAGAGATGCTGTTTTGACGGAAACAAATTAAAGACTTTGAAAACTCAAATCATTGTCATTCTTTTTTGTTTTGCTTTATAATAATAACGAGCTGAGCCCGAGCTTTGGAAATAAAGCTTGAATCGAGCCGAGCTCGAGCTCGAGCCTTCAGTAAGTTAAACGAGCCGAGCTCGTTTACACCTAGCAATAAGCCTTAAATGTTTGGGCTAAATTTAAAATTTTTGAAACCTGAATGCCAAACATACAATTTAATCAAACCACATAGCCATTTATGCAATTAACTCTAATAATAATTTCAATTCAATTGATCAATGTCTTAAAAAAAATTGATCCAATTCTTTTTTCTTGGAATTCACGGAAACCCGCGTTTAAGAAGTTTGTTGGAATTTGTAATGGGTTGTCCAAAAAGAAAAATTTACATAAATTGTCTTTTATTTATATAAAAAATTATATTCTATATCTTTTAACTTCAATAATTATATATATTATCATTTTTTTTTAAATTACACACATTTTATCTTTTTTCATTAATTGGTGTTAACTTTTTTATGTTAAATATTGACATATGTCTTGCACATGAGGGTATAATCGTCTTTTACTCGTTAAAAGACTATTTGTGTAATTTATAACTTCATATTCTTCATAAAACCCACACCCACACCCACCCCTAACCCCATTATCAACTCTATCATCTCAATTCCTCACTTCCACACTCCTCTAATATGTGGGTGTTGCATGATGGTGAAGATACCGGATAAAGAGCTATGTCTAGGCCCTTTTGGTTCAAATATGCAACTCGTTCCTTTTAACAGACTGATCCACTTCATCTTTTGACTTTTTGGAAAAGTAAGAAAGGACCTACTTTCATAAATAACTTTTTCACCCTTTTAAAACTAACTTTTTTATCATTTATCCAAATGAACTTTTGACTTATTACCTTTTTGGAAAAAGTAATAAGTTAATAAGTAGCTTAAAAAGTAAATCCAAACACCCCCTGTTTAGAGAGAGATGAGTGAGAGTGAGAGTGAGAGAGAGGGTTTATGTTTAAGAAAATTACATAAATTGTCCTTTTGTCAGTAAAATGACCATTATCCCTCATGAGCAAGGCACATGTCTTGACTTAACATAAAAAGATAACACCAGATAGTGTACAGGACAAAGGATGTGCAAAAAGTTCCAAAAACAGACAATCTATGTAATTATTGACGGCATTAAACATAGAGTGCAATTTCATATATAACTAAAGGATATTTTGTGTAATATACTCTTAAATATATTATATCTATATCTATATCTATATCTATACTAATAAATAAAGGTTTTTGGGACACATGTTACTTTGTGGTGCATCCTTAGTATATTTTTCCCGACTCTCTCTCCTATTAAATAGTTATATTAAAATAATATATACTTTTAAATATCTAATATAAATCTAATTATGGATACTTATTATTTAGTTATAGATAGTTATTATATCATTAATTAAATGAATTTAATATAAATTAACATGTATCAATTACATAAAAAAATATTAATACCGAGTTGAAAAAAATGTTTTAAAATTTGAACTTAACAGAATTTATAATCTTTCCGTCAAATCATTCAACCCGTGTAATGCACGGGTTTTTAAAGAAATTAATTTTTTTTATTAATTAATTTATGACATTACATTTATTTAATCCGTGTAATACACGGGATTTTAACCTATTATCTAATAAATAAAGGTTTTGGTAAGACACTTGTCACTCTATTATGCATCCTCAACATTTTTTCCCGCCTCTCTCTCCTATTAATTATACAAGTTTTCTTTAATTGTTTTTATATATTTTTTTGCTTCCTGTCTCTTTCTCCTATTAAATGATAATGATTTATTGATATCTATAATTCTTTTTGTAAATGTTTTTTTATTTTAAAAAATAGGTTTGTTCATAAAACATTTTTTTTATAAATTAAACATTTTCTTTCATTCTTTTTATAAAACATTTAATATATATATATAACGTTTCAAGAATTTTATTAAAAAAATTATATAATATGTCATAAATATGTAATATGGAAAAAAAATTATAAGTATATATAACATTGCATTTATTTGCCTCAGGTAATACACCGGGTTTATTAATAATTAATATGAAAGCTATGAGTGTCATTAGTCAAATGTGTATGGATAACTAAATATTGCGAGAAAATACGTAAAACAAAATGAATCTTGACTTTTTTTTAAATATAACATCTCTAATTAAACTAATAAAAAGTATGAACAACTTTTGTATATATATATATATATATAATGTACACTCGTGTAATTCATGTGTTGTTTATTACATATGCATAGATAAACGGTTAAATATATTAAAATATATGAAAAAAAATTAGTTTAATGGTTTTATATAAATAAATATACATACGTGTATGTAAAAAAACAAAATTTTAAAATTTTAACCCTGGATCAAAAAGTTAAACAATTTAAATTTGTTCGTTTTGTTATTAGAGTAATTTAGTGTTCTATAAATCCTTATCCGGGTTCTAAAACCAGTCTGAGTAGTGAACTAAGACACTAGTCCAACTATCAATCACATTATTAAATCATTAATAAAAAAACTCTATGAAGTTCAAACACGATCTATATTAACATGTTTATCGAACCTAATTTTATTTTATTTGTTGTTCGTACCGTTTGCCTTTGACACCTTTGGCGCTCTCGCCCCTGATGCGGTGCGGTTCCTTAAGCGGGTTCAGCGGGTGGTCAGCAGTAACACCGCATATATTTATGGGGGGAACTTTGTGTTTAGTAGAGTAGGATTTGCTATTCAGAAGGGGGTAGCGGCGCAGCTTGTTGCCCGTCTACCTGCCATTAGTTTGTAATTGTGACGGTCATCTCTGTTAAGCTTAATATATCAACAGATAAATTTTGATCAAAAAAAAAAAATAAGACAAGTAATCAAAGCTTTAGTAAGGAGAGAGAAAAAAATGTTTAGAAACAAACACTCAAATCACACAAACCCCTAAATTCAATCCGTGCCTTTTCGCACTATTTTTACCGGATTCCATCTTGAGTTGTTGAATAATATGTCGTTTCTTGCCTTCCATAAGTACCACAAAGTTGTCAAAATGATTGAGTGGATTGCCTATTTATAATTGTGATCTCCCCCATTTCTTTATAATAACAATTCCATTTTAATTTTACATTATCATATTTCCACTTGTTAAAAGCTATATTTTATCCTTAGAACACGTTTGTTTTGAACTCTAAATCGTATTGCATATACCCACACAAGTCTAAAAATCATAGGCTAAAAGTGAGGCAGCGTAGAAGGCAAGTATAAGAGTACAACATAGCAATTATAATGAACGATCGTGAGATCTTGAAATTGTTGACTTGTCGTTATCAAGGCAATTGAAATCGGGATTGAAACACAACGTGGCGTGTTAATCACAAATTAGTTGAACAACGGCTCTTGAAATAGCTTAACACGTCATGAGCATGTACAGATCTATACCCATGATAGACGTATTCGTACAAAATCATATTTTTAGGTAACAGCTATCTCACATACCCAATAATCTTACTAGTAAATTTATATCATTATCCATTATCAAACTTGAACCTTCACCCCATTGGTGAAGGACATCATTCTTTACACACTTTGATACCAGTAGATTACAGTCTTATAGACCCTTTTAAACAAAATCATATGGTTATGATAAGATACCACCCTCTAATATATAATTAATTATTGTTGATCATAATCATGGGTTCATAGCATGTGATTTGGTTCTCTTCCTCTTGTATCAACAAGTCATTAAGTTAGAAGATAACACTCCACACATTACGGGCATTTGGAAGTCAAGTTAAGAAAACCAAAAATTCAAACATAGAGGAGGGCTATATTGACTTTTTAGCTTTACCATTAAATGATGTTAAAGCTTCAACTCAGCTAATAGAGACTTGTTACACCTTAACCACCATACCTTTTGGACACTAAATTAATTATTTAATTTAATGAATTTTAATTAGTGGTTGGATATTTGGATGTAATATCTCTAAAAGTATACGTCCAAATCAATCTTTTCTATTTTTTATTTTGTAAGAAAATAAAATGGATACTCCAATATTTGTTTTTACCATGGATAAAAGAAAAAAAATATCAATATAAGTTTTCTTCTTTAACTAACCGGGTTAATAGAATATCAGTCGTCCTCCACGGACATCCTTGTAGTAAGATGCTCTGCCTTTATTTAAAAGGTTAAAATTTTAATCCTGGTGCATGTATAGATGATTTATATGAGTAGATTATGAGGTGTTCTAAAAAAAATATATCAGTCCATTTTATTGAATATCGACTAATTGTGTTATATATTAGCTTAATTGTTGTTAGTGTAAACACATACGTATATTGGTGTCTTTGAATTATGAAGTAAGTTTAAAGCACAACTTCAATGAACAATACCACATTCATCAAAATTTTGTAACGTATTTCTTTTGAATATTTTTTTTTAACCCTTATACTATATATAATATACGTTTTTAACTCGTTTTATTTTTTATTAATTTCATTTTCCTTTAATAACTTTCATTCTATAATTTCAGAATACGGAGAACGCGGTTGTTTTTAGTTTTTTTTGTCAACGTTCCAATATAATATTTTTTAAAATTGAGCTGTATTCAAAATCGAGTTTTATTTATATCGTTGCCTATATCGAGTGTTGTAACCATTGTGGTACCGTGACGAACATAACTAATTATAAGCGAACAACATCATTGTCGGTATTTGTATTATCGGAATCCGTATTTGTATTCGATTTTATTGTTTTCGACGACCTGAACCGGTAGTTTTTAAAATTTATTAAAATAATAAAATACAAAAAGGAAATAGTGGATGGATGTGCGTTTCGGTCAGTCAAACCGATAACGACCAACAACGTGGCACGGAAAAAAAACGACCAGACTCCCGTCGCGAAGCGAGGGTTAAAATAACTAGTTTGTATTAAATTAGATAATTATGAATTTATTTTTGGGTTGTAATCACACACGTTATCTATATCTTTTTCCAACTTTATGTGCTCAAGTTGATGGTTATCCTTTCGATTTTCGTGGAGATGGATCGACCAATTCTCCCATTCTTTATTTGTATTGTTGCTTTATATAAAGAAAAAATGTTTTTTGAAAATAAATTAAATAAATGGTGTTAAAAATGAGCATCATAATTCACATCTAAAAACAGACTTTTTAATTTTATTTTTTATATATTTGAGTAAAGATTAACAATTTAATTAAAAATAAGTCAATGTTCCAAATGCAATTATTATACGTCCATCATCTCCCAGTTATTTGAACTTTTCTTCGTATTAAAAAATAATTCACATTATTATCAGGTATAATTAAATAGTGAACACTCCATTTAAAAGTAAAAATCTATTAAAATCTGTAATTAATTTATATATATGTATGTATACACATATAAGAAAAACAAAAATGAAGTGAAAAAGTGTGTTGTAACGATAATAATTACATCAAAATTTCATCATAAACAAAATTCAATTGTGGATGGAACCACCATACCCAACCGAAACTCTAAATCGTTCTCTGAAGGCGTCAAGTTTAAATCCAAACTGAAAACCCTTCGATTGTTAACTTTTTTCACTACAGAAGTAGAAGAATCGACATGTACAAAAGATGGGTTCTCGTTTGTCGTGGTTGTCCTATGTCTTCTCATGTGTCCACCCAACGCTTGCCCTATGGAAAATTCTAGCCCACATATTGAGCACTCGTGTGATTTAGGCTTCGTAGGCACCAAGGAGCCATGAGTCAAGTCACCATTAGGATTGAGCCGCGGCTTCTTGTGGCTAGCCCTATGGCCACCTAGTGCTTGGAAAGAAGGGAATTGACGGTTACACGTTTTACACTCAAAGACTCGACCTGGTGTGTTTTCATACGATTCGTTGCTAGATAGACCCCTAGAAAGTAGCATCAAGCAATTAGCCATGTTGGTTATGGTCGCTTCTAGCTCCGCTTCTCTTGATCTCTTCATCTGTGAATACATCATTTATTAAAATAACGAAGTATTTCGGGTATCTTTTTCTAGGAATTTTAAAGATAAAACCTCAAAACTATAAAGGTTTCTTGATGGGTTTGTTGTGTGAACAAATGATGTAGTTTTGTATCCAAGTGGAAGGGGATTCGAATGAAATAAGAGATAGTTGTGGGATGGTGTATTTATAGATGACAAGTGTTTGACTTCTTTAAGTTTGACCAAGGAGTGTGGATGACGAAAGTGACACGTAGTTGCTTGTGGGAATGGTAAAAGATAGAGTTGAACATGTGGAGGTGAGGTGAGCCCTGATTTAGTTGAAAATTAAAAAAAACAAGTATCAGGGGGGTAAAGTGTATAAGTGGAGAGTAGTAGTATGAAAGTGAAAATTAGGTGAGAGGTTAGACCGGCGATCAGCCGTCATGACCACGTCAGCAAACCGTAGATCTCGGAGCCGCCAAAAATTCAAAAAGACGCCAAAAGTTGGGACTTGTACCGTGGTACGGATCTAGAAAGTCCATGGTTGGAAATATCTAAAATTAAGATTTGACGTTTATAATTTTATTTTCTTTTTTGACGTTTATACAATTTTATTAATTTACTAATTTGCATTTGATGTATTTAAATCTTTTTCATAAATTTTATTTAAATATTTTATTCACTTATCTTTCTTCGCTAACAATTTTATTAGTTTACTAGTTTAGATCTCGTGTGTAAACATGGGTTGAAATATATCAAAACATAAAAATTTTAAATGTTAAATATATTCAGTGACGGATCCAAAAGTTTTTGTGAGTGGGTTCACAAAGTATCAAAGCGAGTTTGGTCAAAATAAATCGGTTCAAAATGGGTCGGGTAAAAGCAAATACTTATTTACATAATGATACAATAAAAATATTTATACATATTTACTTAAAGATATTGTAAAACTTTACTTAAACGTGTACAGATAACTGATTAAACACAAGAATATAACACAATAAAAAGAAAAAAACACCTGTAAACTATAAATAAAAAGAAAAAAAAAGTAATTATAAACCTAAAGTAAAAAATACAAAAAAAATCATAAATCAGTTGAATAATCAATAATAAAACATATTATTTATCTATAATATTTAATTTGTTATTATTAATGTCTATTGTTTAAATGTTTAATATAAGATTATGTAAAAATCAAATTAAAGTAAAAAGTTTAATGTGTAAATTTAGTTGACAAGGGTTTATATGAAATTTTTATTTATTCTTTTAATTATCAACGAAAATTTTGGTTTTCCACTCTCCCATTTTCTCACTTTCCCATGTCACTTCATCATCTTCTTCTTCTCTTTTCCTCTCTCTCTAATTTTTTTTTCTCCATTAAAGTTTTAAGCATTCATGGCTTTTTATATAAAATTACCATCTTCACTTAAAATTCTCTTCAATCTCTTTGGTTTCTTTCTCTCTTGGTTTGTTGAAAATCGGATGACGGGTGCCTCTTAGCATATTTAGGAAGGTGCCTACTAAGAGAGATCGAAAATTTCTCACTACACAGATGAATCTCAGTGGGTGCCTCGCCCCCCACTGGAGGCTACATAAATTCGCCCCTGAATATATATTACATATACTAAGAATTGAAAATATATAAAAATTAATATATAATTGAATTTCAAAAATACTTTAATTACTATTTAATATAGGTTGATTTTCATTTACTATTTGATTGAAAATAAAAGTTACATAATTAAATTTCAAAGTTTCTTATATTAAGGGATAATTTAAAATAAATGTGTTTTATTAGTATAATTACTATTTTCTTTAAATATATATTATTATTAAAAGATAGAAGTGCATTAAATAAGATAGAGAGGCGGAAAAAAAATTGGGAGAATGAATATGGAGGCGACACACGGCATGAAAAAACCTTTATTTATTATATAGTATAGATTTAACCCTATCCGTCTACTTTTAAATCCCCATTAACAAGCACTAACAACTACTCAAATTCGCAACAAAATCACACGGAAATACAACCATAATCTATATCGGAGACATTAAAAATTATATTGAAATAGAAGGTAAATGGGCAACAGTTGCGCCGCAAACTATTTTTAGATAGTAAAACCATGTTTTTAAAAACTAAATTCAGAGATTTTCAGGTCATAACATAATATGCATAACCCGTTGGACACGATTAAGAAGCTCCACAGCCATATGCGCAAGGAAACCAAAAGTATCAAATACAAATAGAATAAACACGTGCTAGTTTTCAAGACACGCTTCCCTGTGTTTGGTCACTTTGCATGAAGCAGGTTTCAGGTTTCAAAGCAGCTTGACCTACCGTGAAAACACTACTTCCCAAGACTACAAGAGGAAAACCCTGGTTAGATCTACACATGTGTGTTTCCTCATATCCAACCAACAACCAAAATGTTAGCTGGTCTAAGCATTGATCTTTCTTCCAACGGGTCGGTTAAAAATTCACTAGTGCTTCTTTTTTAATAGAAATCTCGGCAAGCATGAATATGTCAAAAGGAGCGTCCCTAACCAAGTCATGTCGGTACTTGAACCCGGGGAGGTGTTTACAATGTACTACATGCTCCCCAAAGGAGTCCAAACATGCCTTACGACAAAACATGGCATATCTCATCAACTGGAAAAAAGGGAATCATGAGATGATACTTAGGGAAAGTGATGAGTGGTTGAGTTTCACGTGCTAATCATATATAATCATATGTTTTTAACTCGAATTAGAAGAGAAACAGTTTGTGTTTAATATGTTTCTGTATTTTATTAGTTAAAGATGAAAATTATATTCAATGATGCAAATAAATCAAATGTACAAATTTGTAGGTGAATTGCTTTGTGGGAAAAAGATCACGTGGATTTGGATGTAATTTACAAAATAATGGAAAAGGGTGTAAATGCGATTGAATGTGGCATGGAGTTACGTTTGGCAAGGCCGGCCCAAAGGGTCTACGGGCAACTCACCTGTAGTGGGTCCAACATCTCGAGTGGCCCAAAAACAAAAACAAAATTTATATATATAAAACTTTAAAAAAAATTGGGCATTTTTTAAAAAGTAATTTTGTTACTTGGGCCTTTTATGTGACTTGAGGTTAAAAAAATTGGGTCTTTTTTTGTGACTTGGGCTTTTTCAGTGACTTAGGCTTAAAAAAAATTAATAGCTATGCTGCTGGGCCAGACCAACCAACAAGTCCCTGGACCTGCTGATCGACTTTTCCACAACCCTAATTTTTTATATAGAATTATTAATTAATAAATTAATGTTTTTGCCCTAATTTGTTATGTCTATGCTATAACGTTAATTGTCGTTAAAAAAATTAGTTTATAAAATTATATATTTCGTTATGGGTCTTTTTCTTTAAGCTCGTGTAAGGCATTCGAATCCTCGGGACCGACATTGACGTTTGACATGGGTATGATGCCATTATGAATGCATATGTATGCATGCGAGTAAATGAAGAATAAAGAACAATAATTCTCATTGGTCATGTTATGGCCTGGTGTAAATTAACTAGTGATCGAACACAACTTGCGGACTAAAGTAATACCGAGCCACCAAAACAAAGAGGGAAAATGGAATTGGGCATGCACTTGGAGTCCACGAGAGGAATAATAAAGATGGGGCATCATACGCAAGAGGAAGAATTATTGTTAGGGCAGACGACAATTTGAGGGGAGTGCCCACGCAAAAAGAGGCAGCAGCCTCTTGGCTGATTGGTGGTTGCGTTCATACCGAGAGAAAGGAAAGAGGAAGAATTCATGAGCGGCTAATCCATCCGTAATCATTTCCGGGTGTAGGGTTGTGTATGTTTTAAGGCTTTTACTATGTTTTTGAATTAAAACTATTTTTCTTGTAATCATTGGGTTTAAAAAACATTTGTGATTAGTTTTGCAATGTCATGAACTCACAAGTGTCAGGTTTTCTTGCACCGTTGACCTTGTGAGATGATAATTGTTATGACTTTGATTGAGGTTATGGTTTATTAATTACTCTAATTCTATATTGCATACATTTGTCTATATTTTATTCGTGAAGATTTTCTTGCACCATTTGCGTATAATGTATTAATGTTGATCTTCTTGATTGGAATTGATTTAACAAATCTAGATAACTATTTATGACTACTTGAATTTGGTTCTTTAACATTGTATTTCCTAATTACTTAAAAGCTTGAAAAGAAGGTATGATTCATTTTGTCATATATATTTAGTAATTGAATTTATGTTCTTTGCAATCAACCAAATTAAAAATTAGTTTTTCATTCTTAGATCATTTTAGGTAATTTAATTAGATTTAAGTTAGATTAGTCAGACGAGACCTATTACACTAACCACATGCTCACCGTGGATACGATACCTTACTTGCACTAGTTATCTAGGTTTGTTAGGTTTTTGTATGACCCAAACGACAATCATCAGATAGTACGATACTCCACCAATGAAATTTGTTGGCCTAGCCCATCTATAGGGATAGCAAGAAGAAAATCTTGAGCATGTGATACACGTAGACACTAAATAACAACTTTTGTCTATCAGTCATGTCAAAGTGTACTTTCATGTCCTGGAAAGTTCTATTAAAAAGGGCACTCGTCAATGCATGTTGGGCTTTAGGGGGTGATGTCCTTGTTAGTGAAAGCGTTGAACTCGAAGCTTGGAATCGTATCACGAATACAAGCGAAAGCACAACCATAATCAGAATCCATACCGCATACGCCACTATCTCGTAAGATGTGGTCCTAAAGCACCCAAGATTGGGCCCTCGAGGCCACAAAGGCATAGGAAGAAGCCTCTACGGCCGAATACAACCCCAAACCCCCAAACCTAATAGGTAATGAAGTAAGTCGCCATTGGAAATCTCCAAAGAAAGGACCTCCACAAACCACCATTTCCTCAATCGCCCCGCGCAATCCTTTGTCAAAGAACAACGATGCCTCCTCCATGTGTACGGGTTGACACATCCTCAAAGCAAAGAACAATTTGGTAATACCCATACAGTATCGAAGTAAGAGAAGCTCACTCTGTGTGTCACCTAGTTTTGGAAGAAGACGCATCTGATCAACAACATTGGAAGATGGAAGAAGACACATATGATCGTAGTAAGAGAAGCTCACTCTATGTGTGACCTAGTTTCAAATCATTTTCAGACAAAATAGAGTTTTTATAGAAACCTTCCCCTACATATTTGTACTTTATTCTTCTAATCATACCGGCCAATTATACATCCTCTTCTCTCAAACTCCTTTTATGCTGGTTAATTTGATTGAAATAGGATAAAAACAATATAAATTATATTTTATTGATTTACGTTTGAGCCATTGGACCATTTATCTTTCCCGCATCAACTAAAACATAATATATTTTGTGTGTTTTATTTTGTTTTAATACGCTTAAACCCATGTAATATATACGGGATAAAAAATATCAATACATAAAATTTTTAAATTTTTATATATATATTTTATAGGTGTAAAAATATATTATATATACTAAGGATAGAAAACAAAATTTAAAATATGTAAAAGTTAATATATGATTGAGTTTCAAAAATACGTAATTAGTACTTAATATAATTTGACTTTCAGTTACTATTTAATTAAAAATAAAAGTTACATAATTAGATTTCAAAATTCTTATAATAAGGGATAATTTAAAATAAATGTGTTTTATTAGTAGAATTAGTATTTCTTTAAAATATATTATTATTTAAATATCCTTATTCTAATAAATGATTCCAAATAATGTCACGTGCCATTACCATGTTTTTTTCTTACCAAAATTATCTAATTTTTCCTAATATTAAGTTTGAGTTTTAAAATTTAATTATGTTAATGAGTTTTTTTTAAAAAAATAATATAAAATTTGAATTCTATTATTACTTAATTAAGGAAACAAAGAATTTTATTTATTGTTTTAGTTTTATATACATATATACGTATGTGTGTGTGTGTATTAAAAGGTAGTGATGGAATTAAACAATTGATAGTTGATACAGACAATAAATATGAACAAGACAACAAATGTTGTGTACAAAGAGCTATTTAGAAATTTATGAACTGTAATTTTACTTTTATTTTTATTGATATACATAATAAAAGTATTTCAACTATGTAAATTTGTGTACATATTCTAAAATTATATAATATCTATTTTACACATTATTTTAAATTTTTATACACATTATTGTACTTTAATTTTTCTACTAAAAACCTAGTTATTAATAAAAGATAAATATGTATTTAATAAGAGAGAGAAACGGGAAAAAAATGATAAGAATGAATATGAAGACGACACATGTCATGAAAAAAAGATTTATTTATTATATAGTAAAGATATATTTTTGTCGATTGTATTTACTTCACATTGGACGAGTTGTGTGCAAGAGACAACTCCTTGACAATAAAAGAAATATTTGGTGTTGCAGAGTAAGCATCACGTTAAAGGCGGGCGGGGTGAGCAACACATTAAAACAGGTTTGGTCCTCGAAGACTCGTAATCATGGTCTTAATAGATTTTGGTCCTCGAGGCATTCGTAAGACTACTGAGAGAGAGAAGCAAGTATCTAACCCCTTTAGTGGCTTGATAATTCTAATGTTTGTTTTGATTCGAAGTGATCTTTTCTTTGATTATATGCTTTGCAATATAGTTATTTGCATTAGGGGTGTTCATTAAACGGAAATTTAATTCGAACTGAATTTGAATAAAAATATCGATTTCAAATTTTGGCTTATTCGAATCGAATAATTATTTGATTCGAATAAATAAGTCGAATTTGAATTCTAAAATCCCCAATTCAAATTTATATATTATACAATTAGGGTTAGGTTATAGTAAAAAGTGTTTTAAAAATAAGAAGGGTAACAAAGATTCTGGGCTTGACATGTGTCCTTTTATTGTTTTTAAAGGGAGGGCATAATGGTCATTGTGTATTACATAATGAACTTGTATTACACAATAAAATTGTATTACACAATGAACTTGTATTACACATTGACTTGACTATTTACACAATGACCTTGCTAATTACACAATGAGCTTGTATTACACAATAAACTTGTATTACACAATGACCTGACTAATTACACAATGACCAGACGTGGTATTACACAATGAACTTGTATTACACAATAACCTGACTAATTATACAATGAACTTGTATTACACAATGACCTTATTAATTACACAATGAACTTGTATTACACAATGACCAGGCGTGGTATATACACAATGAACTTGTATTACACAATGACCTGACTAATTACACAATGACCAGACGTGGTATTACACAATGAACTTGTATTACACAATGACCTGACTAATTACATAATGAACTTATATTACACAACGAGCAGACGTGGTATTACACAATGAACTTGTATTACACAATGACCTGACAAATTACACAATGAACTTGTATTACACAGTGACCTGACTAATTACACAATGAACTTGTATTACACAATGATCTGACTAATTACACAATGAACTTATATTACACAATGAACTTATATTACACAATGACCAGATATTACACAATGAACTTGTATTACACAATGACCAGATATGGTATTACACAATTAACTTGTATTACACAATGACCTAACTAATTACACAATGACCAAATATTACATAATGACCAAACGTGGTATTACACAATGAACTTGTATTACACAATGACCTGACTAATCACACAATGAGCTGAAAAACTTAAAACACAGTGATAAATACATATAACACAATGAACTTGTATTACACAATAAACTTGTATTACACAATTAAATTGTATTACACATTGACCTGACTAATTACACAATGAGCTAGAAAACGTAAAAAAAATTCGTTTTTGTTTATAACGACACTATACTCGTTTTAAAGATAGAAAAACGCTCGTTTTTATGGTGTAACTTTTTTGAAAAAATAATGTCGTATGTAAAAGTTATGAACGTTTTAAAATGAGGGGGAACTTGATAAAAAGTCAACAAAAGTGGCCAAGACTAAAATACCTTTCCTACAACTTTTTCTCCTACAATTTAATCTCAACCATTAAATATTTTCTACAATTTAATCTAATGGCCCTGAATCCTTCTTACCCTTCTTAGAATTAGAATCATTTTTACATGAACCTAATCCTACATAATTAATAATTTTTTAAATATATAATTTTCTCTTATAAAAATAGGTTTGGTTTAGGTTTCTAATTTCAAATTACTTGTGGTGTTTTTTTAAAGTTTTTTATGGGCTTCAAAGTTCAAATCCACAAAACTTTTACATAGTCATCGATTTCTCAAAGGCGATCTTTCTTTCGTTTGGACATTTGGGACTATTTTTATGTTGTTTAAGGTTGTGTATTTTAGTTGTGTAATGTTGTTGGGGTTGTTTTGAACCCTCTTGAATTATGGTATGGCTGACACGACTGAATATTTGTAATTTTTTTTATTTTTTTTAAAAAAATAATAATAATTATAATTCGGTTTATTCAAATGGATTCAAATTCGATTCGAATCAGTTTAAGTGATTCTTATTCGAATTCGAATCCAGAAAAAAAAAATTCAAATTCGAATAATTCGATTTGAATAAACCAAATAACCCGACTCTATTCGTTTGAACACCCCTAATTTGCATTATGGTTGACACCGTAAATTTATTGTTGATGTTTATTCAGTTTTCATTATGGTTGACACCGTAAATTTTGTCATTCTTTTGGTATCCTAATTCAACCCCCACCATTTTTCACGAGTGTGGAAAACTCCATGAAAAACACCCACAATTCAGCTCCACGAGCCTCTCCACGCCGGTAGACCCCTTGACCCATGTTTTCAACAAGTCTAAAGTATCTACCTTTTTTTTAACCAACTTCAATTAGACTATTAGAGGAAAAACAACCACTAGCCAGAGGCTAGAACTTACGAACATTAGCAAACATAACATGTCAAACCTGAATAAAGTAGAGTAGAACATGGACTATAACTTAAAAAGAAACTCAATTGACCCATTCCAAAGAGCTTAACATAGCCCTGCTCTTGATCCATAGGAAGCTCATCGTCTTAATTTCTTCAATGATGCTTTAATGGATATCGGCTGGCTTTTGAGTAGATGTTTGTTTTTAGCTTTCCATAGCATCCAACATGCTAATAGTATTATTGAATGAACCATACGTTGCTTGGTTCCTTGGAGCCCTCCTATCCCTTGAACTTGAAACAAATCCTTAACCCTTAAAGCACAAATTGGTGGTAGCTTACACTAAGTTGAAATTTGCTCCAATATTATAGTAGCTACGTAACAAGTAGTGGATATGTGGTACACCATCTCATCCACCTACCCGCAAAAAACACATGATGTTGAGGTGGTATGAATGTTGAAATATTCTAGCACAATGAATTAGATATAAAATTATCTAATTCATTGTGCTAGAATGTCTCAACAGAAATGTCGTTTCATTGACGAAACAAAATTTATGTTTTTGATATATAATTAATATTATTACTAATAACTATAAAATTAGTTTATTTCTATCTGATCAATATGTTAAAAATAATCTAAGTTTATAACCTTTTAGTTTTTATAGTTTTGATTTGATTTTTCAAATTTAGAAAAATCGATAACATGTACTTGCATCAAAGAAAACAACACATTATAATCCGAGTCAAAATAGAATCATTTTACACTCGTTTCAATTATAATACTTGTGCCAACTTAAAAGATTAAACTACAAAATAAACAACGATACTTGATATCTCATTGATAGAAAATTTAACGACTTTCATGTCATCGGACTCTTGCTAGTACCGGTCACATGTATCTCCCAGTAACTAGTGACTAGCCAAAGAGGTTGTGGTGTAGTGATTGAGGTGAGGTCTGAAGTCCCAAGGGACCCGGGTTCAATCACTGCCACCACCATTAATTTCTGAGGCATGCAAATGAGGCCTAGTTCTTAGGCTGATGCACATAGTTTTACCCACGCTGATCCAGGGTACGAGCCTCGGCTCTCCCTCAAGCTCGGAAGGGGCCGTATTGGGTGAGATTTTTCCTTGGATGCTCTCCAACTCTGACGCCAAGTGGGCCCGGTTAAGACAACATATTGGCCGGAGTTGGACGAGGCTCTCCCATGTAGTGGGGGGTGCGACGTCACAACATTCAATGTTCGCCGTTCAAAAAAAAAGTAACTAGTGACTAGTGCGTCCAAGTCCAAGAATAGTTCAAACATAGACTTTTGAATCGGGACTTACAACTGAAAATTATAAGTCGGATATTATGACGAAAAGCGTGATCTAATTAATCTAGAAACACAAGAGATCGATTTGATTTACTATTACATACTTTTGTATTAAAACTTTTGACGATTCTACCCTTACGTTTCTGTTATTGCTACTTTTAGCTCTAAAGTGTAAACAATCATGTTTAAAAATTTGGCCATAATCTTTATTATAATAAATGAATAAATTTATTTGTCATGTGTCGACTTCCAGTAAAGTCTTAATTTTTCTTATTTAAAAAAATATTTTTTATTTATTTTAAAAGCTTTTCTTTATTTTTTTTAAAAACCTTTTTAAATTTTTGTTGAATTTTTAATTTTTTTGAAACAAGTTTTTTTTTTCTCAAAAAGTGTTTATAAAACATAAAAAGAAAACGATTTTTCTAGGAGGAACTAGACAATTTTTAATATGATTTTTCAGAGGTGGGGTATGACGAGTAATGGTATAACCAGTGACGGATCCAGAATTTTTCATCAGCGGGTGCACAATAAAAACTGGTGCATATGAGAATAAAACAATTTCGAACTTAATATAAAAATAAAAAATATATATAAACAAAAGTAATCTAAAATAAAACAGTTTTAAAATTCACATAAAAACTAAAATAGTCATTTAATTTAAAAGAAAATAAAAGTTCATTCCTTTTTTTAAGCAAAAAAAAATCCATTCTTAATAATATAAAAAATCAATTGTTTTCCAACTAATACTAAAAAAACCAATTGCTTTCCTTGAAACCATAAATGTTCAATCAATGATCTGTACTATTTTTCTTTTACTTGTCATTTCATTTTCTTTTTAATATTTTGGTCTCTCTCTTTCAAGTTTTACTATTCTTCTTATTCCTTATTTCATTCTTCTTCTTCTTCTTCTCGGAGTTCATGAAAGGTAAAGTACATCAATATAAAAATTAGACATTCAAACTCCATTTTAATTTAAAAGGTGCCTAACATAGATCAGAGAAGGTGTCTGGTTAGTTATTTTTCTAAAACAGTGAACTTTTTTATGGTATTGTGCTCGTCTCAGCGGGTGCAAAAGTAATCTAAAATAAAACAATTTTAAAATTCACATAAAACTAAAATAGTCATTTAATTTAAAAGAAAATAAAAGTTCATTCCTTTTTTTAAGCAAAAATAAAAATTCATTCTTAATAATATAAAAAATCAATTGTTTTCCGACTAATACTAAAAAAAACCAATTGCTTTCCTTGAAACCATAAATGTTCAATCAATGATCTGTACTCATTTTCTTTTACTTGTCATTTCATTTTCTTTTTAATATTTTGGTCTCCCTCTTTCAAGTTTTACCATTTTTCTTATTCCTTATTTCATTGTTCTTCTTCCCGAAGTCCATGAAAGGTGAAGTACATCAACATAAAAATTAGACATTCAAACTCCATTATAATTTAAAAGGCGCCTAACATAGATCAGAGAAGGTGTCTGGTTAGTTATTTTTCTAAAATAGTGAACTTTTTTATGGTATTGTGCTCGTCTCAGCGGGTGCTTCCCCCCCCCCCCCCCCTCTCATAAATCTGCTCCTGGGTATAACCTAACCCGAAGAGAATCCGTCGAAACTAAAAAAAGAAAGTAATAAATCCAAAATTTTCGAACAGATCCTGGGGCATTGTATGTTAAAAGTTACTAGAAAACAACTTTAAAATTGTAATAAATCCAAATTTATGGACTTGCCGTAAACGATCTTACAAATGTGATTACGTCATTTTCTTTGGGCCTTTTGGGCTTATTTCAATGGGCCGGCCCTGTATTCAAAGAGTGCAAGGCCTTGCTCGTGAAACAAAATGACAATCCGTGAGTAGCCTAAGGATAATGTTAACGGGCCATAGCGAACTTTGATATTTTATTTTATTTATTTAAAGGAAAAAAAAACTACTATTTGATTCACCGACTCCCAGCTGTAAGTATATAAGTCCCCTATTTTCTTAAACATTGTTATCTAATTTTTTATTTTCTTTAACTATTTAAGTTTGGATGGCTAACGTAGTTAATTTTAAGTTTCATCTCTTCTATTTAAGTTACTTTAAATTTTTTGTCTCGTTTTAGTCATTCAAGTTTCTCAAATGTTATATTAAAGTCACTCAAACTTTTTTTTTGTTCTCACATTAGCCACTCAAGTTTCACATGTTGTTCTAATCATGCGTAATTACGAGGTTAACATGCTATTTTTTTATTTTGTTTTATGAATATGGTGAAAATATTGGTTTGCTCTTTTTGGATTTCATTTTCAGCATATCAATAAAACAAAATAAAAAAAAGTAACTAGTAACATTGTAATTTCGCAATAGTGGAACAACATTTGAAACTCGAGTGACTAGTTTTAACCATTTGAATATAATCTCTGAGGATGTTTTGGTCATTTAAGAAAAAACTTAACAGTTAAATTTAGAGGTAACTTTACATAATAGTAATCAAGTTTATCATATGTTCCATTTTAGTCACAAACTTTTTTTTGTTGTTATTTTAGTCACTCAAGTTTCTCATTGATAACATTTTATCACTCAAAGAAAAAAGTTTATAACAACAAATGAATCAATTAATTTTAGGAGTTTCATCTAAAAAAGCACCAAAGATGTAGTTAAAAGTAAAAATGTTTATAAATCCAACAAGCCCAAGCCGAAGTGTAAATTTAAAACTAAACCTAACTTTAACCGCATATAGGAAAGTGACTAAACCTGTAATAATCATGATCAAGTGATGATATTCATAACTTTTCTCAAACCACACGATATAATTTACTCTTAATTATACATAAGTAAAATGCCTTTTTTTATATATATTTTTTAAAACTTTTTTGTTTCCACAACTGAAAAATATAAGATTTTTTGCATATTTCCTTGAATGTTTCGTGAATATTTGAATTGTATTTCTATATCTTTCGTTGCTTTACAAAACAGGAATTTACAATATATATATAGAGTAAGAAATAAGACCCGAAGAGACTAACAATAACCATAACTAGCCATAACTAGGAGAAAATTAATAGAGAAGATGAAGTGATGGAAAGCTGAATGGTTGCTCTTAACACGCCCCCGCAAGCGAAACGGTCGGAAGAACGTGAAGCTTGGACCTAAGACAGATAAACTGAGCAGGAGCTAACCCTTTAGTCAGGAGATCTGCAAGTTTATCGACAGTAGAAACATGTCGAACATGGAGAGCACGTGTGAGAACCATATCACGAATGAAATGTAAGTCAATTTCAATGTGCTTTGTTCATTGATGAAGCACTGGGTTGACAGCTAAGTAGGTAGCTCCAAGGTTGTCACACCAAAGAGTGGGAGGAGCAGTAGTCTTGAAGCGTAACTCAAAGGGGAGAGATATGATCCAACGAAGCTCAACAGCCGTGTGAGCAAGGGCACGATATTCGGCCTTTGTACTAGACAGAGCAACAATATGTTTCTTTTTAGAACTCCAACTAATAAGGTTTGGACCAAGGAAAATACAGTAGCCGGTAGTAGATCTTCGATCATCAGGATATCCAGCCCAATCAGCATCGGCATAAGTATGAAGAGAACAAGTAGGAGAGCGACGAATAGTTAAACCATGTGCGATAGTGCCCTTGAGATAGCGTAGTATACGTTTGACAGCCATCCAATGGCGGTTAGTAGGATTTTGAAGAAACTGGGAGACTTTACTCACATCATAGGCAATTTCAGGTCTTGTCAAAACAACGTATATAAAGCAAAAGATCAGCGCGCGGAACTCAGAATGCTTGGAGAGCCGACGACCAGAGGCCACTAGAGTAGATAATGACTTGCACTGATTGAGATCTGTACGTTGTAGAAGATCAAGAAGATATCGTTGTTGTGAGAGGTGTAAAGTGTCTGCAGTAAATGTGGCCTGAATTCCCAAGAAACTGCTTAGAATACCCAAGTCCTTGCAAATTGGGAGTGTAGACGAGTAATCAGCTTAGCCACGAAATCAGATGAGCTACTTGTAATAATAAGATCATCAACATACACAAGAATGTAGCATGTCACGGAGGCATGGTAGTAAACAAGTAAAGATGTGTTTGATATGCATTGGGAGGAACCAAAGGCTTGTAGAGCAGATGATAATTTAGAAAACCAGACTCGTGAAACTTGTTTAAGACCATAAATAGCCTTCTTAAGTAAACAGACATGTTGAGGACGAACTGGGTCAATAAAGACTTGGGGGCTGAGACATGTAAACGGTCTCTGAAAGGTCACCATTTGGAAAGACATTGTTGACATCTATTTGACGAATGTCCCATCCACGAGAAAAGGAAATTGACAGAACTAACCGAATGGTGGTCGGTTTAACAACCAGACTAAAGGTCTCAGACTATTCTAAAGACTATGGGATTACTCGAACACATCAACTCCAATCTTTCAACAAAAGATCTCTTACCTAATCCGACGGATGACAGTGAAATCTGGGAGAGAACCGATGGTTACGTCTCTGCCTGCATTAATGCAACTCTCGAACCATCTATTGCTCATCTCACTATTGGGAAAACAACGGCTACGAAACTGTGGAAGGTAATCGAAGAAACATTTTTCGAGCAAGTCTTTGCAAAAAAAATCTCACCTTAAAACACAATTTCAATTGTTAAATCAAGGAAGTCAATCGATCACGCCTTACTGTGACAATGAAAAGAAGCTTGTTGATCAACTTCAATCTATTGGTGAAGAAGTCTCTGATGATACCCTTGTCCTCCAAACTTTACAAGGATTGAACCCTATATACAATGTTTTCGTTTTAAACATTGAAAGTTCGGAAAAACCACCCAGCTTTGTTCAACTACGATCCAAGTTACTGGTTTATGAAGAAAGGATTACCCAACAGCAAAACACAATACCTCCTTATCAGCCATGATTGCTTCAAACTCACCTGCTCGACAATCGTCTCACCCGGCAACTCGGCCGTCGTGTCAAATCTGCAAGAGAACCGGACATAAGGCCCCATACTACCATTATTTATACACCTCTGGTCCCTCTTCAGGACCGCCCAACCATACCCCACCATCCAACAACAATCGCTTTAACAACGGAAACTATATCCGTGGTGGGTTCAATCGAGGTCGTGGCAGACATCAGGGCTTTCGTAGACCACAATATCAAAAGCCATGCATGTTGGAGTTGGAGCTCCAAGTGGTAATTCTTCTCATAATGTTAATCATAATTTTTCTAATCAACCTGATGTTAACCAGACAGGTTACTCTGATGAATACACTTGGCTCGGATCCAACGCCTCACATGACTTGCGACCTTTTGAAGTTGGACACTTGCTTGAAACGAATAATTTTGACCCGAGAATTCCCCCTGACCAGCGACCTGTTAATCGGCACCCACAGGACCTGCGCACCACTCCTGGTCAGCGCTCTTCACTGCCCTATTATGATGATTTTCAAGCTAACATGGTTATTGGGCCACCAATATGCCCACCAAGTGGTTCACCTTTGGTTTGCCATCTGATAAGTATACAGGTCTTCAACATGCTACACCAAATCGTCCACGCAATCTCACTTCATGGGTCTCTCAAGCTTCTGATCCACCACACTTTGGACTTACTACATCTGTTTCAGATTTTTCTGATTTATGTGCTCAAGTGGACTCTTGGATACTAGATTCCGGAGCAACAACGCATATGGCGTCTAATGTCTCAATGGTCACAAATGCTATTGCTGGTACCGAAAAGTAATTGTTGAAAATGGTATGTCACTTGATGTCACACACATTGGGCGTTTTGTGCTTTCCCTCTCAAACCATACCCTATTACTTAAAAACATTTTAATTGTTCCTGGCCTAACTAAAATCTTTTATCAATATAAGACCACAACCCGGGCATCCTACAGTTGGTTCTCATAACGGATCATTTTATTTAAAATGCATTTATTATTAATCAAACTCTAGCGGAAGTCTTTCTAAGAACATTAATTACTATTTAATGTCATTAAGTTTACCTCAAGAATTCTTGCACACCAATCCGAGTAGCACCGCTCCCAAGCCAAGATACGTCAACGCAACGCTTACCGGCAAAACAATCTATCGCACACACACAAAGTCAGCTACGCTAAGTGAGTTCTAATAGTTTAATTTAATTAAAAGCCAACTCGTCCCAAAGGTTATTTGAAGTATTACTCAGGACCCTCGGTCCTTATAAAAAAGTTTCACAATTCATTAACCAATAAATAACCCCAATTATCACATGATATCCCATAATAGGTCATTACCCAAGACTCATCCCTTAATAATAATAATAATAATAGCACAATCTCATCGACATGGGTCGAACTTACCACAATAATAACCCGTGCTCTAGTACACGTATTAACTCGACACTTGGTTAACACAACGAATCCATAGACATTGACTTACCCGTGTCACCAAACCCTTTCTCTTACTATCATCGTCGTTGCCTACCACCTCCAGAAACCCAAACAGTGGCCGGAAATCCTTGCTGAATTCTCGTCTTCACTCGATTCCTTCACCAATGGCCTCCAATTCGCCTCCTAGTGACCTAACACTGAAACTAAGCAACCCTAATACCACAAACCATTATTATTACAATGAATCAAGGACTCAACATGCTATGGATGATTATAATTCACGTAAATACCTTGATTCGGATGTGAAACGTGACGAACGGCTCTCTCTTCCCCTCTCCTTGTTCTCGGCAGTCGCATGATGCAAATGGGGGTCTCGCCTTTTGCGTAACACCCTTATGGTTGTTGTTCTCGTATCAGTCTTGGCCCTTGCGCACCACCGATCTTCCCTCGGGCTTGGCCCGTCTCGTAGTTTTTATAAAAACCCTCCTTAAAGTTTTGTTAGAAACTTGTTAACCCCCTTGTATGTTATTTACACATAAAGATATTTCACTACTCCTGACTAGCTCTCTAATACTCTGCACAATCGTTTACAATTATTACAAGACCCGTTTGTTATCCGAAAAACCGGGATGTTACAATCAATTACCCAACTTGTACTTGACATTCCTATTTCCATTGTTTTCTCATATCGTGGTTTATCTCTTCAGTCTTTGACAGGTTAGTTGATCCACCACATGCTTCCTAAACCGCATCGCCTCTACTCATTTTTGGCAACTACTTCCAGCCCTCAAGACTTATGGCACACTCGCCTAGGACATCCTTCATCTTATGCTTTTGAACATGTTTCTTTTCCTATTACTTCTTGTTCTAGTTGCAATAAAAGTTGTAATGCTTGCCATATATCAAAATCAACAAAGTTACCGTTTTTACCACGTTTGTCTCGTAGTAATGTACCTTTATACATCATACATTGTGACATTTGGGGACCATCTCCAATAGTTTCCTGTTTGGGTTATCGGTACTTTATAATTTTCATTGATTATTTTAGTCGCCATACATGGATGTATCCTTTAACATACCGCTCACAGGCGATCGAATCGTTTCGTCATTTTAAAAACTCGGCTGAGAATCTGTTTGTTGATGCACTTTCCTGTGACAACGCTCTGGATAGAGTCTTAGTTTGTATTTTCATGTCTGTAATTTTCTTTGTATGTAAGAGTCTTTATGTATTAGTTTATCGAGTTGTATTTACTTTTACATATTGAATGTTGCATTTCTTTCCAAGTGTTTTGCGCACTTACATGTGCGCAGGAGAAAGCTCCTGCGTACTTAGCAAGTACGCAAGAACACCTTTGCGTACTTGTTAAGTACGCAAGAGCATTTTGCCCTGCGCACAGGTATAAGTAGGATATGTTGACAGAAGTTAAGTACGCAGATATTATAGCAAATACGCAAATTGTAACCTCAGTACTTCTCTCTGTAACCTTCAAGTGTTTATAATACAAAGAACGTTTAAAGTGTTTTCTTTTGTCGGTTTACTTTGTTTAGCTAGACTCTCCACCTAGTCACGGGCATTCCGCACCCGGTCCGACTAGTAGACCCACTTGCATGTGATGATCCGCCACACCCGAGGGACCTACAAGTGGTATCAGAGCATTCCACAGCATTCCACCCGAACCAACAGGTCCAACTTGGGGTTTTGATTATGATGCGCTATTCAAGTCATTCAATCTTCCTGATGTATCTACAGTTGACGCCGCAAACGTTTATGAATTATTGGGTGGCGGTGATGACTCCAGCTTCTCTACTCGTGCTACTGTACCAATTATAACTCCTGATTCCAATGTTGCATCTGCATCTGGAACTCATGACAGTGATGACAGTGAAGATGTTCTTGTTGTTGGAGATGACGCTCAAGCCAATCCTAACACAACTATAGGAAATGAAGCTCCAGCTGATCCAATTAACATTGAATCTTCTTCCTCTGGAACACAGGAAATGGGGGAGTTAAGCACGAATCTTGATCCAGAAATTCAGGAACCGATTGTACCGGAGACGAAAGTGCATAGGAATCATCCAATCGACAACATTATTGGTGATCCTTATGCCGGTGTTCAGACTCGTCATCGAACCATCACTGAGAACACCAGTCTTTACACAGAGATATTTGACACTGGTGTCATGGAAACATGTCTGCATACTGCATTCGTGTTCCAGTTAGAGCCGAAGAATGTGAAGGAGGCTCTCACTGACAACTGCTGGATTGAGGCGATGCAATATGAATTGTCTCAATTCCAAAAGTTGCACGTGTGGGATTTGGTTGACTTGCCAAAAGGCTTTCAGCCAATTGGAACCAGATGGGTGTTCAAATGCAAGACGGATGATCGTCATGTCGTTGTGAAGAACAAAGCAAGATTGGTTGTTCAGGGTTTTTATCAGCAAGAGGGCTTGGATTACACGGAAGTATATGCCCCAGTTGCTAGAATTGAGGCCATTCGACTGTTCTTGGCTTATGCCACATATGTCGGCTTCAAGGTCTATCAACTTGATGTGAAGAGTGCTTTCTTTTATGGTAAAGTTCATGAAGAGGTCTATGTCACTCAACCTCCCAGTTTTGAAGATCCGCATAATATTAATAAAGTGTATAAGCTCGACAAAGCACTTTATGGTCTTCATCAAGCACCGCGGGCATGGTATGAGACATTATCTAAGCATTTACTGTCTAATGGTTTCGACCGTGGACAGATTAACTCGACCCTCTTCATTAGGAAAGCAGGAGGTGACATTCTTCTTGTACAAGTATACGTCGACGACATTATCTTTGGATCTACCAATGAAGGGATGTGTAGGGAATTCGAGCAGGTGATGAAGTCCAAATTTGAAATGAGTAATATGGGTGAATTGTCATTCTTCCTGGGTCTGCAAGTCAGTCAAAGAGAGGATGGCATTTATCTACATCAAACTAAGTATGTGAAGGACATCTTATCAAAATACAAGATGAATGATAGCAGTACTTATGGAACACCTATCCCAGTCAATCATGGTCTGCATCCTGACAAAGATGGAAAGGATGTAGACAACAGATTGTACCGTGGGATTATCGGATCACTTATGTATCTCACAGCTTCAAGACCCGATATAATGTTTGTTGTGCGCTTGTGCTTAAGGTTTCAGTCTCAACCGAAGGAGTCACATATGATAGCTGTGAAGAGAATTTTCAGATACCTGAAAGGGAAACCCCAATTAGGTCTTTGGTACTCTAAGCAGCAGTCATTCGACTTCAAAGCCTACACTGATTCAGATTATGGCGGTTGTAACCTTGACAGAAAGTCAACTTCTGGTGGATGTCAATTCTAAGGAGACAGATTGGTCTCCTGGCAGTGTAAGAAGCAGTCAACAGTTTCTGTATCAACTTGTGAAGCAGAATACATTGCTGCAGCGAGCAGTTGTTCTCAGATACTGTGGATTCAGCAGCAGTTGAGAGACTACGGCTTAAACTTCACTAGAACTCCTCTATTCATTGACAACAATGCCACAATGTCCATCACAAATAACCCGGTGAAACATTCCAAAACTAAACATATAGAGATTCGCCATCACTTCATCCGTGATTGTGCTGAAAAGCATTTAAGTGAACTTGTAAAAGTTCACATGGATGACAATCTTGCTAACATTTTCACAAAGGCATTTGATCGATCCCGTTTTGAGCATCTTGTCAACTTGATAGGAATGTTCAATCCTGAGTGAAAATTAATTTTTCTTAAATCAATTCAATTCATGGAAGTTAAACTTTATTTCTTTTAAATTTTCTGTATAGTTCTTTTAAGTTTCAAAATATTTTACAAAAACAAAAACAAAAATAGAAAATGGAGAAAATTTCAAAGTTAACTTGAGAAAAAGAGGAAATGATAGTACATCAGAAATGATCTAAACGTCAAGACTGCTCATACGGGAAATGATTGCGTCATGCTTACTTAATTGTTTAACTTATTATGTTTTTAATCTGCTTATTTACAAGTAATTTAAATTGTCAGTAGGTTGTATGCGTCTTTGAATCACTAGTAGTGTGGAAACTAAATCTAAATTACAACTGTGATTTGAACCAATGTTTGCAAGTGTGTGTGCGTAATAGAATAGAAAAGATCATTATCAGATATAGGATGTTAGATTTTGGCAATAATTTTCTTTTGAGGTCAGTTTCGGGTTATGTCGTTAGCACAATTAATGCGGTTCATCTCACTGCCCATACTCACAAGTATGCAAGGAGAGATTGAATCAAGACATGTCTCTACATTAACCGTTGAGCATGTATTCACCCTTGAATCATTCCTGATTCATTGAAATCAAATCCAGATAAAAGTTGGATCCCCTTACCTTATTCAATCACCATATATATTATCCTGAATCATCATTCCGATATTCAATGAAGAAAATCAAATGAAACCAAGACAACTGAATCACTCGATTCTGAATCTTATGATTCCTGATAATCCTTATGGATTCTGCTTGATTTTCCTGTGCTAATAGATGTAGCTTCATTCTGAAAATTTAGAAAATCATTAGGAAAATCTTAGATGCCTTGAGATAGTGCAAGTTAGAATAGCATATCAGTGGGGTACACGTTGTATATCTTATAATTAATACCTTAATACACAAGAATGTGATACAAAGATGCGTATAGTTTCAAATCTTATAATATTGTCAACTTGAATTACTTGTCTATGTGCTTATTACGTATGAATAAATAGTAATCCATGACATGATCCCATATTCTTTGATGTTTATACTGTATCGTTTTTGCTAAAAGATAGCCTGATATGATCCTCTGCTCGTGTCTTTGATAAAAAATAATTTGTGTGAATTCTTGTATATTTTTATTAGAAAAGATCAAAAAGATTTTAAGTTTATGCATAGTTCAATTTTATTCAGAAAAACCAAAAATATTTGTGTTTAACCTTCCTGAATTGTATTTGAATCCTTCTGATTGAATATTTTTATCTTGTTCGTTATTTGACTTGAAATACTTCATAAATTCTGAGTTTAAAATTTGCGCACTTAAGGGTTGTGCGTACTTGTCAAGTTCGCACGAAGTAAGCCTTGCGCACTTAACAAGTACGCAAGAGTTAAAGCTTGCGCACTTGTAAATGCGCAAGAGTTAAGTCTTGCGCACTTGTAAGTACGCAAGAGTTAACCCGTGCGCACTTAACAAGTACGCACGACTGATCAGTGAAGGGTATAAAAGTGGCACTTAGAAAATTTTCTCAGTTTCATGCTTTCAAACGATAACTTTTCCCTCTGTAAATTTTTACTCAAAACCGAGTATTCCTAAACCATCTTTTCGTCCCGTCTTTAGTTTCATCATCTCATTTCATCGATTTGGTGAGAATCTAGGCTAAATCCATCCGTGAAATCGTAACATTTGGACCGATTTTTGACTTAGAAAAATTTAGGTTAAATCCGTGAATTTTTGGGGAAATTATAGGTTGTTTGGGTAACTTATTGTCTGTAACATGCGAATAGGAACCTTAATTAACTCTTAATCATCCTTATGGTCCTCGATTTTGAGCCGTCGGTTGAATTTTAATCGACAGTGGGTCGGGCGACTTTTTAGGTCAAAATTGGTCCTGGTTAAGTAGTTTGTGGTGTTGATACTGGTCCCATAAGTTAGAATCATTGATTCCGACCTAGTGGCGACCTATTCGACCAGCTTTTTGAACGATCAATCAAATTCTAAACTTTCTGGAATTTTTCTTAAGTGCTGTTCTTGCGCACTTAGCAAGTACGCAAGAGGTAGTTCTTGCGTACTTGTTAAGTACGCAAGAAGAAAAAGCAGCACCAACACTTAGGAAATTTTTCTAAGTCTGAAATTTTTGTTCAAAGAGTAACTACTATACCGTGTCATGTTTGTTCATTTCCAATGATAGGTGTTGTTCTGATTGTGCTTTCTGTGTGATTTTGCAGATTATGGCTCGGGCGTTTACTAACGAATTCAACCTGTTAGCGAACACTCAACCCGAATGGAAAGGTGCAGCATTTCAATATAGGGAGATAGTTGACTTCTTGAACCGTTCAAGAGTCAGCTATGCTATCTCAGCTGACCCGACCGTGTCAAGACATTACTTGGAACAATTCTGGGAGACGGCAGAGCACGACTGCACGGTATCCCCCGATGTCATTAGGGCTACCGTTGCAGGTCAGGCTATTGCTTTCTCGGAAGATACTATCAGAAGAGTCCTGCAGTTCAGAGACCTCGCGACTGGCCCGACAGCCTATCCAGACTACTTTGTGGATGGCTGTTGGAGGCAAAGAATGGGATACGTCGGAGCGAGGGACTATGCTTCATACAAAAAGATGTGGGTATTAGACCAATGGCGGTATTTCGCCCACGTCATGATCGTGTGCATCTCGTCAAGGAAAGCTGGTAAAGATGCCATGGGTCATGACCTTGCAGCAGCCATGGTGGGCTTGTCTCTTAATAGGGGCTACAACTTCTCGCGCTACATCTTCAAAGCAATCAATGACCAGATCAACACAGCGGAGAAGTTTAGATTCTTATTGTACCCTAGGTTTGTGCAACTCTTGATTGATGACGCGTTGCCAAACCTTCCTGCTATAGGGGAGAGACTGCAAGTCAAGCGGGTGGACAAAAGAGTTTTTGCTCAATTCTTAAAGCCAGGCAGCTTAGAACCTACCCATGTGCATACTGAACTCTTTGGCAACCTAATCAATGAAGCATATGTGGCACCTGATGACTGGAACTGGTATAGCCACAACTCTGAGCCTGAACATAGTGAACACTCTGATGAGCAACAACAGGAGGAAATGGAGAGTGATGATGGTTCGTCTGAGGATGGAGACGACGAAGGCGGTGATGGTGGTGCTGAGGAATCCGATTCAGAAGCAACAGAATCAGATTCTTCTGATTCCGATGACGCACCATCACAGGCACACCCCAGGAGATTGGCACAGGTAACCCTACCTAAGTCGTCCTCCAAAAGGAAGCGACAGAGCTCGAGCAGCGAATATGAGGCAACATCTGACTTTGACGCTGCTCTACAAAGACAAAGAAGAGAAAGTGTTCATAAGAACAAGGGTGATAGGCAACAGGTTGCTATCCCCAGTGTGGTAGAGGTCCCGATTGTGCAGCAAGTACATGTTTCAGCTGCAAGTCCAGATTCAGCCTCTACCCCACCAGAACAGCAATTGTTTCGTAGGAGGAGAAGACCACAAGTTCAAGCTGAAGTGGCAGTCACGGCAGTCACAGAGGAGGTTCCTGTGACGGTGACCCTCCCTACTACATCCGTCCAGGTGACAGTGACTACTCCAATTGTCACGGAGTCTGTCACCATCACCCCTACCATAACACCCACTCCCATCATCTCATCCTAAATCCCAACACCCACCATTGATCCTCCAAGTCAACCCTTCACTTATGAAGATTTCTCACAAGGGTTTGACTTTGGTACCATCTTCTCCTCCCCTATCCATAATGCCGAAGCGTCATCGTCTGAATGAGGCAAGGATCGATGTGCTAGAAACCCAAGTTGCTGAATTACTGAAGACCATTCAGAAATCAAAGGAGGAGTCTGACGCTCAACAAGCACAGATCAATTCTTTGATAGATGAAGTTACAATCCTTCGTAGCCAGTGAACAGGGACTGAGGAACGACTGAAAAACGTCCTGGCCCAGAATGAACTACTAATAAAGACAAATGAAATGATGCTGGGTCATGGGTCGTCCATGGAGCTCAGGTTTGACGCTCAAAGGAAGGAGCATGAGCTGATGGTCAAGCTGATTGCTGATCTGACCAAGAAGCTTGATGCTCACGGGGAGAAAGAAAAAGAAAAAGAGAAGGAGAAGAGGACTACTGGTGATGAGGCGTGTCATCCGGTCGACTTGACTAAGGATGATGACAAGGACAAGGATCCCGAAGCCGGTCCTAGTGGAGGTGAGCACCAAGCTTTAGCAATAGTGCCCATCTCTGCTGTTCCAATGGCTCAGGGGGAGTCGACTCATCAAGAGGGTAGTGATACCTCTGGTGGTGGTGGTGATAAAGGAAAGTCAGTGGCTGAAGTACTTAAGGACTTATCTGACGATGAGATCCTATATCTAGAGCTTGACTATTCAAAAGAAGCACAGATCGATGCTCTCTTCAATCTAGAAGAAGGAGAGATCGACTCTGGTGACGACTGGGATGATGATGACGAAGATGTGGTGATCGAAATTCCCAAGGGTGACGGGGAAGGAGAGTACGAGCTAGAAGATGGGGAGATCTTTGAAATTCCATCCTTCGATGATTCGCTAGACACAGGTTCAGTCGAGCAGGCTGGTAATGTAGAAGCCTCGACTGAAGCCTCCCCAGTTGACCCTGAACCTGTGGACCCAGAGGCACCAAAAGAAACATATATGCCTTCTACTTCATCAAAGGGTCCAGCTCCTGTGTGGCAAAAGACGTCTATAATAGACAAACACGGAGTAACAGGGATGATCTTGGATGTAAGGTTCGAGGGGGACAAGCAGTTGTTCGCCATCAAAAGATCTGGCGGGGTTCAATACTTGAAACCCACTAGTGAAGCGTTCAGCTCCTTGCCCAAATACGACCTTGTGAACCTAGCAAACCGAGAGCTGCTGGGTCACTCCAATCACGCAGTGGCGATGGGTTTATGGGTGGTTCTGCATCGAGAAGCAAGATCAGGGAATTCGAGATGTTCAAGCCTCAAGTGCCCAAGAGAGTCAAGGATAAGCACGCTGTACATCCTGTGACTAAGAAGCACTTAAAGAAATTGGTATACAAGCCAGTGCGATGTGAAACTAAGATTCCCCTGAGCAAGTTATCTCAGGATATTCTTGGTGACATGTGGTACTGGTACGTAGATCCAAAAACGGGCGAGGCTGTGATCATGGGTAAAGGACGTTCAGAGAGCGGGAACATAGTGCCAAAGGAACTGATTAGAATTTTTGATGAAGTCTGCTTCATCAACTTTTTTGTGAAAGATCTGGAGGTACTAGCAGAACGCTACTGCGTCTACACGGATGAGTAGACAAAGCTCCTTGCTTCTAAATACGACAAGGTGATTAAATTATGCCTTGATTACAAGAAGAAGATGGAAGCTGAAGATCAAGAGCTGTGAAGACTGAAGACGATGAAGATCCTGAGCTGTTGTTAAGGGGGAGTTTGTTGAAGCACTTTCCTGTGACTACGCTCTGGATAGAGTCTTAGTTTGTATTTTCATGTCTGTAATTGTCTTTGTATGTAAGAGTCTTTATGTATTAGTTTATCGAGTTGTATTTACTTTTACATATTGAATGTTGCATTTCTTTCCAAGTGTTTTGCGCACTTACATGTGCGCAGGAGAAAGCTCCTGCGTACTTAGCAAGTACGCAAGAACACCTTTGCGTACTTGTTAAGTACGCAAGAGCATTTTGCCCTTCGCACTTGCTAAGTGCGCAGGCATCAGGTCAGGTATAAGTAGGATAGGTTGACAGAAGTTAAGTACGCAGACATATAGCAAATATGCAAATTGTAATCTCCGTACTTCTCTCTGTAACCTTCAAGTGTTTATAATATAAAGAACGTTTAAAGTGTTTTCTCTTGTCTGTTTACTTTGTTTAGCTAGACTCTCCACCTAGTCACGGGCATTCCGCACCCGGTCCGACTAGTAGACCCACTTGCATGTGACGATCCGCCACACCCGAGGGACCCACACTGTTTTCCACCACCATTAAACACCTCCAATGTGACGGTGCTCCCAAACTAACTCAAAGTCCTATGAGCCAATTTCTATTCGACGGTGGGATTACCTATCGCATCTCATGTCCCTACACACCCCAACAAAACAGGGTTGATGAACGAAAAATTCACCATCTCTCTGAGACTGCTCGAGCCCTGTTGTCTCATGCCAGTTTATCCAAAACATACTGGTATGATGCATATGCCACTACCACCTTTCTCATTAACAGACTCCCATCTAAAACCCTTGATCATTTATCCCCTTATGAACTATTATTTCATTCCAAACCTCACTACACATACCTACGCACCTTCGGTTGTCTTTGTTACCGGTTTCCTAGTGACATTCGCCTTGACAAACTCTCACCTAAATCTGTATCGTGTATCTTCACTGGATACGCTCCTAATCACCATGGATACTTGTGTCATGATCCCCGCGCTGGTCGCACCTATACTTCCCGTCATGTTAGATTTCATAAAATCACTTTTTCTCTCTCTCCCTTCACCTGTTACTCTCCATGACCCTTCCACTACTACCTTTTCTCCGGTCTCTGTCGTGCCTCTAACTCAACCTACACCTCATCCAATCTCCCCTATACCCCCACCCCCACCCCCACCCCTACCACCACCACCACCACCACCTCATCCTATGGTTACTCGCACTCGTGATCATACCCGTCGATCAAAACAATTCCCAAATCACATCCTTTTCCATGTCTCTTCCCCACCAATCACTGAAACTTCCACCTATACCCAAGCACAGAAGTCCAAAGAATGATGTGATGCTATGTACTCCGAAATTGATGCTCTGCACTCCAACCGTACGTGGGTTTTTAGTCCCTGCTCCACCTCAGGCCAACATTGTAGGATGTCAATGGGTTTATCCAACTAAGCGCAATATTAATGGGTCAATTAGTCGTTATAAGACACAACTAGTTGCTAAAGGTTTTCACCAGACATAAGGGATTGACTGCTTTGATACCATGAAATGTTTCGTGAATATTTGAATTGTATTTCTATATCTTTCGTTGCTTTACAAAACAGGAATTTACAATATATATAGAGTAAGAAATAATACCTGAAGAGACTAAGTAACAGTAACTAGCCATAACTAGGAAAAAAATAATATGAATGGTTGCTCTTAACACCATATTAAACTTATAAATTACATATATCCACAACCTCTAACTTTAATTACATATTTCTTTAATTAACTTAAAATTACTCAATTGCCCCTCACAATTATTTAGAAAAAGAATATATGTAAATAGTACTTTAATTGGTTTAATAAAGGTAAAATGATACTAAAATAAGTTATTTTAAGTGAATTAGATAAATATGTAATACATAAATTTTTAAAAAATATATGTAATTAAATTTTAAGGTTGAATAAATATAAAACAACTTTAGAAAAAAGATATATATATATATATATATATATATATATATATATATAATGCCCCCAAAATATGACACCTATTTTGTCACTACTACATAAATAAGAAATAAAATATAAACATATAAGACCTTACCAAATTTTAAATATTAGATATAATAAAATTCACAACCAAACTTCTTTGACATTTTCGATGAACTTCTTATATATTTCCTTAGCAAATCTCGGAAATTACAAGAAAAAAAATGTTATATTATAATGGGTCACGATATACTTGCCTTTTTCATTATTTTTACTTGTTGAATTCCTTTTCTAAGTTTTCAAATAAATACGATTTAAATTTTTTTGTTTTTTTAATATTATCTTTTTTGTTAATTAGTCATTTTTTGTTAAAAGTTATTTTTTAAGAGTATGTATAGCCTAACTCGTTTTTATTTAGGGGATGGGGGGATACGACAATTATGAGGAGAGATGGGTATGCGTTTTATTTAATGGAAAGTGTTTTTAAACTTTAAATAATGATTTCATAAATAATGATTTTTCGAATGGGGTTATTTTTTCAGGTGGGTTGCGACAAGTAGGATGGGGGATATGTATGGCATAACCGGTTTTTTATCTTATAAAAAAACTTTAAAATTAAAAAAACGTTTATAAATAATGATTATTCGAACGGGGTAAAATGGGGGGGGGGGTATCTAACAAGTAGGAGGGAGAGGGTATACGTTCTATTTTATAGAAAATGTTTTAAAACTTAAAAGAATGGTTTAGAAATAATGATTTTTAGAAGGGGATAAAATGAAAACTTTAAAAGTTATTTTTTTTAGAAGGAGCGGGGAGGGCGACCGTCCAGGGCTCGGTCTCCTTAGGCGCACGAAGTTTTTTATTTTTCTTTTTGTATTTTATATATATTTACAAAATATATATATATATATATATATATATATATATATAGGGGCATGTTCTTTTGAGAACCAACCATATGTTGAGAACCGAAAGAACCGCACAAAACGTGTACATATCGCTTTAGTGAAAAAAGTAAAATTCAACAACAATGCTTTATTTATCTCTTCCCACTCTTAGTTTGAGTTTATCTCCTCTCTCCTGAATTTTTTTAAGAAAAGTATAAAAATATGCATATATGCATTCATTTGTGCATATAGTGTAAGTGCATATATGCATTCATTTGTGCATATAGTGTAAGTGCATATATGCATTTAAAAAAACGACTATAAATTCGAGGTCTTTTAAAACCAAACCTTAAACATATTAAAATGTACATGAATTCTAGTCAATTTATATTATAAATAGAGGAAGAGTTAATGCGGTTCTCACGGTTCTTAACATATTGTTGGTTCTCAAAAGAATATACCCCTATATATATATATATATATATATTTATTTATTTAGTTTTAAACCCAATCCTATTAGTCCATTCTTACACATTTTGCTCGACTTGTTTAAAAAAAAAGACTTAATTTGTAATTAAATCCACATAAAAATTAAAAAGCACAAGCATATTTTTAAACTCAAGAAAAAATAAGGATTGTATTATGGTTTACTAGGTTAAAATCCTGTGTATTACATGGGTTGAATAAATAAAATGTTATATATTTAGTAATAAGAATTTTATATTTTTAAAAACTCGTGTAATACACGGGTTGAATAAACCAGTATATTACATCGGTTAAATAAAATAAAATGTAATTTGTTAACAAACACACTCGTCAAAATATGTTTTTAAAAATTGTAATTTGTCGTGACAATTATAAGGTCTGTTAAGTTAGTTTTTAAAATATTTTTTTTTAATTGAGTATTAATTTTTTTTATTTAATTGATAAATGTTAGTTCATATTAAATTTCTTTGATTGATGATATAATAACTATTTATAATTAAATAATAAGTATCCGTAATTACATTTATTGAATTATAAAATTTAATATTTAATAAGAGAGAGACAGAAAAATAAAGGTGATGAGTAACTAGAAAGTGACACGTGTCACTCATGGTTTTCCTTTATTATATAGTATAAATATAGATAGATAAGATAATTGAGTTTTTATTGTAGGGGCCCACTTTTTTCTACATGTATAGACCCAAAACCTTTTAAAGATTATCAGGACCGGCACTGGGTAGGGTATATGTATACGCTAACCCTATTTTAATTTATAAATGAATTGACCAAAGTCAACGTGCAAGGCTTCGTCTAAAGTCCAAAGAAATTTATCGAAATCATCCTGGTCAGACTCTTATTCACCAAGTTTTATAATTTTCAAAAAAGTTCTTTAAAGTGATCTTCATCAACAAAAATCTTTATTCCAAATTTCAAACCCAGATATGGAACAAGAATCAACCAACATCACTGATTATTCAACAACGTAAGTTCTCTTTTCCTTAAAAACATCAAAGATGCTTTTTGGTGATTTGGGTTTTTGGTCATCAATGTAGAATTTGCAGGTCAATGATTGATGAAGACTACATAAGTCAATTACCAGATGAAGTTCTTGCACAAATTCTCTCAATTCACCCTTTGGATTCTGGATCAAAAGCTGTAGCTCTCTTTACAGGGTTGTTGAATAGACCAAACATCAAACATGGTCAAGATTTTGAATCTGTGATTGGTGATTTTCTTATTAATTTTGATGAAAATAATCCTCTAAAAATGCCTACAAAACTTGAATTACATTTGAGTAAAGATTTGATTGTTACCGCGTCAATTGGGGTGAACAGAAAACTGAATCTTGATTTTTCCAAAGGAAATAAAAAATTCCCAAGGCAATTTGGGTGGGAGATTGTGTTGAACACAATGGATTTTGCACATTCTTCTCCGCATTTGTTTTCTGTCAAGACCCTTAAGTTAACTTCGGTTAACTATTTAACTTGCGAATTGGTTTCGTCTTTGATCAGCAAGTTTCGGTATGTTGAGAACTTGATCATTGAGAAATGTGATGGATTGAGGTGTTTGAGAGTTGAAGGTCTTGCTAAGCTTATGAGTTTAAGTGTTTTAGATTGTGTTGATCTTAAGTCGGTGTATGTTGAGGCGTTGGAGCTCAAATATCTTCGATATAGCGGGTTTTTATGTTGGTTTTCTTTGAAAAATGTGATGTATTTGGAAGATGTCAAGTTGGATTGCAAGGGTCCAGGGTTCAAGCACTTGCATCATGGGCTCTATAATCCGCTCTTGCGAGCCATTCGAGATGTTAAAGTGCTTACACTCCATGGATGGATGTTTATGGTAAATTTATTTTTGAGTAAAGTGTTATTTTTGTCAATGTGGTTTGGTTATTTTAGTCACTTTCACTTAAAAACTTTTTTTTTAGCTTTTTCGTCGACTTTTCAAAATCTAGCCATTTTCATCCAACTGACTAACTTGGTTCACATTTTAACGTTAAATCAGGGCAATATTGACTAAATCATGGGTAATTTGGTTAGATTTTAACCTATGAATTTCAAACCGACCATTGATTTAACATTAAAATGTAGACGGAGTTAGTCATTTGGATGAAAATGGCTAGATTTTGAAAAGTTAAGGACGAAAAACTAAAAAAATATTTTTTTGATGAAAGTGGCTAAAATGGTCAAACCATAATCTAGACTTGTAAATTATTGAACCGTGTTGATACCGTGTTTATGTTTTCTTGTAGGAAGTATTTGGACCATTGTTGTCATTAGAGCACAATGAGCAACATTTTAAATTTAGCAAACTTGAGGACTTGTGGTGGATTGATAGTTGTATGGAAGATGATAACATCAATTCATTATTTTGTTTTTTGAGGTTTTGCACATCTCTCAAGAGGTTGTTCATAAGTGTAAGTTCCATTTCTTTCAATCTCATTTACAAAACAAGCACATCACTAAAACTTGATCTTTTCAGATCGACACTCGAAGCTGCTCGACTCGTGGTGAACATGAGAGCTACACCAAGGTCCAAAAAGGGCGATTGCGAAAGCTCAAAGTGGTGAAAATGGAAGGATTTGAGTTTGAAGAAGATATCATGTTGTTCAAGGAGCATTTGATGGAAGTTTTCAATGTTGAACCTCGAGTCGTAGAGGTGAGGAAGGGGATGCAGGGTAGGTGTTTGTTAAGACTCCCTAAACGCCAGACTATTTGTAAAACAGCAGAATCAAATAAGTTGAAGTTTTCCTACAAGTTTGTGGAAGAAGTTGAAGATAACACAGGTTTATGTTCTAAGCATCCTCATATGCCTTAAAGATGCATCTTTTACATGTTACATTTTATCAAATTTGTAAATTACTACATAATTGTGTTACCCGCGTTTTATTTTAAGGAAAAAAGAAAGGAAAGAGAAAGGAAATAATTATTGTTTTAAGTGTGATACATAGCGATCATGTAGTCGTACTATCTATCTGTCTAAAATTTTATAGTTAGCAGGACGTACAAGATTTTATGCGATTCTAAGATATTTAGAAATTAAAAAAACAGGGGAAATTTTGGCCTGAGGGCATGACACAGATTGATAAGATTATATAAGTAAATTACTAAATGAAATTCTTGAACACATCCTCTAAATTCACCCTTTTAGATTCTGGATCAAAACACTCAGCTCTGCAATTACCAAATTTCTTCAGAATTTTGTTGAAAATAATCATCAAAAGACACCCAAAAGACTTGAATAAAGGTTTCCAAAATAAAAATAAACTAAAATTAAGTTTTGGGTGCCAATGGTTATTCCAAAATTGCCGGTAGAGATAAGCATTTGGTACTGAGTATCAGTTCCAGTAGGGGTAAGTATTTGGTATCGGTACCTTTCGATAGATTCAACACTTTTCTAGAAATTCAGTATCAATATTTTTGGTACCGGTTCGGTACTGATCTCTCATCCCTAATTACCAGAGTCACGGAACACAAATTTGACCTAAAATTCCTTTTAATCGATACACACTTTTTCAGAAATTCGGTATCGATATTTTCGGTACGGGTCCCATCCCTAACTGCGGCGAATCACAGCCTCCCATGACCGCTACACTTGGCAGGGGAACATCGTCGCAGGGATTTTATCGCCACCCCGCTGTACGGTTAAAATTGCAGATCCATTCCTAGTTTTCTGAGTTTGTTGTCTTCCTCGATTCGTTGTTCCGGCATTCAAAATTAACTCTGTGTTGTTAATAGTTGACATACGTATTTCACATGTGAGCACAGATTCTGAATCATACAGCACTGTTTCTAATTTGGTGACGAAGAATCGTAAACCGAACGTGTGAATGGAGGTGGTGATGGCGGAGGAGATGGTGTTTCCGGTAGTTTCCTCGGGCCGCCGGAGTGGAGGGGGGCGGAGGAGATGGTGATGACGATGGTGGCTGGGTTTGCAATCCAACTCAGGTGGTTGATCTAGGTTAAGAAGACAATTATTTTAGGGGAAAATCACCACATTAGCCCTTCGATCCACGCAAATTACCAGAGTAGCCATTGAACAAAAAAATTACCAAAAATCGGACCAATGAGTTTATGACTCGTGAACGAAAAGCGGTATTACAATTTTATTCTACCGTCAAATCATATTTCTGTGTGTCTAAGCATGAACATGCTATTAAATAAAAATAATAATAATTATTATCATTTGAAATAAATTAATGTGTTACAATGGACCCTATATAATCATTTTCACAAAACCTTAAAAGAGTACCTCAAAATTCTCGATCAAGTATAGTGAAGCAGATAGAATAGACCATACACCAATCGAAATCTCTGTTGTACAAGAATTGGACAAAAATTCGTGACCAGTTTTGACCTATCTGGAAATGTCAAACATGGTTTCCTACTAGTGATTGAATTTTGTTAGTCATGTTAGGTGCATTAGAAGATGACCCATTTGGACGCCTTCCGTTTCATTTGTTTCTCTCTTTTCTTCCGTTTGACGACATCTTAATGATAGAAATTGGGTAAGTCTTCTCTTTATTGACCGGGTTTGTATGTCAAATTTGTGTAGGTTGGTTGGCTTGTATGCCCAATGTGGTCTTGTGAATTCGTGACATTGAAGGTGTTGACAACTACATGTTCGATTCACCAAATCGACTAGACATTTTTTTCCTCCGTCTGCGACCTCAAACTTGTCTTGAGCAATATCGGTAACTCTCCATGTTATAATGAACCACAACTCTTTATCTTTTTTTATCCTTACTGTTACTTAAACATTTTCACAGAAAATGAGACATGGACCGAATCACTTTCGCTTATGTTCGTAATTTCTCTATAGAATATATATCAAATCCCACCTAATTTGGTGTTGTGACTTACACAATCACATAATCTTATAACTTAAATTCCATATTATTTCTAAAAAAGATAGAAAACAGATAAAAGGGTGTTTAAATATATCTGAATCCGAATATCCGATCTGAAAACCCGAGATTCCGAATCCGAGTTATCCGAAAATTCAGATATCCAAATTTTCGGATTTGGATAACATTTTTTTAAAATTTTGGATAGTTCGGATTTTCGAATATCTGAAATGTTAAATAATTAAAAAAACTAATAATTAAAACCTTAGTTATTGTAACCTAGAAAATGTTATAAGTACAATATATATGAAGTATATGGTTTTATGTTACGTGTTTAGCTTTCTTATTTGAAAAAAAAATGTATTTGTGTCCTAATTTCGTAAATTACTCAAAATTTGATTTTTTAATATTTATTTTAATTATTTCATAAATATGATGTTTATTTAGTATATTTTATATATTTAGATTTTAATTTAAAAAAAAAAAAACTAAAAGTCACCATATACACAATAAAAAAGTTAAAACGTATTTACGTCGTAAACAAAAATTAAGTTTTTTTTTGCACAACCTGGTTTTTTTAATACCAGAACCCAACCTACCTGGTTTTTTTAATACCCGAACCCAACCTACCCGGTTTTAAAAAGAAAAAAAAACGTAGGTCGTATTACAAAAAAAACACAGGTATAGTTGGAAAAAGGAAAAAATTAGAAACAGATATCCGTTTCATTATCCGAATCCGTATCCAAAATTCCGGATATCCGAAATTTCGAATACAGATAAAGATAGTGAATTCAACTATCTAAAAATTTCGGATAGGTTTTGAATACCCAAAACGGTATTTACTTTTCGTTTAACTTTTTATTTATTAAATTACTAGGTTAAAGCCCATGTTTTACATGAGTTGAATAAATATAACTTATTATAAAACAATATTTTCTATGAAGATTTGTATGTTTGGTGTTATTAGTCATCTGTGAAATACGAAATAATAGAAATTTTTATATGATTTAGTAATTTTTAATAAACTATTAGAATATATGTTATATATTTAATTATTTAACATGATCATTATTTAATAGGAGAGAAAGACGAAAAATAAAAATATAGATTTCATCAAAAGTCGACACGTAGCAGGTATAATTATTCATTTTACTATAATATATGTTAGAAACTCTGTATATTATAGAGGATGAATAAATTCAGTATTATATATATACTTAGTAATAAAGATCCAATATTACACATTTTTGACATATTATATAGTTTTTTAATACAAATTTTAGAAACGTTATATACTTATTTTTTTAAAATGTTTTATAAAAAGAATGAAAGAAAATGTTCAAACTATAAAATGTTTTATGAACAAAGTTATTTTTTTAATTAAAAAATGTTTTATAAAAATAGTTATAAAAATCATTATTATTTAACAGGAGAGAGAGATGGGAAACAAAAATTATATTTTTTATAGAAACTTGTATCATTAAATAGGAGAGAGAGACGGAAAAAAAAATGTTGAGCATGAATATGAGAATGACATGTAACATACCAAAACCTTTATTTATTAGTATGTATAAATTAAAAAGAACCATAAATATATCAATTACACTTATTCTTTAATCCATAACTCTCAAACTTATGGTTTTAATATGTTAATTTGAATTATAACCAGACAAAATAATACAAAATAAAAAACTAAATAAAAAACAAACTTGAAAATTTTAACGACCTGCGTAGATTTTTCTTTACATGTCATGACTAGGCAAATTGCCAAATTTACAATTTTATATTATATATTTGACTATTAACTTAACATGCAAGGTTCTTATCGATATAATCTATACTATTTAATAAATAAAGATTTTTATGTCATGTGTTATCTTCATATTCATTGTTATCATTTTTTTCCCTAAATATAATTCTATCTTTTAATAATAATATATTAAAAAAATACTAATTATACTAACAAAACACAATTATTTACCAAATTATCTTTTATTATTAAAAAACTTTGAAATTTAATTACGTAACTTTTATTTTCAGTCAAATAATAAATGAAAGTCTAATTACATTAATTAGTAATTAACATATTTTCAAAACCCAAATATATATTAATTTTTGCATATTTTGAATTTTATTTTTTATCCTTAATATATGTAATAAATTTTTACACCAGTAAAATATATACATAAAGTTTAAATAATTTTATATATTGATATTTTTTACTTGTGTGTATTACACGGGATCTAAGGTAGTATACTTATATATAATAACTAGGTTAAAATCTCTTGAATTATACGGATTAAATCAATGTAATATTGTAGTAATAAAAACTTTATGTCTATAAAAACCATATATTACACGTGTTGAATAAAATATAATGTAATTTGTTAACATACACTCGTCAAAATATATCTTAAAAAATACACTTTGACGTGACAGTCATAAATTCCGTTAAGTTAATTTTAAAACATTTTTTTCAACCATGTATTAATTTTTTTAATGTATTTGATAAATGTTAATTCAATTAAATTTATTTGGTTAATGATTTAATAACTATCCATAGTTAAATAATAAGTATCTGCGATTAGGGTTGGTGGTTCGAGGAATTAAAAATTTGTCTTTAAAAAAATGTATCCATAATTAGATTTAGATTAAATATTTAAAAATATATTTTTTCATATTATTATTTAATAGAAGAGATGGACGGGAAAAACATGCTAAAGATGTATCAAAAATTGACATGTGTCCCTGAAGGATTTTTATTTATTAATAAAAAGCTAATTTAAAGAATCCTATCACATCTTTTTATATATATTATTTGATTTATGTTACCATAATAATAGATTATGAATCTATTATTTTGAATAACAGTCATAATTTTTCCAAAGGAAATCAAGAATACCAGGGGCAATTTGGGTGGGAAATTGTGTTGAACACCATGGATTTGGCACATTGTTCTTCACATCCGCTTTTTGTCAAGACCCTTGAAATAACTTCAGCTAATTATTTAAGTCTTGAATTAGTTTCGTCTTTGATCAACAAGTTTCAGTATGTTGAGAACTTGATCATTAAGAAATGCAATGGATTGAGGTGTTTGAGAGTTGAAGGTCTTGCAAAGCTTACGAGTTTAAGTGTTTTAGATTGTGTTGATCTTAAGTCGGTGTATGTGGAGGCATTGGAACTCAAATCTCTTAGGTATAGTGGGTTTTTATGTTGGTTTTCGTTGAAATATTGGATGTATTTGGAACATGTCAAGTTAGATATAAAGGGTCGAGGGTTCCACCGCTTTAACCATCGGCTCTATAATCCACTCTTGCACGATATTCAAAATTTTAACACGCTTACACTTCATGGATGGATGTTTAAGGTAAATTTCTTTAGGATTCCGAGCTTAACACAGACTTGTTGATTGTTAAACCCTCGTGTTTTGTATTTTCTTGTAGGAAGTCTTGGGACCATTGTTATCATCAAAGCAGTATTTCAAATTTAGGAATCTTGAGGATTTGTGTTGGATTGATAGTTGTATGGAAGATCGTAAAATCAATTCATTATTTGCTTTTTTGAAGATTTGCAATTCTCTCAAGAGGTTGTTTATAAGTGTAAGTTCCCTGTATGCCTCAAAATCAATTTTCCTTCTTTTGTTATGCATTGTGATTGGTTTATGGTACTTTAATTAGTCCAAAGGATAAAATCCCATACAAACTTATCCCCAAAATAATTGTTGAATCGTTGTGTTTTTTTCCTTCAATATTTACTTTTACAAGCAGGTAATGCTCGGGTTAACCTATTTAACCAGTTTAATTAAACAAGATGTGTTTAGATTGACCAGCTTAATCGTTTAGTTAAACAGGTCGACTATTAACCTGCTTGAAATTAGAATAAAAATTGTGTTTTACTTACAAGGTCAACCTCTCAACTCTTGACCGTTTAAATTATTTATTATGACCTGTCAACCTGTTTACAACTTGATTAGAACTCATTTACAATCCGTTTGTCTCATTTAGGTAATTGGGTTAACATGTTCGTGTTTGGGTTACATAGTTTTAGGTGTGTCTGGGATATGAATAAATATATGAGTCGTATTTAAAATTCTAATCAACTCTCTCCCACTTGACTTTCTTTCAGTCTCATTTACAAAACCAACACTCAATGACACTAGATTCTTATAAGAAGGTTTTTGACAAGCTACTATAAATTCGCAGATCGACACACAAAGTGACTCGAAGCTTTGTATTGATGAACACGAGAGCACCATCAAGGTCCAAAAGGGGAAACTGAGAAGTCTCGAAGAGGTGAAAATGGAAGGATTTAGGAATGAAGTAGACATCATGTTGTTCAAAGAGCATTTGATTGGCGTTTTCAACGTCGAACCTCGAGTCGTAGAAGTGAGGAAGGGGATGCACGATAGGTGTTTGTTAAGAATCCCCAAACGTCACAAACATCAGACTTATGCTTATGGTAAAGCAATAAAATCAGAAAAGTTGAAGTATACTTATAAGTTTGTGGAAGAAGTTGAAAAATAACACATGGTTTGTGTTCTAAGCATCCTCATCATGTAAAAAAAGTGACCAAATTTATAAGTGTAATTAAATGAAATTCTTGCATAATTTCATAACAAGAGAGAATATAGTGATTAATACGCGTATAAAGTTTATCTATTCATTATTACATATTGTGTCATTGAGTTTTATTTTAGCATTATTTTGTAGATATTGAATGATAAGATTTTATGGAACATACTTTTAAGCATAGAATTTCGAGTTCCTCATGTCAGTCGAATCGAATTATTCGAATTTTGAATTTTTTAAGTCGGATTTAAACTTGAAACCGATTCAAGTTCAATCATTTGATTTCAAGTAGATTCTATTCAAAATAATAACAAAACTATCAGATCCAAAGATGAATAACACAAATCTCAACTCAATACAGAGAAAAATACTACAAAATCTCAGTAAACAATACAAACTCTAGAACAATACTGACCATAACCTATAGACTATCAATATGATAATCTTGTTGGAAATCAGGCCCAAGAATACGAACACGGAATTTGATCCCAACCAAAACCGACTCTTTCTGTTTATTATAATTCTTGACACACATACAATGATCCCTAACACATCTATTTATACTAAAATCAACCTTGCTAACCAAGTTTTCTAATTCTACTCAAATACTTAAGATAACCCAAACATGCTTGGTATTATCCCTATCCTACTTGAAAAATACTAATTATTTAAATAAACTAAATAAATAATAAAGTCTCATACTTATCTTCATAACTTGCGATCCAGCCTTAATTCAAAGAGGACTCTCGGCCAACTTTTGAGACATATTCCAACTCAAAACCAATTTCCATACTAATCCATTTACTTCCAAAAGATTCCAACACCACTCGATGAACTTTCATATGTTAACTAAATAATTAACCCAACAAATCTAAGGACCGAATAACAAGAAGAAACGATCAAGAATCGTACAAATACAACAAAGAAACCCACAAAAGGTAGACGAACAATCAGAGGCTTCTCTGGAGAGAGCGTGTGTGTAAGAGAGAGATGTGCGAGAATTATGATCTCACACTCTCTCACTCCCTTTTATATAGTTCGAATCAACAAATGGAGAAATCGGCCACAACACTCTCACTCCCTTTTAAATAGTTCGAATCAACAAATGGAGAAATCGGCCACAACAACCCGCGTGTGTTTATGTGAGCATACGGGTCAAGATGGTGTAAGCAGATCCAGTTGCCCAGCTACTCAGCTCTAGCTCCAGCCCAGACAACAATAAGTTATCAGCCCAACCCCATATTAGCGCAATTCTCTCATTATGCAATTTTAACACATAAAATGGATTAGAATAAAATAACATGGATATAAAATATAAAAGAATATGTTTAGACGGTTATGTTTCCGGCTGCTTTATAGTCACTGGCTTAAAGGAGTAGATATGAATGTATTCCTCTTAAAAAAAAAGGAAACATAACACAAATACACAGATATGCAACTTTTTTAAACTTAGACACCAAAAGTGTGACAATGTTAAATCACAAGGACCATTTGCGTAATTACTTTAAATAAAATAAGCTAATGGTAAAATATAAATGTTGATATTATAATCGTGTAATTCAAATTCCATATCTCTATCAGATGAAATAGTACTTTCCATTTGACTTTTTATTTATTAATTACTAGGTTAAAATCGCGTGTATTACACGGGTTGATAAAATATAATATTATATATTTAGTAATAAAAACTTTGTATTTTAAAAAGCCCGTGTATTCCACGAATTGATAAAATATAACGTTATATACTTAGTAATAAAACGTTTATATCTTAAAAAACCCGTATATTACACGGGGTTAATACACTAATTTTTATAATTTGACTTACATCACTATTTAATTAGAAACAAAAGTTACATAATTAAATTTTAAAGTTTTTTAAAATAAGAGATAATTTAAAATAAATGTGTTTTATTAATATAATTAATATTTTTTTTTAAATATAAATCATTATTAAAAAAAGAGAAGTGTATTTAATAAGAGAGAGAGTCAGAAAAAAAAGTGTGAGGTTGAATGTGAGAATGACAAGTGGCAGGGAGAGATTTTTATTTATTAGAGTAGTAAGATTAAAAAAAATCATAAATAATCCTTATCCTTATTCTAATAAATGATTCCAAATAATGTCACTTGTCATCACCATATTTTTCTCATTAAAAACTTCTAATTTTTTCTTTTTTAAATAAGTTTGAATTTTGAAATTTAATTATCTTAATGTTTTTATTTTTCAGAAAAATAATATAAAAGTTAAATTCTAAATATTACTTAATTAAAGAAACAAATAATTTTATTTTACACATTATTTTAATTTTTTTTTACACATTATTATACTTTTATTTTTCTATGAAACAACTCATGTAATGCATGGGTATATAACCTAGTTATTCTAATAAATGATTCCGAACAATGCCACTTGTCATCACCAAATTTTTTCTCATCAAAATCAATAAATTTTCTTTATTTTAAGTAAGTTTGAATTTTGAAATTTAATTATGTTAATATTTGAATTCTAATTATTACTTAATTAAGAAAACAAAGAATTTTATTTTTTGTTTTATACATTATTTAAAAAAATTTACACATTTTTGTACTTTCATTTTTTCTATTAAGCAACCCCATGTAATACATATGTATATAACCTAGTATAAAATACAAATAAAAAATCTTGAAAGTTTCAATGAAGTTTATAAATCTTTCTTTACATGTATCATAATTCTTATCATATCTTTTATATATATTATTTGATTTACGTTACCATAATCATGGTATAGGGTTATGGATTTAATTATGGTAAATATGTAATCCCCGAAAGATTATGGTTTGAGTTTTTATTTAAATGCTTTCAAAACTTTAATAAACACACTAATAACCTGGTAAGACTTGTTAACCAATTTTTTACAATATTTCAAAAAGTTCTTTAAAGTATCATGTCATTATTCCAAATTCGCAGCCTAGACATGGAGCAAGAATCAAACAGTATCGCTGATGATTCCACAAGGTAAGCTTTCTTTTTCGTAAGTTTCAATGGTAATTTGGATGTTTCGGTTTTTAGATTTTCATAATCAATCTATTTTGGTTATAAACGGTTTGGTTAATTCAGTTATTGAAAAAGATAGTTCTGTTAATTCGGTTATTTATACACATATAACCATTACTAAACCATAAAATCGGTTATTATTGTTTGATTATCCGGTTTTTCTACTCACCTGTGGTTTTCAATGAACAGGTCAAAGATTGATGAAGACTACATAACTAAATTACCGGATGATGTTCTTCGACGTATTCTATTAATTCACCCTTTGGATTCTGGATCAAATGCATTAGCTCTCCTTACAGGGTTTTTGGACAGGCCATGGATAACAATAGTGAAAGTTCAAGATTTTGAATCTACACTTGGTGATTTTATTGTTAATTTTCATAAAAGAAATCCTTTAAAAATGCCCAGAAAACTTGAATTCCATCTTAGTAAAGATCTGATCATTACCGCATCAATTGGGTTGAACAAAAAATTGAATCTTGATTTTTCCAAGGGAAATCAAGAATTCCCGAGGCAATTAGGGTGGGAGGTTATGTTGAAGACCATGGGTTCGACATATTTATCTCGACGTTCGTTTTCAATCAAGACCCTTAAAATAACTTCAGTTAACTATTTAAGTCTTGAATTAGTTTCGTCTTTGATCAGCAAGTTTCGGAATGTTAAGAGCTTGATCATTGAGAAATGTGGTGGATTGAGGCGTTTGAGAGTTGAAGGTGCTAAGCTTACGAATTTAAGTGTTTTAGATTGTGTTGATCTTAAGTCGGTGTATGTGAAGGCATCGGAGCTCAAATCTTTTCGGTATAGTGGGTTTATATGTGGGTTTTCTTTCAATTACAAGATGTCCTTAGAGCATGTCAAGTTGGATATCAAGGGTCCAGGGTTCAACCAATTGAACCGTGGGCTCTATAATCCACTCATAGATATCAGGGGTCCGTGGTTCAACCACTTGAACCATCGGCTCTATAATCCACTCTTGCAAGAAATTCCAAATGTTAACACGCTTACACTTCATGGATGGATGTTTAAGGTAATTTCTTTAAGATTCAGACCTTAACATACACTTGTTGATTGTTAAACTGTCGTGTTTATATTTTCTTGTAGGAAGTCTTTGGACCATTTTTGTCATCAAAGCCATATAAGAAACATTTCAAATTTAGTAACCTTGAGGATTTGTGTTGGATTGATAGTTGTATGGAAGATCATAACATCAATGCATTATTTGGTTTTCTGACTTTTTGCAATTCTCTCAAGAGGTTGTTCATAAGTGTAAGTTCCCTTCTAAGTTTCAAAATCAGTTTTAATCATTCTTTTGTTATGCATTGTGATTGGTTAATTAACCCGTTTAATTAAACATGTCAACTATTAAACTGTTTAAAATTAAAATTAAAAATTAAAAGATATATTTTTACAACTGTTTAACCCATTTATGATAAACTTGATCGCAACCCGTTTGACTCATTTAGATAAAATGGATTACACTGGTCGTGTTTAGGTTATACAGTTTCAAGTGTGCTCAGGTTAGGGGTTGATGTTATGACACAAATAAATATATGGATCATATTTGGGTTCATTAATTCAATCCATTACTCCTCCAATCATAAACGTGTTTAAGAAGATTTTTTAACATATTACTATGAATTCACAGATTGACACTCGAAGCAACTCAAAGCCATGTGTTGATGAACACAAAGGCACAGTCAAGTTCCAAAAAGGACGACTGCGAAATCTTAAAGTGGTGAAAGTGAAAGGATTCAGAAAGGAAGTAGACCTCATGTTGTTCAAGGAGCATTTGATGGAAGAATTCAATGTTGAACCTCGAATGATAGAGGTGAGAAACGGGATGCATGAGAGGCGTTTGATAAGAATCCCTAGACGCGAGGCTGCTGATAAAGTACCAAAATCAGAAAAGTTGAAGTATACTTACAAGTTTGTTGAAGTAGTTAAAAAGAACAAAGGGTTCATGTTCTAAGCACCCTCATATGCCATAAAAATCTGTCTTTTACATGTTATAAATGACCAAATTTGTAGATGTAACCATGGACTTTTTTTGTAGTTTCAGAATAGCAGAGAATATAGTTGATTAATTATGGATATTTTGGGAAATGCATGACATAGATTGATAAAGATATCATAAGTAGATTAACAAATGAATTTTGATGACAGTTTATAATTTAAGTAATGAATTTTGATGACAGTTTATAATTTAATTGATTAGTTTCATAATGATTTATAATGAATCATGAATTATTATGCTATTTAAATTCCTTGGAGTTTTGCTGATGTGTTAACAACTGACAATCTAAGTATCTAAACAAAAAATTCAAAAATTCCTTGGAGTTTTGCTCCTTTCATATTGATTTATAATGAATCATGAATTATTATGCTATTTCAAATTTTTTACAAGGTCATATGGTTCCGTTCATGATATCGTCAAATATTCATTATCAGTTATTGCAATCATAATCCCGTCTGTAAGAGCCTAGTTAACGAAACATGATTAAGAAAGATCACACTATAAATTGTAAAAAAAAAAAAAAAAACAAGGCATCTTATTTAATCCTCTAAAAGCAATGGAAAAGCCTTTAGCCTAATCTCCAAAAATGACAAAATCAATTTCACTAGTTCTCATTCATAATCAGAAATTAAACTCAAAAATCTGTCACAGGGAGCTGATCGGGTTCACCTATGAAGATATTGCCATATATAAGGGCTGCAATGGTAGCACCAAGAAACGGACCGGCCCAATAGACCCAATGATGGTCCCATGTCCAGCTCACCACGGCTGGACCGAAGCAGACCGCTGGGTTCATTGATGCACCATCAAACACACCACCAACCAAAATGTTGGCACCCACAATCAAACCAATTGCCAAAGGTGCAAGAATTCCTATATTACCCTTCTTTGGATCCACTGCGGTCGCGTACACTGTGTAGACTAGACCGAACGTCATCACGATCTCCAGCACAAGCGCGTTACCAATCGAAACATCCGTTGATAACCCAAACGCCGCCGTTTCCTACATTTTTAAACGGGTTGAATTAATGAAATATTAAGTATAATAATAAAGGAAACCTTTGAAAAAAGAAATATTAATAAAAGAAAAAATAAAGTCAATAAAAATTATTAAATAGTTGAATAAAAAAAGTATTAATAAAAGAAATATTAAATAGTTATAGAAAAAATAAACGTGAAAAATAATCTTGGGTTCACAAAATCATGACACGTGGCACAATCTGTAAATAATCTTAGGTTCACAAAATTATAACACATGGCACAATCTGTAAATAATCTTGGGTTCAGAAAATCATGACACGTTGCATAATCTGTTACTTATTTATTAGGTATAGATTCTAGGTTTTAAGTCATGGTATAATTCCGTGTTAAACAAACGGCCATTCCGTCTAACCGCACGGTTTTGGCTGGTTCGTTTTCGTTTCTTCACAAGCCATAGTTATTGGTTCGGCCCAGAAATTCAGTCAAAACCGTCCAAACCAGACCGTGAACATCCCTACTTCTATAATCTTACCATCCCGCCAGTGGCATACCGGAGAAGCATGCACGCAACAACGGACCCCGTTAACTGACCGACCCAATACACAATCGCGCTCATGAGTGTTATATTGCCACCTACGAACGCGGCAAATGTGACAGCCGGGTTTACGTGACCACCGGAAATGTTTGCGCCAATCGACACCGCCACAAACAAGGCGAACGCATGGCTTATTGCGGCCGCCACTAGTCCCACGGGAGTGTTTGGTGCACCATAGGTCAGTTTACCTAATTATCAAAACCAAAACAAAAATGAAAAATAAATCAGAAAATATTTAAAAAAAATGAGATGCATGGGAGAGTAACATACTGTAAGCCATGCCGGACCCTTCACCGGCGAAGACGAAAATGAGGGTGGAAATGAATTCCGATAAGCCGGCTTTGAGTGTATCGGGGTGGCTGGCCTCCGCCGGAGATCCAATGGCAATTCTGTAAATAGGCATGTTTTGGAGGATAAATTGGTTTCGGAAGTTAATTAGTTTTGATAGGTGAGTTACTTTGGGGTATAAGAAGTGGTGTGTTTATAAATGCAGACATAACGGCGGAGGAACCGGTATTACAGGTTGCCGGTAAAATAGCAAGTCCGGTTAAGAAGCGGCTCGATGGGGTCTAACAATTGAGCCGTGTATGGTGAATATTAATTGAGATGGTCATGACCGGTTTTTTTTTTTTTCAAAAGGTGATTTTTTATTTTTATTTTTATTTTTTTACGTTGTCAAGGTTAGAATCCACAGACTCTGGTTAGTAGACTCACCTCTTATGACTGGGCCCCAACCTGACTTACCGTTTTAATCACCAAAATAATCATGCGACACGGTTCGTGATTTAAACCTTGTCGTGCGGTTGGAGTTGGCAGGCGGCGTAATCACGGTTGATCTTGAAATAAAATGTTTTTTTTATAAGTTATGACTTTAATTTTTTATAAATGTTATTTTCGTGATTTTACGAATAAAGCAACTTTATAATAATATTCCATGTCTAAAAGATGTTTAGAATGGTTCCTAGTGTTTATTAAAATAGCTAGTGGTTTGTAGTGCGATCATGGGCTTCATCCTAACCGACATACCGCTCAGGAAACAAAATTGGTGGCTTCAAAAAGAGGAAACCTCATGTTCAAGTTGGTCTCAAATCTCGATGCTTGTTTGTGTTGTACCTCATCTTCCTAAGTGCAACAATGAGCCTCTAGACAACAAGATAAACCATAAGGATCCTAGGCCGAAGCCTCGGAAGTAACGTACCACCAATTATGGCCTTGGCAAGATGAGGAGTTCTAGTCCTAGGCTTGTTTGTGTTGTACCTCATCTTCCTAGGCCGAAGCCTCCTGTTCAACCGTAAAAATATTAGGGGGCGTTTGGTTCGCGGAAGTCGTTGGAATTGGAATGGGAATGGGAATAAGAAATGGAATTTGAATTTAAAGGATTCTTTTGAAATTCCTAAATGTGTTTCGTTAGTACTTTTATTATGGGATTAGAATGTCAAAATACATAAAAAGACAAAACTACCTCATAAAAATCCCTATTCTAATAAAAAACTATTTTTTTACTACTTGTCACTCTCATATTCAACCTCATATTTTTTTTTCTCACCTCTCTCTCTCTCTTATTAAGTACACTTTTTTTATAATGATTTATATTTAAAAAAATATTAATTATACTAATAAAACCCATTTATTTCAAATTATCTCTTCTTTTAAAAAACTTTAAAATTTAATTATGTAACTTTTATTTTTAACTAAATATTGATGTAAGTCAAATTAAATTAAATAGAAATTAATGTATTCAAACCGTGTAATATACGGGTTTTTAAAGATAAAAATGTTTTATTACTAAGTACATAGCGTTATATTTTATCAATTCGTGTAATACACGGGTTTTTGAATATACAAAATTTTTATTACTGATTATATAATATTATATTTTATCAACCCGTGTAACATATAAAACAAAGATTTATACTCAAAAATCTTTATAAAAAATATTTTGACGGTAGCAGTGGCGGCGAGGCGGGGTGCAGTTGGGGGGGGGGGAGGTGCGGTGGAGGTTTCCTCCAAACAACTACCCGATACTATTTTTATCCATGTAGAGTTCTGATGACCTAATTACCATCCCCTAAGTGGTTTTAATTAGGACCGCCTAGAACACCCTTTGACCAGCAAACAATTAGTGAACCAATTACATGAAAATTTCAAGGTAACCCTCAGTAGTGATTAATTGAGACATTTGCAACACTGGATGTAAGGAGAGGTGCTTGAACCAGTCGCAGATCTAGGACCATGAGTTCGGGAAAAACATAAATAAATTTAAGGTTGTTAAACATTGTTATTGTTTAGGCTTATTTTTAACAAGTATAAAAAAATAAAATAAAAAATAAACATCAAAATATTCAGATATCCAAAAAAATGACAAAATTAATTGAAGCAGCTAAAGTAGGCTCCATTAGAAAAGTTGAATCCAAATTGAAAACAATGGCAATAAACTTGAGGTACTAAGCAAAATATTACTAACAAAACTCCAACAATGAGCATACATTTCCTCACTTTAAAATGAAAGAACCATATACCTTAGATTATTCCAATCTTGTTTGCAACATCCAAAGCATCGTAGTCTGGAGTTAACCGAACATAAGCTTTCTTGGTTCCATCAGGTCTGGATCACAAATACAACACAACCAACAAGTCCTCGTTACACATTAATCGTAAAACAAGTAAACTGGGTGTAGGAGATAAAAACAAATAAAGCCAATGCGTAACAGAGACAGCTTCCTTCGTTTTAAAAGGAGCGTCGGAGGCTTGAGGCTACACCTCATGTACTTCTCGGTTAAAATTAAGTTCGGTAAGAGGCTGATAAGTAAAACAAACCAATAGGGTGAAGAAATCATAAAAAGGTTTACTTAATAAAAAGGTTGATATGTAAAACAAGATGAAAAAACACAACTTCAGAATGTAAATAAAATTTATTTGGTTGTACATATAGCAACACCGCACGTACTTGATGTGCGTGCCTCAAGCCTTGGCTTTTGGGACCTTAACACCTCATAGCGCCTCTACGGTCTTTTAAACCAAGACGACATCAGAGAATTAACTTATAAAATGGGGTCGAATTGGGCTTAGCCTTGCCCTTTAAAAAATAGCTCAACAGAGTATGGGTCAAAGAGGTCAAGATTTGTCCAAATATACATCAATTTTCCAAACTGGACACTTTATTTATATATTTATAAATTTAAAAACAAAAGAAAATATGTTCCAAACTTGACACGTTAATTATATATTTAATAGATTAAAAAATCTAGACAAAAATGTTTCAGGTCAATCAAACAAGACCTTGACCAAAACGACCCCTTTTGAACCACTAACCAAACCTCCCAACCCGCTAGCTTTGTCACCTCTAGTTAATAGCAACCAACCAGCATTCATGAAGCAAGATGAATTGATAATCTGATTTAATGAAGATACCTGATCAAAGTATTGACTTTCTTGGTCTGAATGTCATACATCTTCTTCACTGCAGCTTTGATCTTCTTCTTGTCGGCCCTAATGTCAACAATGAAAACCAGAGTGTTGTTGTCTTAAATCTTCTTCATTGCAGATTCCGTAGTCAACGGGTACTTGAGAATCTGATAATGGTCAAGCTTGTTTCTTGGAGGGGCACTGATACGCGGGTACTTGGGGTTTCTGTCAGTCTTCAATGTCTTTTGACGGTGAAAGGTAACCTTGGTCCGGATCTTCTTAACCTTCTTTTTAAAAGTTGAACCGGTCTTCACAGCCTTTGCTGTCTTCAGGGCCTGAGCCTTGGCATCCCCTTTCTTTGTAGCATCAGCTGTAACAAGAATCAAAAGCAACAACAAAAAGTGTAACTAAAACTTGATTGTAAAATGTGCATATCAAAATATCACATCACTGCAGCTGATGCGCATGTGAAGTGATGCATCTTGCAGTTGACTAGTTTTTGAACAAATTAGACCACCAATTGCAATGGGTCTGAGTATTCCATATCTTATTGAATAAATCTGAGCATCAATTGAGAAATGAATTTAAGTGTGTGAACAAATTAGAGCAACGAGTAAAAAAATCTGACCAGAGATGATAAAAATGTCTGATATTTTAGTGTTTAAAAGTTAGCGGTTTAAAATATTACTTATAAAAAATGTTTAGTGATTTCTTATTAACGAACGCATTGCATTCCACATCACACATAGAATTTTGGGATCAGAGCGTTCCACGTTTTTAAAAACCAAAAACTAAAATCATCGCCAACAAGACACAAACTTTTACGTGCCAACCACTAATACAATTGATGATAAATTCAATCCAAATAATTTAATTTAGCTATTAAAGTATCATTTCACAGTTATGCTAATTTGAGCCTATATTTAAAATATGCATTTTAAAATTTTGCTAAATGTAAATATCAAAATAATAAGCTAAAATTTTGTAGCTCAGCAATCTCAAATTTCTGCCGGAAGAAAGTAACTAAACTGAAATTAGGTTTGCTAAACGTAAAAATTGAGTACGGAAACTAATAAACCCTAAGCTATCGAATGACATAAAATGAGCGAAATTAGGGTTATATAAGAACGATAAGGTGTTAGGATGAGAAAGATAATGCCAACCTTTGGCAGGCGCCATTCTTAACCGAACCTACTCCGATCGATTAACTGAAAATCATGAAACAAGTTCAATCAAAATCATGTAAATTTGTAAACCGGTGAAAATTAAACAAATGAAAGGATAGATCTGATGTTATGAACATACATGGTGAAGACTGATTATGTAATTTGGAACCCTAATTTAGAAGATTCAAGTTAAGAAGATGGAGTCGGAAAACGTACCCTGTAAAGTGGAAATGATAACGAGTTGACGCAGCAGCGAACTAGGGTTTGGATATATGGATCAGCTTTAATATCAACTGGACGGGCCTGTAGTGGGCCAACACAGGCCCAAAAAGGGCAGTCTTTGGACTAGTATTTTACCAACAATAACCTCATCCAGATTCTACATTATGCTCGACTTAGGGGAAGTAACAAACCGTTATTTTTTTCAAAAGGGTTCGGGTTGTAAACCGAGTCGATTTGGTTAATTTGGTCAACACTGGAGACTTAAAAAGGTTTGGGTCCAAACCGGTTGGAGGAGTGGAAGGGCTGGAATCGGGTTGAAGCCAAATCGGTTCGGGTTAAACCGTTTTTTCTTCGTTACTTTTACTAAAACGGGTTGAGGTCAACCGAGTCAGAATATGTTAGTCGTTTTTCTACCGAGTTGAAATACGTTACAAAAATAAAATGGTGGCAAAATGGTAAATAAATTGCAAAAAGCAGTCATAAAAGGGCTCCAAAGGACATTATAATGGCTATATTATTAGAAAACGGTTTCACATTTCAAACCGTTTTCACCATACAAACCGACTTGGGTCGGGTTCCAAACTCGCATCCAAAAAATTACAAACCTATGCTAAGCCTACTATGGATTGTGCATGGTTCCAGACAAGTTTGACTCAAACCGGTTTCAAACCCGACCCGAGTGTAGGAAGAAACCGGTTTGACGGGCCCAAACCGGTTTTTTTTGTAGATATCTAAGGGGACGACACAAACCTAACATGAAATTTATGGGTTTGTGTTTAGTATAAATGGGGTCGTGTTGGTTTCAAGCAAACCCCGTGAACACGTTTAACTATACACGTCGTGTTCGTGTCAACCAGACAGGTTCACAGGTTGACCCGTTTAACCCATTTATTTTTTATGTTAGTTTTTTAAATGTTTTTTCTTCATAAATTACACTGGATGGTTATTATATGCTAAATTTAAAACTTAAAAGAGATATTGGGACCAACTTCGTTGTTTCTAAAAGTGAAAACTTCATAGAATAGTAACCAAATTATCAAACTGTTCTAATTAAGTCACTCAATTTTTTTTGTCTCAATTAAGTCACTCAAGTTTCAAGTAATGTGCTAATCATAGGTTTTTTACTTATTCAACAAGTTACCATGCTTACATGTTATTTCTTTTTATTTTTCTTTTTCTTAAAAAAAATATATTTACATGGATATAAACATTTTTTAAATTTAGAATTTCAAAAAGTTAAAAAAAAAATCAAAAATTAAAAATAACTTTTTTTAAGTTTTTCGAAAACTAACATATTTAATTTTTTTAAAATTTAAAATTTCAAAAACTAAAACTTAAAACTAATTTTTTTTTTGCGAAAGTTAACATTTCTTAATTTTTTTATATTTAAAATTTCAAAAACTAAAATAAAAAAAATAATCTATACGAAAATTTACGTTTTTAATTTTTTTTAAATTTAAAATTTAAAAAATTTAATTTAAATTTTATTTATTTTTTTGAAATTTTAAATTTAGAAAATTGTTAATATCCATGTAAGCATATTTAAAAAAAATAGAAAAATAAAAAAGAAATGTCATATAAACATGGTAACTTGTTGAATAGGTAAAAAACCTAGAATTAGCACATTATTTGAAACTTGAGTGACTTAATTGGAACAAAAAAAGTTTGAGTGACTTAATTAGAATAGTTTAAAAACTTGGTTATTATTCTATAAAGTTACCCCTTTCTAAAAAGTTTAAATTTGGTGTCAAATTTCATGTGTTACATATAACCCCTACATGTGGGTCAAGTGATGAGCGTATGAGATTATTCAAATGAGGTTTGATTTCTATCTATACCTGATAAATAAGTAACTAGTTGTGTCACGTGTTATAGTTTTATGAGTTCAAGATTTTTTTTACCGCTTATTTTTCCTCAACTATTTAATATTTTCTTGATTCAACTATTTACTTTATCATTTTCACTTATTATTAACTATTTAATATTCCTTTTATTCATCACGTGTAATACACGAGTTTCTAACATAGATTCCTAATAGATACATTCCTACTTCCTAATAGATATATCATTTTGAAGGGTTTAAAATTTAAACTACTTTTTTTTTAAAGGCGAACATTGAATATTGTGACGCCGCACTCCCCCATCACATGGGAGAGCCTCGTCCAACTTCGGCCAATATGTTGTCTTAACCGGGCCCACTTGGCGTCAAAGTTGGAGAGCTTTCAAGGAAAAACTCCACCCAATACGGCCCCTTCCGGGCTTGAGGGAGAGCCGAGGCTCGAACCCTGTATCGGCGTGGGTAAAACCCTGGTTCATCAACCTAAAAGGCCTCATTTGCGATGCCGCAGAAATTAATGGTGGTGGCAGGGATTGAACCCGAGTCCCTTGGGACTTCAGGCCTCACCTCAACCACTACACCACAACCTGTTTGACTAAAGTTTAAACTACTTATCAAAAAGAAATTATTTAATGACTCACATACTTATTAAAATAAAAACAAATAAAAGAAACCTGAATGTAAAGAATCAAATCAAACCCGAAACAAATAAACAAAAAAACCACATCCAGTTAAAATCTCACTCTAATAGTAGAGTCTATAGAGGATATGATGGGGATAAACTTTACCTCTATCCTTTGAGATAGAGACCCGTAGCTCCAAAAAGACTTCCCTTTCTTTCTTTTTTTTTTTGAAATTACTTAAAATCCAGGTATTGTAACATACAAATACAATTATTATTAGCAGAAGATAAGGGAACCCGAAGGCAAAAACATCCTTACTACTTCATAAGTAGTTAAGACTAATGACACACATAAAATAAAGACACCCTTAAACTTAGAGGCAAACCTAGAAGTAACTATCTCTAACATCTACGGCTAAAGACAACTTAAACAAGGTGCATGCCTAAATATGAAGTCCCAGCTAATACTAAATCTATACGCTTCTCTAGAAATCACTAACCTTTATCCGACTTCTACAAAAACTCCTACCACCGATCATATCCTCAGATAATCTGCTCCTCCCATGTCACTCTTGTCTTCCTGTACTCCTTCTCCCCTCTACTTTAAGGGTTTCCATGCACCTCACAGGTGTCGCCATCTGTCTCATCCACACTTGTTCGAACCATCTCAATCCCCCCTCCTTTATTTTATCCAAAATGTGTGTAACCTCTAATCTACCCCTAAAAACTTCATTTCTTTATCGGGTACAACCTTGTGATGCCCAAATATCCACCTCAGTGTCCTCATCTCAGCTACCTCCAACTTTTGCATCTGTGTCTTCTTGATTGGCCAGCAGTCGGTTTCATATAACACAACAGATTTAAATGCAACCATATAGAACTTCCCTTTTTAATTTCACTAGGAACCTCTTGTGACACAAAACGTCTGTGGCTACTCTCCACTTACACCAATCTTCCTAAACACGGTGAGCTACATCGTAATCAATATCAACGTCACTATGTACGAATGATCCTAAATACTTGTACTTTATTGTTTGCGGTACAACCTGGCCTCCAATAGTCAGTTGTATGTCCTCCTTATTGTTTCCCCGTTGTAGTTAACGTAAAGGTACTCGGTTTTAGACCGAGTGATGTGAAAGCCTTTGCGCTTAAAGGTTGCTCGCCACTCCTCCAATCTCTTATTCAAATCCTACTTACTTTACAAGCACAATATCATCTGCGAAAAGAATGCACCAAGGGATGACCTCCATGATCAACTTTGACTGTCATCCAATACTACTGTAAAAAGAATCAGACTCAACGCCGATTCTTGATATTGTCCCACCTCCATAGGGAAAATGTCGGTATCCTCCACCGACGCTCGAACCTTATCATAGTCCTACCATACATATCCCTAATCAACACCATCTACAAGTCTCGTTTTCTCTCTATTTTTTCCATCATCCTTCTGAAGAATATGTATCGCCTTCATAGTCGACTGCCCGAAATGTATGAATATATGATTATTGGTACATTCAAATTATAAACTGAAAAATAAAGAAGCATTATATAAATTTATATTTGATAACCAGAACTGCCTTTGGTAAAAGTCATGCTTTTTATAATATTTTTAGAAAAAAAACATTGTTGAAAATATATCAATTATAATCAATTATAAATGGCAATTTTCTAGTTCTTGGTTTTATTTCTTTGAATATATGTAATTGTGTGTCCGGGCTTGGAGCTAAATATCAATTAGACTATTGGAGTTAAACCGGGTGTTTTCGTCTTCTCTTTCTTTCCTTTCCCTTCCCTTCTCTTCATTTCTTTTTAATTTGAAAGAATGAATTTTAGCCTTATTTTACATCATTTGTTCTAGCACCATGCTAGCTTTTAAATCTAATAGATTATCCATTGTTCAAAAAGAAAAGAAAAAAACAAAACAAAACAAACTCATTCATGAAAAAATTCCAGATTTAGATAAAAACAAAGGTCCATCATAGGATATTTTGGTCTTTAAACAACTAAAAGAAAAACTCATAACAAACAAGTCCACAACCATCACTTACCATAACTTTTACACCTTTTTCTGAGTGTCATCTTTAACAACCACTTCATTAAGAAAGACATCTGTGAGCACGGTCTTAGAATTCAATGAATGCTTCAATAGTTGCAGGCCCTACATCATATAGGAACGCCGTTTCAAATACTCGTATATATATATATATATATATATATATATATATATATATATATATATATATATATATATATGTATGTGACCAGTGGCGGACCCAGAAATTTTTTTAATGGGGGTCGGAGATTTTTTGGTGTCGATTGTCAATAATTAAATAATATTTTTTTCTCCCTGGGTCGGGTCAGGTCGGGTCACAAAATAAAACGATGAAAACTAACAAAATTATAAACGGACATAATAATACGATGTTTGTAGTTAGATGTGCATGATCCAAAAACAATAACTCTATAAGTGTTATCTACGAATTTTCATTTTTTGAAACCGAACCATTACATCATCTATAGTAAATTTTTTAAGCAACTTTTTTTCAATATAACAAACACAACTATCAACTCTTTTTTTAATAGTTAGTTAGGTTTAAAATAATTAAATGAGTATTGGGTTTATTTATGGGTTTATGTTTTATTTGGGCCTATTTTTTTAAAGGTTATTGGGTTAAACTATTAAAGGTTTGGTTTAAAAGCTTTATAATTAGTGGGTTATGGGTCAATTGTTATAAGGTTAAATGTTTGGTTTAATTGGTTTATAATTAGTGGGTTATGGGTCAATTGTTATAGAGTTACATGTTTGGTTTAATTAGTTTTTATTTATAAAATCTATAATCCAAAAAAATATTTCTTGAGGGTCGGTGTCAAAATTTTATGAGGTTCGATGTCAAAATTTTATGGGGGTCGCTCGAAAATAAACCATATATATAAGGGAAAAAAGGAAAATTTATCGGTGTCGGCCAACCCTCCAACACCAATATAAGTACGCCAATGTACGTGACCTAAAATGTCGATGCGACAAAACACTACAATCATTTAATTTCTTGACTAGAGAAATACAAGGCATAAAAAATAAATCTTAAACCTAAATTTATAGATCTGGTACAATGAAATGTCGACACGTGGCAAATTCATACGCGTTCTCTCTAAACCGACGGCTAATTTAGCCGGCCTAAAATTCAGTGCACAACAAAGATCTGGTACAATGAAATGTCGACACGTGGCAAATTTCATGGCTAAAATTAGCCGGCCCGTTTAGGCTATTTAGCCTTAGCCGACCGTTATAAGACCCTTAGCCAAGGGTTTCTGCACTAGCCGACCGTTATAAGGCCCTTAGTCGGCGACTAAGCCGAGTAAAGACAGCTATTTAGCAGTGGGCCGCGGCCAGCTTAGCCGGCGGGTTAGCCACTTGTCGATATTTCATTGAACCGAATCTCTATTGTGCACTAGTTTTTAGGCGGGCTAAATTAGCCGTCGGTTTAAAAAATAAATCTAAAACCTAACTTTTGATCCGTTTGAAGTTTCAGTCACAGACATAATTTGAACAAAAACATCTTTTTAAAATAGAGAAAACCCGTTTTTCACTAAAAGTTTGGTTATATTTTTTAAAGCCGCCTTCTAAAGTCCGATTCAACAACATATACGTGTTATATATCATGTTTTGAAACTTATCACAAAAACGCAAAGGAAGACGATGAAGCTAACAAACAATGAAATCGAATTACCTCATTCATGCCGATATGAACAACCTTCTCCTCTAATGCACCCAAATCATTGATGTTGAACTTGTTGAGCGAAGTGATGCTAGAGATTGCAGTCATGGGAGTAACAACAAGGTCATCCATCACCATGTAAGTCACCAACCCCTTCACAAATCCTCCTCCCTTTGCATCCACTTCTGACTTCAAAACATACTCATCAGTAGTGGTCATTTTACTAAGACAATACGAATTCGGACAAGTGAGAGAATAAGTAGAAAGAACGCCGTTGCAATACAGACACTTGTAGAAAACGGTTGAAGAGTTCGAGGCAGGCGATGGTGATGAAACTGCTTCAGTAGGTAACAGCGGGAGTTGAGGAGAGATGATTGATGGAAGCGAAGATTTAGGTTTTAAGAGGACATCTTTATTCTGGTTAGACTGAATGTAGTCATCGTTTAAATCTGAGACGCTTTTGTAAAGCTTAGCCAAGCCACCAACCATATCTCGGTTGTCCAAGAGTCCGATGACAGAGCCGACTGGTAAAGCGAGGAGGCTAAATAGGAAATCAACGAAATCTTTACCGGCTTCTGCAAACAACACTCGTTGTCCGTTTTTGTCTATTAAAAGTTTCAAAGTTACCTTCGAAGAAGCCATTGATATGTATCAAAAACAGGTTTTGGTAATGAGGAAGAAGTTTTTCCTATTTAATTTCCATCTAATTTGGAGAGTAATTCAAGTTTTGAATTTGGAATACGATTGCATGCATGGATTGGGATATGGTTGGATGGATATTTTAAAATTTGAAATTTCAAAAGATTATGGATTTTAATTTGGATTTCATTTCGGCCTTTGTATATGTTTGGGCCAGAATGTTTTATTCGGCTACGAGTGATGGATTATGTTTGACGGCAAGGGTCTCCATGTGCAAGCTTGGACTGGATTGTAGGAGTTTGCATGTCGGGCCAAGTCTTTATGGATTATGGGCTTGGGCTGACTAGTACTGTTGAGGAATGGGTTTGTTACCTGACTACTAGTGTATTCGACATCTAGGGAGCTTTTGCAATGGACTGATTGGGTCTATATGGGTATGGATTGGTAATTTAGTAATAGGCTTTGATCTACTAAACTATATTGGAGTTAGAGGTAGTGGTGCACAAAAAAAACCGGTTTTTTTGTTAAAACCGGTCCAAACCGGCAAACCGGTTTGGGTTAAACCGGTTTGGACCAAACCGGTTCGGGTTGCCCAAAAACCGCCGGTTTCAAACCGGTTTGAGGATTTCTGAAAAAAAATCGGGTTGGGACCGGTTTTGTCTAAACCGGGTTAGGAAACCGGTTTGAACCGTTGGGCGAGTTCTAGCCGTTGGCCAACCGTTGGGCGAGTTCAATGTCTTTTGATAATGCATCTAATAATACAAATGCGGTTCAAAAACTAAAAATTAAATATAAACCCGTTTGCAACAGCGTTTTTTTCCATAGTCGATGTGTCGCACACATCATTAACTTGGCGGTGCAAGCCGGGCTTGCAATTGAAGAGGTTTCAAACTTAACATATAGTTTTCGACAAATGCTTAAAGATATTTTTAGTAACAGAAAAAGATACCATGATTATATTAAATTTTGTCGTGATACGAATAATCTTTGCTTAGGCCCGAATTGGGACGTCGAGACAAGATGGAACTCGACTTATATTATGTTTTATAGCGCTTTACGACAAAGAGAAACTTTAGAAATATTTCATGATACGCTTTCCTCAAAACCTCGTCGTAAAATTCAAAACTTTCCGTCTACAAATTGAAACATTTTAAAAGACGTAACCGAATTGCTTGAAGTTTTCAAAACCGCCACAACTTTTTTATCCGGTGTTTATTATCCCACAAGTCCATTAACACTAAAACAAATATATTTAATGGCTAACAAGTTATCTGAGCTTGAAAATAAAAGCGATCTTTTTACAAAAATGATAGAACCGATGAAAGAAAAATTAGTGAAATATTTTAAAGAAATCCCTCCCGTTATAACTTGCGCCGCCACGTTAAACCCTACCATAAATGTTTACGGGGTTGAAACCTTGATTGATAGAATTACTTACGCTTTGAATTTGGATAGCGAAGACATCCATTTTGCACAAGGCACAAAAACATATTTTAACAAATGTTTACAAGATTTATTTGATGTTTATTTACATAAATATGGTACAACTCCGACTCCACATGATACAATGGGTACATCATCAAGTGGTAGCTCGAGAGATGTTAACTTGAATTTATATAACGAAATGTTAAATGAATTTAGTAAACGTGCTCGAGGTACCACTCCGAGTAGCGAACTCGGAAGGTATGTTGGCACAAACTTTTTAGCGTTTATGCCTCCTACCGTTTTTGAGGAGTTTGATATTTTGGCATGGTGGAAACAAAACGAAGCTTCGTTTCCGATTCTTTCCGCCATGGCCCGTGATGTACTAACCGTCCAAGCTTCCACGGTAGCTTCGGAATCTGCGTTTTCTTTTAGTGGCAGGGTATTATCGATACGAAGGACTAGACTTACACCCCTAGCGATGGAAATGTGCATTTGTTTGAAGGACCATTTGGATGCGATGGATAGGATACAAGACCAAACTTCTCTCGAAGATGAAATTCAAGCCGAAGAAGTCATACACAACAACGAGGTTGATCTTGGAATATCCGAACCAGTCACGGATGAAGAACTAGCCGAAGATGCAAGGCTACGAAGCTCTAGTTCCGAAGACAACGCACAAGAATAATCAATCAATATTCCAAAAAATAAAACGTTGAACTTAATGTTTTATATTTGTTATACTTTTTGTAATGTTTTACAATTTTATCTTGTTATGTTTTTTAATTTCCGAACTATCTAAATATTAATAAACGTTGAACTTTATGTTTTAATTTTGTTATATTTTATTTTGGATATTATATTAAAAACATAAAATTTATTTGATTTTTTTTTTTAATAAAAACCGGTTTAAACCGGTTTAAGGGGCAAACCGGTTTAAAACCTACCCGAACCGGTTTGATCGGTTTACATATTTCCCTCTCTGAAACCGGTTTAACCCGAACCGGTTTGGGTCCAAACCGGTTTTGACTTTTCGTTGACCAAACCGGTTCGGGTCGGTTTGAACCGGTTTGGGTTAAAAAACCGATTTGTGCACCTCTAGTTAGAGGTGCACAAATGGGTATTTCTTAAAAACTGGTTTCGGTTCCGGAACCGGTTCCGGTTCTTTCCGGTTTCAGGTCCGGTTCCAGGTCCGGTTCTTTGTTGAAAAACAGGAACCTATGTACCGGTTTTGGTTTTTCAAGAACCGGTTCCGGTAATTCAAGGCGGGTATTTCAAGAACATATTTTCGAGTATTCAAAAAACTTAGTTAAACATATAAATAATTTAATTAAACATATAAATAACTAACTTTAAAAGTCCAATAACATTAAAAGCTTAAAATGTTACAAAATGGATAAATGTTTAAAACATAAACTCATAAACACATAGATAAATTATATAAAAAAACTAGATTGTCTGACCCGTTTGACTCAGAAAACCTTTTTTTCACTTTTAGTTTTAATCAATTTAAGTTTTACCATTATTAAAAGTTTAAGCATATACGCGTCACGAATCTGTAAAATATAGACGGATTAGTGTCACAAGACACAAGGGTAGAGGTACACAAATCGGGTATTCTCAAAAACCGGTTCCGGTTCTTACCGGTTCTTGATTGAAAAACCATAACCTATGTACCCGGTTCCGGTTTTTCAAGAACCGGTTCCGGTTTTTCAAGAACCGGTTCGGTTCCGGAAGAACCGGTTCCGGTTCCTTTGGCCGTTCCGGTTCCGGTTTTTATGTTCACCTCTAATTGGAGTTGCATCTTTTTTTGAGGATCCTCTTGTGGGCTTGGAGAACTTAGAACCTATATGCAGAGGTGCACAAAATAACCGGTTTGAAGTTTCTAACCGGTTTAACCGGGCAAACCGGTTTAAGAAAAACTAGTTCAAGACAAACCGGTCCGGGTTAAGCAAAAACCACTGGTTTGTAACCGGTTTAAGATAATCAGTGGAACATCGGGTTGAGGACCGGTTTGTCCAAACCGGTTTATGCGCTGAAAAAAAGGGACCGTTGTATAACGGTAATATAGCCGTTGGGAGGCTATTTGGCCTTTTTTTTTTGCCCCATTTGCACCCATAAATCAATATAAATAGGTGGGGGTGTTTATGGTTGATCACACCTCTCTCTACACTCTTTAATCTCTTTAACCACTCGTTAAACGCTCTCTAAACTCGCTTTAAACTCTCAATATAGTTTTATCTTGTAATGTTTTTCAATTTTCGAACTTTCCGAATATCAAAAACGTTGAACTTTATGTTTTATATTTGTTACAATTTTTTTTTTTGAATTTCTATTAAATATATTGAATTAACTTGAATTTTTAATTAAAAACCGGTTTAACCCACAAACCGGTTTAGACCCTACCCTAACCGGTTTGATAGGGTTGGGTTTTCCTTGCTTGTAAACCGGGTTAACCCGAACCGGTTTATGGCCAAACCGGTTTTGACCAAACCGGTTCAGTTTAAAAAAACTGATTTGTGCACTGTATTCATATACATTCGGGCTTGTTTGATTTTATTAGTATGTTTTATCTTGTATAGGTGTTGGGCCTTTTAGTATATTTCACTTGATTAATCTCTAGTTTTTTAATGAATATTTACCAGGGCAATGCCTATTTACCAAAACAAAGTTGGTAATGCAATAAAAAAACAATTCATTTTTGAGAACGGTATTTATTACAGCGGTCGTTAACCGCTCAAAAAATCATTTTAACCACTCTAAAAAAGCTTGTGTACTAGTGAATGTAGTAAAAAATGAGTGTTTTTACATTATTAGTGAAAATGTGATGGGGTAGCTGAGGGCCTGAGGTGTCAGTTCATAATTTTATGACCTAAAATTATAGATTTTGGAGTCAGTTCATAACGCAATGGTTGAACCTTGTTTAGTTAGGTTCAATAATAAAAAAATGCTACTTTCACTTAATTTGCTAAGTGAAATGGATGAAATTTGTTTGTAATTGTCCCATAAAAAGGCTTATGCATTTGTTATTTGATATTCTAACACTTGTAGTTAAGCAAATGATGGATTTGGTTCCATTTTGACCCGACCCAGTCATAACCTAAACCGCTTATATTACTTCAATTATTTTTTGCTCCCTCTCACAAAAATTCCTGATCGCCACTACAAGCAACTTTTATTATGGGCCTTACTATATTTTCCAAATAGTGTCCTTTTCAACTTCAAGAAGCCTAGAAGTGAAATAATCATGGATGATATTAGAGTAAAGTACCCAGATGTACCTGCGGTTTATCAAGATTTGGTCCCTAGCTTTTCAAAATTACATGGATGGTCACTGTGGTTTGCACTTTGTAACGCATTTATTCCCCAGCCAACAAATATAAAGATTTAGAAGGTCCAAGTTAGAGACTAAATACGTTATAAAGTGCAAACAACAGAGACCATACATGTACTTTTGAAAAAGTTTGTGAACTAAATACGTTACAAAGTGCAAACTTCATTGACCATTCGTGTACTTTTGTAAAGCTAGGGACCAAATCCAAAAATTTAGTAAACCATAGGGACCATCCGTGTACTTTACTCATGATATTATAAGCTTTCCATTCATGTGGATTTCAAAAGCAATAGAATGTAAACAAACTGGTTAAGTCGGATGTCAAACCCAAATGTTGCTAGATCGGGAAAAAACAAACTCATATACATGACAAAAGTCGAGATTAAACACATGTCCATCATGCGTATCAAGTTCTCTAAACAACCAAAAGCAAAAACTCATAAGATGTCGGTTTAAACAAGTCCACAACCGTCACTTACAATTACATTTAGACCTTTTTCAAATAGTCATCTTTAACAACCACTTCACCAAGGAAGACATTTGTGAGCAGAGTCTTAGAATTCAGTGAATGCTTCAATAGTTCCAAGCCCTACATCATTAGAACGAGGCTTCAAATACTTGAATGTATGTAAGTGAGGCCATGACCTTGTGGTCTAATGAAATTGATGATTGCCCCTAACAAATATGGTGTAGTAGGTGATATTTAGGCCATCCGTAGTGGATGGTGAAAGTGGAGGGCGTGATCCACATGACATAATAACCAAAGCAAAACACCCCCATCCCCCGGGGCACATGGCATGAGGGCTTTCACAGGCAAATGGGCATTCTCACACTCTTAACAGATTAAAAAAATAGTTAATTATTAAAATAATATGTTGCAGTGAAATCATTACGTAATTATTAAAAAGTATTTTAAGTTTATTTCTCTTGTTTGTAAGCCTATAAAGGCTCTTTGATTTTAGTAAGAAACAAGCAGAAAATTGGAAGAAAAAAGTCTGTCTATCTCGTCTTATTTATTTGGAATATTAACCATCTCGAATCGACGTAACATAAACCACTACAATCCTTTTCTTAACCCACGTTGGGTAAGGAAAAATGAGTCTAACACGACATGAGTTTTGATTCGTTTCAAGTTACCAACATTATAAGATATGAAAAAGGACGTCTTTGGAGCTAGAGACACCAGTTTCTAACTTTGAAATATTTAACTAATTTTCTGATTTAAGTTTTTAAAAAAGTAAACAAACTAAGATATCGAATTAATTACCTCATTCATGCCGATATGAACCACCTTCTCATCTAACGCACCCAAATCCTTGATGTTGTACTTGTTGAGCGAAGTGATGCTAGAGATTGTAAACATGGGAGAAACCGAAACCATGTACGTCACCAACCCCTTTACGAATCCTCCTCCCTTTGCGTCCACAGCAGACTTCAAAACATAGATATCATCAATAGTGGATATTGTACGGCTACATGCAGGACACCTACAAACAAAAGTAGATCGAAGGTTGTTGTTGCATGTACACTTGTAGAAAGTGGGTGTGGGCGGTGGTGTTAAAAATGGTTGAGTGGACAACAGAGGGAGTTGAGGAGAGGAGAACGGAAGCGTAGATTTAGGTTTTAAGAGGACATCTTTTTGCTGGTCAGACTGTATGTAGTCATCGTTGAGATCTGAGAGGCTTTTGTAAAGCTTAGACATGCCACCTACCATGTCTCGATTGTCCAAGAGTTTGAAGACAGTGCCGACTGGTAAAGCGAGGAGACTGAATAGAAAATCAACGAAATCTTTACCAGCTTCTGCAAACAACACTTCAAAGTTAGCTTCGAAGTTTATCAAATAGAATACAGTTAGCTTCGAAGAAGCAGGTTTTGGTAATGGGGAAGACGTACGTGCAGAAGGTTTATAACCCTGGAGATGAATATGATGGGAGAGGGAAACGGAAACGAGGAGTCTATAGCTTTTCATTTTGTTGTTTATTTTTTACACACTTAAAAGTTAAAACAAAAGGAAAAATACGAAAATTTACATTTGAACAAGAAAATACTTAAAAATGGACATTATTATTTAGCATAATAATTCATGAACATTGGTCATGACAGCCGGCTAAGCTAGCAGGCTAAAATTTTCGTGTCAAAAATTTCATTTGTTAGAGTACGAACCAATAATATGGCGACGCGTGGCAGACTTAGCCGTTTAAATGAACAGTTTTAGCCTTTAGCCGTCTAAATAAACAGTTATAGCCGTCTAATAGCCTCCGAAAACATTTTTTGAAAATCTTGAAAATTTTCGGAGGCTTAGCCGTTTAATAGACTGCTATAACTGTTTATTTAGACGGCTAAATGCATTAGACGGCTAAGCCTGTCACGTGTCACATGCTTATTGGCTCGTACTCTGACAAATGGAATGTTGGCACGGAAATTTTTTCCGGCTAGCTTAGCCGTCTTTAGCCTTTTTCGCAAAAACAATGTCCATGAAACAGGAGGCTAAATACGAATGTCTATTTTTAAGTATTTTGTTGGTCAAATGTCTATTTTCGTATTTTTCCCTAAAACAAATGTTAGAAAGCATGAAGCCATAAACATAACTTTTTTTTAATTAAAAAATAAAAAACACAATTTAATGAACTAATTCATTTAATTATAAAAAAAATAACTGAAATCTAAATATCACAAGCCCATTCATATTTTGCGGTTATTTCCCGTTTGCGTGCTAGGACGGTTGACAAAAAGTGATTCGGGAATAACGTCATGTTGTTTAAAATAACTGTTAAAGTCCCGGTCAAATGTCTCTTCACATATAGCCTCTCGTTGTTTTTCTACCAAGACCAATTTTGATTCGGCCAATTTTAACCAGATATCTTCTCGTTCTTTTAGATCTCTTTTGTGATTAAAAATCCTTGGTGAGCTTTTAAGGAAACACTCAAATTCCAATCAAGGTAAACATCATCTCTTGACGCATCACAAAAAAGGCCACTAGAGTCACCTTTGACAATCACGTTTTCTCTAATTACACCATTGCGAAAAGGGAATTTTGGAGGGAGTTTGTGAATGGTGTGGGATATCGATATTGCACAATTTAAAGACATAATCTCAATCGTAAACATTTTAATGTGTTTCTATTGAAGATGGCCAGGAAAAGGTCGCCTAGGTGTGGTCATCCAATAAAAAAAATTTCATCACAAAAGCTAAGATTGAGATAAAACACTCACATTCATGACAAAATTTGAAATTCAGATAAAACAAACTCATATTCATGGCCAAAGTTGATGACAAAAGTGGAGTTTCGGATACATGTCATTTATGATTTCATGTGGAATTTTGAAATATATTTGTCTCTAAAACGGTAAAAGCAAAAAAAGCAAAACTCATAAGATGTTGTCTTAAATTAACAAGTCCACAACCATCACTTACCACAACTTTTAGCCCTTTTTTTGGGATTGTCATTTATAGCAACCACTTCACCAAGAAAGACATCTGTTAGCACCGTCTTAGAATTTAATGAATGCTTCAATAGTTCCAAGCCCTACATCACCGTTTTCAAATACCAATAGTTAAGGTATCTAATTTGATGGACTCCCGTTCAAAAAAAAATCTAATTTGACGAAAGTTAATACCTTGAGAGGCCTAGATATAAATAATGGTGATTAAGTTCATTTATGAGTCATTGATCTGACAAAAACATACGACTGATTTTCTATCCGGAGAATATCCTAACACCAAAGAAAGAATCATCCATCCTAATTGAGGGCAATAGAGTTTTAATTAAGATCACTCAAATGGCTTCTTTTTCATCCAATACACAGAAGACTGATTCGTCTATTTCAAGTAAGTTTTCTAACCCTTCCTTTATGTGATATATTCATTTGCGACTTGTATAAATTGTTACCACATGTTGATGGAATTTCAACATAAAGTATCAATTTATACAAGTCCCAATGAATACAAAACTTACTTGAAAGAGATCAGTCTTTTGTGTATTGGATGAAGAAGAAGTCATTTGAGTGATCTTGATTAAAAGTCTATTTCCCTCTCACGTCAAGGCGGCGCCGTATTCACGTTGTTGATAAGTGACCAAAGTTTCATGTATTAAAGGGTGCAATATGTTATATTTATGCAAATTAATATGGGGAATACAAAGGTTTTGTGTAGCTATGCATGTGCAGGTATTGAAAGCTTAATGTATGATTTTAGAAGATATTATGCAAGAGATACAAGAGTTGGAAGGAAGAAGGAGGAAACGGGGCAAAAATGCAGCGTAAGCTTAATGTATGATTTTAGCTTAATGTATGATTTTGTAAGCCTACGCCACCTGGCGTAATCCTACGCCACCCAGCGTAAGCTTACGTCGCCCAGCGTAGGCCTACGCCTAACCAATTCTTTCACAGCAGGTTTCAGGGATGCGGCATAAGCCTACGCCACCCCAGCGTAAGCTTACGCAAGTTACGTTATTTTGAAGCGGATTTTCAGAAAACTGCCGATTTTGAGAGTTTAAGTGGGGGTTTCTTCCCCAAATTCGATATCACCTTTTGAATAGCAGTTTTGGGCGATTTTGGCAGAGTTTTGGAGACTAGAAACATATTATTGAAGATAGTGTCACACCCCAACAAGGCGGAAGTATGGGATGTAACCGGTATATCGCATTGAACACAAGTACAAGAGAAACTTAAAGGAAAATTGTGCATTACATTGAACCATACTACATGCTTCTAACGAAAGTACAAATACAAGAAAAATCTCTAAAACAGTACAAAGTGTCTCAATGCCTGACTACAACCAAAGTATATAATCATAACTAGAAACAATAGTTATAATCCAAAAGCGAGCCCTCATAAAAATCTCTTCTTCAATTCTGTTTACCTGAAAGCATGTTTCAAAAAAGGGTCAACTATATAAATAGTTGGTGAGTTCGCAGGTTTTACGACTCTATAAAAAGTTTCGGATAAAAATCCAAAGTGATCAAAAATCCATTGATCGAGTACACATGTATTAGACAACATATTACCATGAGCCGCAATCAAAGCCTCGACAAAAAAAAAATAAAGTACCCCATACGGAAGTCTAATGCAAACAACCGCCTAAAAAAAATTGGCTAACTTTGCGCCCAAGTGACCCTACAAGTCTGGTTGGCGCGACCAAACCATGAGCGGGGGTGTCAACCCAAGTAGTACTACTCAAAATTCCCAACGGCTACGCTCAGCTAATTGATTGCCTAAAAATTTGGGGACTTTAAGGCATTATAAAAAAATAACTCATGTAATCAATGTATCATGTAACATGTGACAAAAAAAAAATGAAACAGCTTTCCCCCAAAAATAGTAAAACAGTAAGTAAAAAGGGGCCGCGAAAACTCACCTGAACAACGTCGGTGATAAGTGTGACATAGTCAACAAAAACCGCAAAGTATGGTTAACATCCAAATTCTATCAAAGTCCAGCAGCCAAATGCAAGCAAAGTGTGGCTAGCAACTCAGTGCTACCAAGGTACGGCTAAATCCGAAAGAACCGCAAAAACATGTGTCCTAACCGAGTCCTACTAACCAAGTAGACATAAAAAAAATAGCATTTAGGACGCCTAAAGTATAAAACTGAGTCTACTACTCAAAAGTGGCTATGTAGTCGGTTGCATACCCAAAACCCGTGTACACACGTACGAATCGCTCAAAAGTTGTAAAACGAGCCTTTATATAAATTCGTGACTTTGAAACCTTAAGTTTTAGATTTTATTAATTAATATCAGTAGTTATAATGTCATATATGATAAAATCTCAAGTCACAGTTTCGTTTGACCAAAAACGCGGTTACGCGCGTAAAGTCCGGTTTACGGTTTAAAAATCTGATTCATCCGAAATTAGGGTTTTAGTGTGATATTAGCACCCAATTTAAAAGTCAACTTTTATGTTTTAAATGGGGTTATACTTCTGCCCAAAATCCCTTATAATTTTTATAAAAATTTTCCAAAATTAATAACTTTTTATAAAATTTAAATGGACCATAATTCCAAAACCATACTTAGACATAAATTTACTACTTAAAATTTATACAAATTGATCATGTATATAAATAAAAATTTCTGACAAATTTTCATATTTTTTTAATATCCAGATTATTTAATATGAATTTAATATTGTTAGAATTTTACAAATTCGGGAAAAATAGCTAAACATACCAAAACTTTACCAAATTTCTACCATATTGGTTTTAAGTAAATATGAAGTTTCAAGTCCTGATTTTATCCAGAAGTATACAAACCGTAAATCGTACGTTTAAACTTTATAAATACTAAACGTATACTTAAACAACTCCAATTTTCATAAAATTTTGACAGGAGTCTTAGTTCATCATATAACTATCACTGTCCAATTTCAAGAATTTTTCAATACTCATAAGTATTATTCTCAAATTTCCATGTATTAAACTTGTGTGAATTTTAATAAATAATATATAAAGAGTTAGATAACCAAATTTTTCAGATACTCATTTTAAAACATATTCTACTGATTAAAATCAATTTTGGGTGCTAGATCAACAATTTTTAAAAATTTATCAAAACAATTGTCGTATAAAAATAAATATATTAGTTTCATTATTTGTTTCACGTGAAACAGGGTTGGGTGTATAACTTAATAACCACTAAAAATACCAAATATCTCAAAACTAAATATTTTCGGGTTCAATTCTCAAACAATGACTTATAAAACTATTCTAACATAAAATCAAAGCTTAACGGGTAAAGTTTATACCTTCCGTATAAATGGTTCGCGTACGCGGAACCTCCCGTATCACATGCAATACGAACCAAAAACACCATTAGGATCGTTTTTATCTCCCGAGCATTCCAACATGCTCAAAATTGACATGCAATGCCGTTTCGATGGCCATGCAACCCGATCAATTTCCTGTTTTCGATCCTAGAAACTGTTACAATCTGTTCGTATTTAAAAATATACTTCCCAACATCTGATCGGAATTTCCTACGGTGAAAACATTCATATTTATTCCAAGAAACTACTGTCCAAAAATCGTAACGATCCAACGGTCGGATCTCCGGGGATCGACGATTCTTTGAGACCCAGTTTTTCAAATCCGAAAATCCGATCAGTCACATTCGAGGGTATGAAAATCATACCTAGAGAGCTCTGATCAAAAATTCCTCCGGTAGTGTTTTGCGTCTATGTGTTTACAAGATTATATCCAAAATTCATGCATTTCTAACGGTCGGATTTCCGGGGATCGTCCGATCTTTAAGACTGCGCATGCATAAAACTTTTTGGACAGATTTTAAAAACTCTTTTTCACGAATTTAAGCAAGGATTTAGAGAAATCTGAGCTTACCATTGCGTTCGTAGCGTCGAGAAATGGTTCCAGGTGAAAAACCGCATCTCCGACCACCTTCGGCCACCGCCGGAACACCGCGGACCGCCGTCGGCCGCCACCGGACCGCCACCACCACCACCTGAATTCTCTCCAGCCCTCTCCTCTCTCTCTCTAACTTTTCTCAAAGAATTGATCAAATGAGAGAAAAAGAGAGTAGTGGGGTATTTATATACCTCGTGGTCTCCGATCGCGTGCCGGTTTCTCGCTTAAACGAACCCGATAAAAAAAAATGGAGGCGTTATTTTATCCAAAAATAACTTATTATAATTTATTATTTTCCCTCGAGTCCTTGCGTCTCGTAAATATATATATCCTTTCGGATTTAAATTAAAATTTACGAAACCGTTCGACTCGGGTGTTAACGCGTATAAACTAGAACTTGATCAAATTTTTGACATTATAACACCCAAATAAATCTTGCTATTATTTTTCGTTTACTAACGAGTTCCTTTCGTTTGAAAGTATATTTCACATAATAATAATAATAATACTACTATTATTATTATTATACGAACTCGTCGAACACAGGTGTTGACCGTAAAAGTCACGGTTGTCACAGATAGATATCAAGAAATTGAAGAATCGAAGATGAATTCCACAACCATGAGCGGCTAATCCACCGGTAATCATTCTCGGGTGGATTGTTTGTAAGTTTTTAGGGTTTTTATCATATACTAGCTTTGAGAAACAATTATTGTAATCGTTTGGTTTGAAATACTTGAATCTTTGCGTTTAGTATGGTTATGAACTCACGGGAGTCGATAAATTCTTGCACCATTGACCCCGTTAGATGATAATTGCTATGAACTTCGATTTGTGTTGAATCTATTGATTAATCTAATTCTATATAGCATACATTTGTCTCGATTTCATTCGTGAATATTGTTTTATATTATTTGCCGATGATGTATGAATGTTGATGTTCTTGGTTAGATTTGGTTAATTTGATTTGGATAACCATTTGATTGTTTAAACTCATATGTTAGTGTGATAATCCCTAATTACTTGTGAACTTGAAACCCGGGTGTGATTCCTTTTTAATTATTGTTTACAACTTAAACCGTTTATTTGCTACTTGATTACTTGTGATCGTTTTGCTAGTTGATAATCATTGCTTGTTGGATTGGTTAATTTCACCTCAATCATTGCTTGTGTTTGGTCAGAAAGACCCATTGCAACTTCATAAATTACATTGTTAATTGAAGTTAATCACTGAACACAAACTCTTCGTGGTTCGACACTCTTCTTACCCTAACTAGTTTAAGGTGATTAGGACACTCTAATTCTTTATCTTTGACCGGTCCCTTCGACACCGATCAGTTGTGACCGGCCTACGTGGCACATTCACGCCTCTCTCACGATTAGAAGGCTTATTGGTGGGAAAGACGTTGAGATTAGAAGGCTTTGGAACCCTAGATTACATAAAAAAATTGAAAAAAAATAATGGTTTGCAATAAAACTGCCACATTTAAAAATCCCTATTATAATAAAAAAAAACTAAATTTTGTCACTTATTAACACCATATTCATCCTCACATTAATTTTCCCCCAAAACCACATTTACATCTTTCATCCAATATTTTCATATTTAGCTTATTTTTTTAAAAAAAATTACATAAATAAATATTTTACCAAATCAATTTCATCATTATAACCATTGACTCACATTTTTTTAAAATTTATCAAAACTGAATATTAAAAAAAACAAAAATTAAAAAATAGGATATTTAAAAAAAACGAGTTTTTAAAGTTTATTTTATCTAAAAGCGATTTTTAAAATCTTATGAATAAAAAACCAAAATTTTAATTTTACATAAAAAATTTAAAAATACTACTTTTGTATTTTAAATTAATATGTGTTAGAATAAAGTTTGTTAATATTTAATTAGTAGTTTTTTAATTAAGTTTGATATCAAATTTATATAAAAAAACGTGTTAAGATATTTATCAATATAATTTAAACGTTTTCACCCCTTTTGTTACACGGAGTTTAAAACTAGTTAAGGAATATAATAACAAAAATAGTCCTACACTCCTACCAATCAGATTATATAAATGCTAATATTCTCAACAACTGTTTTGAGTATTTAAATTATATTTTCTTCTGAAGATCGACAAAATATACAATTTACATATTTATACTTATTGTATAATATTCGAACTAGGTTAATTAGTTAAGAGGTATATATAGAAAGGCAACTAATTTTGGATGGTGATTTTTACATCACTAATTTTATTCAAACATCACTATCTACAACCGCATTGCCATTGGTGCTTGTAATCAAATACACCACAATATAATTAGGTTTTTATTTCTAAAAAGGTGTTTACAAGAAAAAATATTTATCAAATATGGTGTTGGTTGTTAAATATACATTAAAATAGGGTAAAACTTATTTATCATTTTACTAGGTTATATGCCCATGTATTACATTAGATTTTTAATAGAAAAATAAAAGTAAAATAATATACAAACAAATTTAAAATAATGTGTAAAACAAAAAATAAAATTTTTAGTTTCCTTAATTAAGTAATAATTTGAATTCAGGTTTTATATTATTTTAAAAAAAAATGAAAACATTAAGATAATTAAATTTCAAAACTCAAATTTACTTGAAATAGGAAAAATTAAAAAATTTTAATAAGAAAAAATATGATAATGACACATGACATTTCTTGGAACCATTTATTAAAATAAGGATTTTATAAGAAAAAAAAGATGGATTGTTGTTTTTCAACCTATCCATTCCGACTCCGGTGATTAAATTCAGCAACACTCACGCATTGGAATGATTAGTTGTACTTAGTTAGGATAGAGTACACTATAGGCCATTGATCCACCCGATTATCTCCATCAGCTTCAGTAGAAACTCATTATAGGTGAGAAAACCCTCTGGTCTAACCTGAAATTTTTTTTTTTCCACAAGTGAGACTTAAACACAAGACCTGCTCACTTTAATTAAATATTAGGTATCTCATCTCAACCACTTAAGCTGAAGATCATTAACACTAGCTTCACAAGATTAATTACAAACAAACACCAAATTCAGGTATCCAAACGGCAAATTAAAGAAATTGGTGAGTCATTTTCTTTTTGGTTACAATTCACTAGATTAATTACAATATTTACAAAAGGCAAACCGCAAAGCAGTTATGCGTCAGGCACAACTTTTCTATCTGGTGCAGACGTCTCCAGATGCCATGTGGTAGCTGGGTAGAGGCTATTTTTTTCGGTTTGGCAAAATGCTTTTGTGTACAGTGTATCGTCTCTCTGGAGGGCCGGAACTATAAAATATTTAGCCGAATACGTATAAATTTACACTACTGAGCGAAAAATGGGGAGGGAGGGGCATAACTATACTTCGCCCCTGCTCACAGAAGAGCCGAGCTTCACTGGATTATGTCTATATATTACATAAGCTATGCATCACCATTACATAAGCTATGCATCACCATTCCTAGTCCACACACTATGTCATGAGACAGTCTTGGTACCATGCATCTAGTAGCCAATGCAGTTTAACACTAAACATCTAGAGATTTATTTGCATTTCATACGAGACATAGCTATTGCTCAGAGTCTCAAAGCTAGTTTATTTTTTAGTTAATTTTGATTTTACTTTTAATTTGTATGTTGTATTTTTTTAATTATTTTTAACTTTTAATTTGTATGTTGTATTTTTTTAATTTAATTTATCTTTAATGTATTTTTTTATTTTTGAATTTTATTTTAAAAAAATGTTATGGTAGTTAGGGGTACCCACTCCCTTGTGCTTAGGATAGTTTAGGTTATTTAGAGATTCAAATGATGTGGCATGACATGGCGTGTGTTGATTGACTAATTCTTAGAGTATTTAAGGATAGTTTAGGGTGTCATCCCCCTCCACCCTAACCAAAAGACTTTCGGCTTTATGATTTGACATTCTTCACTCCAAGCTTCATGGTGACACGTTTAACTTTCGAGGCATATTAACCAAAGTTTATCACGAGTCGATGATAGTCCATTAGTGTTATTTTATTATTATTCTTGTTATTATTAGTTTATCTAGTATTTAAGACTCTAGGATATATATAAATCAAATTAACCTTCTAATTTTTTTTAACCACAAACTCACACACTCTAAATCTACTCTTAAATCTACAAATACGAAAAACTGAAGACTGAGAACATCAAAAGTAGTAAACAAATGATAAAATCGAATCACCTCATTCATGCCGACATGAACAACCCTCTCCTCTAAAGCACCCAAATCCTTGATGTTGTACAAGTTGAGCAAAGTGATGTTAGAGATTGCAGACATGGGAGTAACAACAAGATCATCCATCACCATGTACGTCACCAACCCCTTCACAAATCTCACCCCTTTGCATCCGCTGCAAACATGTTGGAAATCAGGCCCAAGAAAACGAACTTTGATCTCAAAGATCGACTCTTTATTGATAAAATTCAACTCACAGATTGGAACCAAAACTTGGGTTCGACACTTTTTTATTGAACAAAAAAAAACTAGACTCTACCTTAATGGTTTACAAGATCCTATTTAAACTAAACATAAACATAATCCCAATCTAATACGTAAACTATTAAACCATTTAAATAAATCAAATACTAATCCTAACATAACTCAAACATAATTAAATAAATAATAACTAACTGATAATTTAATACTTTCAATTTATATCTTCTCCTTTTTTTTCTCCATATGAATCCATATTTTTTGAATCATTCATATCCAATCCAAATTAGACCAACATTCTCCCCTCTAATTTTGATTCTGATTCACTTGACCTCGGATCTTCAATTCCCAGCAAACCACGCAACCCCCGAGTCATACTTTCAAGTTTATCTTCATACTCATTCACGCCATTAAAGCTAGTGTTATCAAACTCTGGTTCATTTTCTAACCCATCACCAAAGCTCCACATTGAACTTTGTTTCCTGCTTGGAAACTCTTCTGGCTTACATATGTTTAATAAAGTCGGTTCATCATCTTCACTTTGAACTAGATGAGCCTCTTTTTGTTTTTGATCTTGACATTCATTCGCATAATGTCTATATCTTTCACACTTAAAACACTTGACCTGTGACCTATCCCTGTTTTGACGTGGCTCCCTTTGATCATCGACTGTGTTATTTCGGTCCCCCTAGCTCTACCATTCCCGCGACCACGTCCCCGATCAGTCCGTCAATCGTCAGAACTCGCAGCAACAGTCCGTCGGCTGCGATTTTTGTCACCTGATTGAGCAAACAACAGCTTTCCTTAATCTTCTCTTAGCTTTTCCTTGCCTCAAATTCTCTCTTCGTAGGCCTTTAACCTCCCGATCACCTCATCAAATGGCATAGTATCTAGGTCAGAATACTGCTCGATCGACGCCACAATCTGAAGAAACTTATCTGGCATAGAATCGAGCAACTTGGTTACTAATCTCTCTTCTTCAATGGTTGAACCAAGGCTCCTTGCCTTCGATACCAACCCGCTCAGTCGTCTGGCAAACTCATCAACCGTGTCTTCATCTTTCATCTGAAGTCCTTCAAACTCCATTCTCAGTGTTCGGAGGCGAGCCTTCTTTACCCGATCCACCCCCAAATACCGTGTATTGAGGGCATCCCAAACTCCCTTTGCATCTTCATGTGTGGCAAGTTGCAAAACAATCTCTTCCGGTATCGCTTGAAACAAATAAGCCCGAGCCGTCTTGCTCTTCCTTGCATCCACTTGGGCTCCGGCTACGGGTTCGATGGTTTCCCACAATCCGTTAGCTTCCATTATTGACTTAATCTTTACCACCCAGATTGGGTAGTTCATGGTGGTCAGAATTGGAACTTGAAACGTCATACCTCCTTGTTCTCTAACGGGTACAATTGCACCTGCACCTATACCTGCCATATTTTTTTTGCTGTGTTTTTGGGAAGAAGAACAGCAAAGTTGTTAACAACTGCTTTCAAATAATTGAAACCTCCACTGGAAACCTTTTGAAAACAATTCTCTTCGTCACCACAAAAAAAAACTCAGAATATATTGTTTGTTTAAAAACAAATCAGACAAACAACCAATAACAAAGTAGAGATATCTTCCTTAGCAATCCAATCACAAACTTCTTAGTCATTGCCGATTACCACTTGCAAAATCCTTAGCGATCTAGAAGCTATACCGTCAATCGATTTCGCCGTAAACCGAACACCGTTGCCGCTGATTCTCGTCGATCACAACCGACGGGTAAGAGCTTAACCTTGCTCTGATACCAATTGTTGGAAATCAGGCCCAAGAAAACGAACTTTGATCTCAAAGATCGACTATTTATTGATAAAATTCAACTCACAGATTGGAACCAAAACTTGGGTTCGACACTTTTTTATTGAATAAAAAAAAACTAAACTCTACCTTAATGATTTACAAGATCCTATTTAAACTAAACATAAATATAATCCCAATCTAATACGTAAACTATTAAACCATTTAAATAAATCAAATACTAATCCTAACATAACTCAAACATAAATAAATAAATAATAACTAACTGATAATTTAATACTTTCAATTTATATCTTCTCCTTTTTTTTCTTCATATGAATCCATATTTTTTGAATCATTCATATCCAATCCAAATTAAACCATCAAAACATACCTATCATCAAACAGTAACACACTGTACGGTCACAAAACCAACCACCAAAAAAAAAAACTGTTAAATTGCATACACACTTGAAAAAACTAGTTGCATATTTCAGAGTAGGCGATGGTGATGAAAATGGTTCAGTGGACAAGAGAGGGAGTTGAGGAGAGAAGAACGGAAGGGTAAATTTGGGTTTTAAGATGACATCTTTTTGCTCGTTAGATTGTATGTTGTCCCTTTTTGTCTATTAGAAGTTTTAAAGTTATCTTTGAAGAAGCCATTGATGAGTAGCAAAAGCAGGTTTTAGTAATGGTGAATAAATTAGTATATTAATATAAAGTTTGCCAAATTGTTTCGGTTTGTAAAAATATTGTTTGAAATAGCTCCCGAGTCTCATTTAAGAAATAAAAAAAGGAAAAGAAATCTTTTGTTTCAAAGGTTTTTTAAGAAAAAAAAAATGGAGCATATTCTTAAATCAAACGCGTTTGAAGATAAATGTATGAAGAAAAAGAAAAAAAAAATTCCTTTTAATAAAATAGGGAACACAGCGAAAAAGTTTTCTAGAATGATATAATAGTATTTAAAATAGGCTAGGTTTTGAAAAGGGGACTATTAATCACACACGGGAAATGTTAATCGTACTTTGTCATATACGCATCGTATAGGGCAATACGATGCGTATAGCCCTTCACAAATTCCCGTGCCCGACATTCTCTTACAACCTGTCATTCAAACCTCGTATACGCATCGTATAGGTCAATACGATACAGTTTAGGATACGAGATTCCTTCTGCCACTAAACCCATCACATCGTACCTTATACGCATCGTATTGGGCTATACGATGCGTATAAGGCCCAAATTTTGTGTATTTAACAATGCATAATTCTCATTCGAACCGAACGAACGTATGATTTCCAAAAAAAAACTATAAACATATCTTGGTGGTGGGATGGTAACTACGGTTTTCAGGTATATTCTAACGAGTCGGTGGAAAACAACCCGCAAAGTTCTGGCGTTCAAGAGGTGAACCGGGAGGAGGTCTCGTCCGACGTTTATTCTCATCAACGGGTAAGGCTTCCGGATTTGAACGAGCCACTGAGCAATCCCGAGTTCGTATACAGTGAACCGTCTTACCTTACACAGCCCACGAACGACTACGTATACGGTGAAGTCTCATACCCGACACAACAAACCGACGACTACGTATACGGTGAAGTCTCATACCCGACACAACAAACCGACGACTACGTATACGGTGAAGTCTCATACCCGACACAACAAACCGACGACTTCGTGTCCGAAGACGAGGAACAAAACCATCAAAACGTGTCGTATAAAACTGACCAAAATTTTCAGTCTCGTGAACAGTTGGTGGATTAGGCGGTCAGGATAGGACGTGAGAATGGTTACGTCCTTGTCACCCGACGATCGAGGAGAAAAGGCGACGATCTGACGGAACCGTTTATCAAGGTGCGGCTTGTGTGTGACCGTCACGGCGAACGTGCGTCTACTGCCACGGTTAGACGTGCCGGTAGCAAGAAAATAGGTTGTCCCTTTAAATTAGAAGGAGAGTACCAAGAAAATACTGGTGATTGAAAATTAACGGTGAAGGATGACAGTCATAACCACGATCCTAGTCAACATCTTGAGGCGCACTCCTTTGCGAGGAGACTGTCTCAGTCGGAACAACTTTTGGTGGCGAAGTTGTATTCACAAAACATGTTGCCACGAAACATTCTGGCAACTATAAGGGAACAAAACCCAGAGAGTAGTTGCATTAAAAAGGACATTTATAATGCGATACAAAAGATAAAAAACGAAATGAGAGTCGGTGAAACTTCAATGCAGATTCTGGAAAACCTGCTTTCTTCTAAAAAATACGTCTACTATACTCGAGAAGATCCTGCCACAAATATTGTGGAGGAGATATTCTTTGTTCATCCGAAATCGTTTGAGATGTGGCGTGCGTTCCCGCACGTGTTGATGATCGACGCGACTTACAAAACAAACATGTATAGACTTCCATTTGTCCAAGTGGTCGGTGTGACCTCCACACACCAGTCGTTTTGCGTCGCTCATGCATTTATATCAAAAGAACGAGAGGAAAACTTCGTCTGGATGCTACTGCAAATAAAAGCAATGTTGCAAAAGTGTATGGAGCCGCGTGTGATAGTAACAGACAGGGACAAAGCTCTTATGAACGCATGTGATAAAATATTTTCGGATTGTTCGAAGAACCTATGTCGGTGGCACATACACGAGAATATCGCAAAACATTGCAGGGCATCATTTACAGACGAAGATTGGGCAAATTTCAAGTATTCATGGTTGGTATTATGTGAGTCCCCACGCCAGATATATACCAGTACAACTTCAACCGGCTTTACGAACGACTGTATGCTGCCAAACGAGGAAGTAAGTTTTGAATATTTAATATTTTCAGTATTGAATAATTATTAAATATTTAAATATTTATTTAATATTTTTCCAGGAGTTATACATTATGTGACTAAAAATTGGTTGGACCCGTATAAAGAAAAGTTTGTATCCGCCTGGTCCAACAAAAACCTCAATTTTGGTCAACAAACAACGAACCGAGTCGAGAGCCAGTATTTGCTTTTAAAGAGTTATCTTAGAAATGCTAACAACTCCGTAGATAGACTTGTTGGGTTTGTTGATGAAATTGTAACAGATCAATATTATCAATTACAGTTTGCGTTTGGAACAAGCCTCATAAGAAAAATAGATAGCCACATAGCTATTGAATTGTTTGATAACCTGCACGGTAAGGTTCACATAAAGCTCTAAATTTGTTAGAAAACGAGTGGTACAAGTTATCACATATACGGAAACAAAATGCAACGTGTGGTTGCCAACTTTTCAGTAGTTGTGGGTTGCCGTGTGCTTGTCGTCTGGCAAGTATCGAAGCTACATGTAAACTGTTTTGACTTTGGAATTTGTGAATGTTTAATTTTCAAAATTTTCTGACTATTTCGTTTCAATACAGGTGGCAGAATCCCGCTAGATGCGTTGGACGTCTTCTGGAGGAAACTTGATTTAAAACCGTCGTTTGTCGATGATGAAAATGTAGACGTGGATAAAGTACTTGGTCAAGTGAGAAACAAAATTATTTCAGAACCTGATCAGGTCAAAAGAAGTATGCTGTCGAGAATCGCAGGGGTGGTTTTTCCGAGCAAAAGTAACAAGAAAGCGCCTGTGGTACAAGAAGATACTCGCGGTCGTCCAACTTTGAAAAAGCAACAACAAAGGAAACAGGATGCCGCGAGAAACAGCTCATTCACAGGATCCCAACAAAGCAAATGTGACCCTGCGAGACACAGCTCGTACATTGCGTCACAAGACTCGATACAAGCGAGTTCGGTCATTCAACACCGTCGTCCAACGAAGGGTAAAGGAAAGCAACCACAAGATGATAACGCCTATCTTGGTTTTCCATTGATTATGGGGAAAGATGCGGTTAACAATATAAATTGTTTTAAGGATTCGATACCGTCTGTCTTTCATCCGTACATTTCACATATACAGGATGTAAATCCCGACGGTAACTGTGGTTTTCGATCGGTAGCTTTGGGCTTAGGGTTAAATGAAAACATGTGGCTTTTTATCAGACAACAACTTCTACAGGAGATGGACAATAAAGAGGAATGGTGGAGAACTGTTTTTGACAGAGTCGCCTTTCAAGAGTATGATATGCTACGTCACACAATAGGTTGGCAGGATGTGAAAGCCGCACCAGTTAGTCGTTGGATGTCGATGCCATACACAGGACTCCTAATTGCTCAAAGATTTGGGGTGATTGTTAATCTTTTAAGCATCGCCGGTAATCAAACATTTTTTCCATTGTGGTTTGGTCCAAACGTTCACGCTCAACATCAAACTGTATCATTAGTTCACGTCAACAGGGCTCATTTCATCCACGTCAATTTAGACGGAGATTTTCTGATTCCCACGCCGAATGCACTTTGGAATTTGCACCGAAATGATGATGCAGCAAAATGGGAAAATATATACAGTGATCGTATTGAACGATTTTAGGTTTGAACTTAAGAACTATACGCCACGTATAGGGCCATACGTGGCGTATAGTTCGTCTTAGGAAGACGATGAAGCCATACGCCACGTATAAGTCTATACGCTGCGTATGGCTAAGATTACCCGGTCACATGCCTGCGTATGGCCTGGTTTGAGTCGCGTATGGCTTGGTTTACCCGGCAACTCGCCCGCGTATGGCATAATTGGCCTGCGTATGGCTTATTTTGCCAGGCAACCGCCTATACGCCACGTATAAGCCTATATGTGGTGTGACAATTCGGACTTTTAGGGTTAACCCCGTTAGTAATCCAGTTAAATATTCCATTAAATCCTAACCCAGTTAAACTAATCTTGAATCCTAGGGACTAAGTCTATCATTTCTTAATCTCAAACTACAAGGACTAGTTCTGCCAAGTCCCAAAACCAAAATTTTGACTTTGAAAGTCAAAATAGAAAGTGTTGTATTCCTATTTGACTTTTAAAGTCAAACGACCCATGTTCTTGACCCAAATCCAACCCGTAACCTTCAATTCGTTCAATTTCGCGGCTGTTAAGACTTGTATTGATGAGCTCGCCCTCATCATAATCATCTACGTACGTTATAACATCCCACATGATTAAAATTTAACGACATTAACTCTATTTAAACCGAAACCGTCGAACCATACAAGAACACCTCAAATCGATCAAATGCATCTACCATTTTTGCAATCAAACAACCTGCGCATACTAGACGAACACCACTGATCTTTTCCCCCACATCAGTTTCGCCGGAGAAGCAGTCAGAGTCACTGGAGACTAAACCATTCGAGGTCGAAACCCTAACTAGTCGAACTCCATCAATCCGACATCAATTGAGGTAACCAAACACACATGTAGACTCGCTTTCACCCGTAAATCGAAAGCCCTAAGCTAATTCTGGTCTATATCATCGTATTAGTCAAGTACTGAATCTAGGGTTCATCGTCTAAAAGGCTTAATCGAAATCAACCCTAGACTCAACCTCAATGCAATCGAATCATAGGGTTAGACTCGCAATCATTAACTCAATGAAAACCCTATGATCCCGACCCTTAATCTTATCAAATTTAACCGAATCGAACTCATGTTAGAATCTAGGGTTTTCGGGATTTCAATTGAGTAATTAACCAACCTAAACATGTTGTTTTTGAAATTAAAAACACCCACAGGTTCGAGGTGGATTGATGATCAAAACCCCTAAACCCTTGTTGCAAATCATTGTTGAAATCGATGGATTTAGGGTTGAGTTTGAAATCGGGTTCGTGTTAGGGGGAGAACACAGGAACCTCGGGTGTTAAAACGATTTGGAACCGGGTTGTGTTGCGATTACCCAAGCAGGTGGGCTGGTTAAGTTGTTCGACTGATGGGGGGGAGACCCGGGTTCGAGTCTCTCTGCCCCCATCTTATTTTTGAGCCACTTTTGTATATTTTATTTAAATAAAATCAAAACATATATTGTTATATTAATATATTAACGTGTTTTGAAACTCGGAAACAACCAAAGGCTCGGAATTTATTTTATAAAACATTTTTAGAGAATTTTAGTGATATTAAAATAATATATTAATTATATTATTTCACAAAATTAATATTTAATTTATGAAAACATACAAACAATTGTGTTTATATTAATGTTCGGGTTTAGTTTTATAACCGTTTTAATATTATTTTTCACTATTAAAAATAATTGTTATATATTATTTTCGTCGCATTAACGAGCATTGTGGAACGCTTAGAAATTATAAATAATATAATTAGTTATGTTATTACCCCCGTAATTATATTCTTAAATAAAAATAATATATTATTATTTTTGCCACACAAATAGTTATCGTATTAACTATGTAAGATTAAAAATAATATAATAATATTATTTTTCTAGACTACTATTTAATGACAAAACGCTCGAATCTAGTTATTATATATTATTTGTCATTCATCGCGAAACGCATTCATCCTAACTTGGAAATCCGTATTCCCGTAAACACGTTCGTTTACTCGTTGATCTTTAGAGCGTTCCCTATAGGACGTTCCTTATTCCGTGTCGTCGTCACATATTCCATTTTATCCCTAATAATTATGTTGTAATTCTAGGGCATTCATGAGCCGTGTCGGGCTAACGCTTGAGATTCCAATCTCATACTTGTGTGATTACCTCCTACGCAATCGGGTGAGTTTCACGGCCCCTTTTTACCTGTTTTACTATTGGGGGAGAAACATGCTTACACACAAACGTATTTTACTTGTTTTACTGTTGAGGAAGAAACAAACATGAAACATCAATTATCATACTTTTACTTGTTTTCCCCGTGGGGGAGAAACAGGTACGCAAGCAAATACTATTTTTCCCGCCAGGGGAGAAAACATGACGCAACTATTTGATTATGGTACTTTATATGATATCACTATTGAGACTAAGCGTAACATGCTATCACAGAAAGTCCTCATCTTATTTCGAACCGTTAATATGGATCTTAGCGAGGTAATGTTTAGTAGTACTACTGGGTTTGACAAATCCCACCCGCGTTAGTCGCGCTAACTCGATTGGATATCGAACGGGTGAAATGTTAGCCTACTCACATGTGCCAGAGTTGATAGACCTGGCAGGAGGCATATAAACACAGTCAGCTTCGGTTGCGAGCGTTTTAGTAAGACATGAACATAAGTTAGCTACCTATAGATATGCATATTGAATGTACATAATCTGGCAAACACTGTCTTATTACAAACTTGAAACCTGTGAACTCACCAACCTCGTGTTGACACTTTTTCTTACATGTTTCTCAGGTCGCTTTGGCACAGGTTGCGCACTTAGGACATGCATGGAGTCCTACTGTCATATCATTCATTTCAAATATTTTAAACAGTTTATTAAATTACATTAATTGACGCTTGTTACGTGTAATTACGTTTGACTTCATTGTAACGTTTATGCTTCCGCATTAACTCTGAACTTTTATGTTATGACATTTCAAGTCCCATATAGTGTTGTTTGATGTAACTAATGACTGAGATCCTGGTGTGTCACATCCCTAACGGTAAAACTCCGTTAGTGGAATTTGGGGGTGTGACATGTGGCGTATAGGATTTTAAAAAATTAATAATAATAATTATTATTTATTATTTAAAATAAAAAAAATTAATTATTATTATTATTTAAAATTTAAACAATATATTATTATTTCAATTAAAAACAATATATTATTATTTATTATTTAAATTAAAAACAATATATTATTATTATTTATTATTTAAAAATTAAAAACAATTAATTATTATCAGATATGGCGGATCATGATGATGATATTGAGATGGATCAGCTAGACGATCTTGCGCACTACCCTTTTCTGGATTTTACGCCCGATACGGAGGCTTATTCCCATTGCCAGAAGCTCCGGGAAAGTGCAGATGGGTCCAGGTATGGCGGTGGATTGGGCCCTCCTCGAGGAGGTGCAAGAGGCCGAGCGAGCTAGGGCCATCATCGGTCAGGACACGCCATGGTCGCGTCTTTTTGACCTTTCTTTTGAGGAGACATACCGAGAGCTGGTCGTCGAGTTTATTTCGACGTTCATCTACTCAGAGACTGGGCTGCAGCCTCTACCCGGGGTGGCGTCGGATATTGATCCGAATCGTATTTCTTTTTCTATTTTTGTGTTTACCGTCAGACCCTCCGTCAGTGGGCCGTCACGACGGGCTTATACTACGAGCCTGAGACGGTCACGCCGCTTTTCACCGAGGCGGTGACGGAGGTGGACAAGGAGGAACTCCTTGTTTTTTGGGGCTTGATTTTAGATAGTCCTTGGTTTGGTACCAAGGGGAGGGTCTCGGGTATTAGAGACCCTCTGTATAGATATATGCACCGGCTTATTTCGACGTCGATCGCACTGCGTCTGAAAATCCGTGAGTGGTGCACTGATAGAGATCTTTTCTTCCTTTTCTGCCTGCTTACTGGGAGGCGGTGCGACCTGTCCACGAGCATGGCGCTTTATTTTGCTTCTGCCTATATGCGACAGAAGCACAGACTTTTATATGGCGGTGCTTTCATCAAGCATATCATGCGGTCGGTCATACCATTTGACGACTATGAGCCTGCGATGTTACCGCCCATTCCCCCTATCCGATTAGATCGTCACACGGCTAGCGGCATGCGCATCACGCACCGATTCCCGCAGGGCCTTCGGTTCGTGGGGGCCGTTCAGGACCAGGTTTGGGTCCCGTTGCCGCAGATGCCTGGACAGGGGGACCCGCCTATGCCTCAGCCGCTACAGGGTGTGGCGATTGAGGACGAGCCGCCACACGTCGAGCAGGTCCACGAGCATCCGCCACAGCAACCCCGACACGTACGTCTGTCTGTTAGGCTGGATAGGGCTACCCAGGCATTGCTTGATGGCCTTGTTGCCGACTCACGGCGACAGGGTCGTCAACTCGATCGCATGGAGGACCTGATGATGTGGGCGGTTGGACAACTCGTGAATCAGTCACGAGCCGCCGGCATCGAGCCACCCCCACTACCACCGCCACGTCATTATCCGGACGACCCCGTTCAGGGTGAGGGCGGGGCGGGTCAGGGTGACGGCGAAACCGGTTAGGTTTAGTTCTTTTATTTGTATTTTGTTGTATGTAAAACATTTTGATGTATATATTTAATTTTTTGATGTAATGTATATAATTTTAGTTTATTTCTTTAGTTGTAATGTTTAATATTTTGTTTGGTTTGTAATGTTTAATATTTTGTTTGATTAACAAACTTATATTAACAAAATTATATAAATTAAAATAAAAATAAACAAAATATAAAAAATATATATATATATAATTAAATAAAAAATACCTATACGTGGCGTATAGGTCAATACGCCACGTATAAGATTCATAAAACTCTCAAACCTTCCAACTTTTGAATCAAAAATATAACCCGTGCCTCATACGCTGCGTATAGGTCAATACGCCACGTATTGGACCAGCCGCCAGACAGAGAATGACACGTGACATTCTATTGGCAGTGACTGAACTCTATACGCCCTCGTATTGACCTATACGAGGGCGTATAAGACGGCGGTGGGTTCAATTAGCAATATTCCGTGTGCGATTAGAATCACCCTTTGAAAATCATGTCCTAGTACGTTATCGTAGCTCTCTACCTTTTTGTTTCATTTCATCTACAGTAATCATAAACACTTTTTTGATTATGGATGTTATATTTAAAAATAAATTAAAAAAAAATATCTACTCTATCTTGTTTTTTATATTTTTTTTCTTATACTTAAATTATAAAAATAATATATATGGGTTGATCGAATTGTAATGACAAAATATTATTAACTACCATTTAATTAAAAGGCTTGATGATCATAATTTTAATACTTGGAAATACGTACTTTTAATATTTGAGTACAACAAATCTAATTTAATGAAAATCTCTTCATTGGGATCAAGATTAGTCGGAGTTTAGTTTATTTGTGTAGCAGGTAATTTATTCCTAACGAACACAATTACTAAGGTCAGTGGCATTTGCCACCAACAAAATAAGTCCTTCAACTTTAACAAATTATCAATATTAACCCTTTAACTTTTTAAATTATTATTTTTATCCCTTTAAGTTTTTAAATTTTTTTGCCACCAATCAAAACAAGTGTTTTCAAACCAGGACCGGACCGACCGGGACCCGGACACTTAGGCGGTCCGGTTTCATGTGTTGAAACGGGCCTGCAACGACCCAGCCAGTTGGGCCGTAAACCAGTGGTCGAACCAGAAAACACAGTGGTCGAACCGGAACCATTCTGAAACAACTTGGTCAGACTACTGCAATTGAAGAGGGCTACTTTGTTTTATAGAGAGGAGAGGGCCAGTGAATTCTATCTTCAGGTCGATGTGGGATAGTTTTGGATATTGAAAGTAAAGAGAGGAAAGAAATAGATTAAAAACCTCAACTTGAGATTCGAACACAACCTACTGATTGTAGTGAACTAGACACTACCATCTGTGCTAAATTAAATTTGACAAAATTCTAACTCAGAAAGTATTTGCACTTAGTTTAATCACAGGAAGTTATATTTAAAATATTATGCTTAATTTGATCACAGGAATTTCTATTTATAGTTAATTTTTTATATTATCTATATTTATATACTTTTAATATTGTTTTTTTACTTTTAAATTATTTATTACGTCGTCCGGTTCTTAAATCCGGTCCGACCGGTTCGACCGGTCCGACCAGTGAACCTCTAAGCGGTCCGGTTCGTTGTTCGGTCTGGTTTTAAAAACATTGATCAAAACTTATCCCCAACTTTGTTAAACTGTTAAAACTAACCCTTTTAACATTGTAAAATGTAACTTTTACTCCATTAAGTTTCTAAATTTTAAAGTTTACCCCCTTTTAGTATGCATAATCTGACTTTTTTTTCTCAATAACATTCATTCGTTAATTAAAAAAATTTTGTGGTTGTGTATTTTTTTTTTCTTGGTATCCCGGTATACTTTTTTTGTAAAAACATAGTTTTCAAAATAGGGTGTTCTTTTAGGGATTGTAGGTTATTTCGACTGACGGTAACGTGTTGGTACCATGAACAATGAGACCCACATAGACTGAAGATCATTTGTACCGTTATATAGCTGTGTTTTTATCTGTGATTCGATCTCCACAACCGACTCGCCGTAACTTCATACGTTTATTTTATGTATTTAACGACGTTTCTTTTTTAAATTAAACACGTTAATGTCACCGTCACAACTGTTTAAGGTCTGTCTCCCGCCTTTTATTATCGTAGGTTATAGCGACTGAAATAAACGTGTTGGTATCGCGAAGAATGAAACCGATACCAATCGAAGAACGTCGTTGTCGTTATTCAACAGTTTTCTATTCATGTTTCGGTCCCCATAACTGAGTCGTCACAACTTCATATTAATATTACCGCCGCAACGCGCGGGTGTCGAATACTAGTTGAAACTGAATTTACGATTAAAGCTTTTATACATGGTCCACGATTTTGTTATTGAAACCAATGTTTTAAAAACCGGTTTTTAAATTGTACCAGATTAGGCTAAAAAATGATTCAACCGGTTGTATCGGGTTATACCGAGTGATTCAATCGTGTTAACTAGTAAACATATAATTTCATAAAAATACAACTCAAACTCAAAAAATAATCCAAAAATACATGATTGCATGATAAAAATTAATCCAAAAGTTAATCCATAATCAAAATATAATCCAAAAGCACTCAATTTTTCAATAAAGTTTTTTTTTTAAATAAAAGTGAATAATTGTTTTATGTTATTGGAGTGTGAATGCATTAATTTCATTATTACTTAAAAGATAAAAATTCAGCATTATCGTCATCCTAATCAAAAAGAGCATAACTATTTTCGTTTTCTATAATATTAAAAAAGAATTTTTATCGCTTAAATTTTTTAAACAATTTTTTTAAGTTTAAACATAAAATTTTACTTGTAACTAAAACCGGTACAGCGGTATAACCCGGTATTACCGACGGTTCAACTAACATATCGGTTTTCCAATTTACTAGGCTCAAACTTACCGGGCTAGTGGCCGAGATCCGATTTAACCGGTTTTTAAAACATTGATTGAAACTGAATTTACAATATTGATTTTCCTGTAAATAAATTCTTTTCTTTTGTATACAAGTAATTAATACTCGAAGACGGAAGTCTTGTCAATAGTCCCTAGGTTTTGCATTGAGTGGTCAAGTCATCGTCAGACTAGTCGAATCAACCATGGGATGCGTGCTTTTTTTATTCCTTTTTTTAATTTCAAGAGAAGGGGTATTTTTTTAGAAAGCAGAAGATTTTTATTAAACAAACCCAACTATCAAAAATCTAGAGGGATCATATCAAGAGAAATTAAAACAGTTAAATATGGAAAGCACACCAATTGTCTCAATCTATTGTACCTATGGAGGATCTGTTTTTCATCCATATATAACTCGTGCTCTTTAGGGCTTCAATCAACCGGCTAAGTGATACCCTTCGATCTTCAAAAACAACCCCGTTTCGCATTCTTCAAAGGCACCAAAAAACTGCAAGGATGACTACGTGGGTAGCTTTATTTCTATTATTATTATTAACTCCAACAAATTTGGACACCTCCAACAAGTCTCTAACCGAGAACGCGAAAATAGGAGGGATGTTGCACCATGAACTGACAAAGGCCCATAACATAGACGCGAAATAGCATGCAGTGAATAGATGTTCCGAGTCCTCGGGAACCTGGTTACATAGAGGGCATAGAGCAGAAATTAAGTTGACATTCCGTTTTGTTAAGGCAGGCCGAGTAGGGACCCTGTCGAGTTCCGTTCGCCACACAAAAATATTGACTTTTTGGGGCACCCAACAACGCCAATTCATTATATAGCTGTTTTTGCAAGAGGGGAATAACTATGAAGTAATCGCCTGAGAGATTTTACCGAGAAACCCCCCTGAGTGTCCGGTTTCCATACCCAAACCCCATTAGACTCAACAATCATATCTTGAAGACTAGCATTCAAATTCCGAAGAGAGATCTCAAGTTTCTTGATATTGAACCATACCCCCGGGATATTACTTCTCCCCGGGATAAGAGATGGATCCCGAGTGGGATGATGAATACTACTAATGACTTCTTTCCATAACGAATGAGACTCCGTTTTAAAACGCCACCACCATTTCACGAGAAGACTTATGTTAAGGCTTTTAAGAGATCCAAGCCCTAATCCACCTTCTGTTTTGGGAGCACATACTCTATCTCAACTAACCCAATTGATTTTCCAAGTGTTTTTCGCTCCACCCCACTGGAAATTTCGTCTGATCCTTTCCAGTTCATTAACAACTTTATCGGGGGCCTTATAGAGGGAAAAGTAGTATACTAGAAGGCTCTCCAACACAGATCGAATAAGCAATTCTTAGCTTTCCAAACCGATAACCTAGCCTCAAAGGTATCAATGACGTGCCTCCAATTTTTTGACAAGTTCATGTTTGCCCTCACCGTTAGTCCGAGATAAGAAAAAGGAATAGAGCCCACCTTACATTGGGCTTTAGCAGCAAATTCAGCAACGCAACTTTCTAGGACATTAACACCCATTAAACTGCATTTTTTTTGATGTTCAATTCCAGCCCTAAACAAAGTAAAAACTCCTCATAATACGAATTAAATTTTCTAAATTGGTGCTTGCCCACTCCCCCACTATTATAACATCATCAGCAAAGAGGAAATGGGATAGAGTTGGTCCATTACAGGGCATTCTGATGCCTCGAAAAATACCTAAGGACCTAGCCTTGTTGAACACCCAATTGAAAGCCTCCACTGCCATTAAAAAATGAAGGGAGACAATGGGTCTCCTTGCCGAACCCCTCTAGTGCACATGAACTCCTTAGAAGGAGACCCATTTTCCAACACAAAGGCTTTAGCCGATCCGAAAATACCTATAACCCAAATACGCCATTTATGAGGAAAATTCATTTGCTCTAGAATAGAATCCACAAAACTCCAAGAAATGGAATCAAAGGATTTATTAAAGTCCACTTTAAAAATGAGGGCCTCATTTTTTGTTTTCTTGAGCCATGAGAGTACCTCATTAACCACCAAAGGCCCATCAAGGGTGTTACGTTTTGCCAAAAAAGCAGTTTGAGAGGGCGAAATTACCGAGCCGATCACACTTTTGAGACGATTAGCGAGAGTTTTAGCGAAGATTTAGCTTATACACCCAATAAGTGAAATAGGACGATGTTCGTCAAAGAAGGAGGGATCTTTCACTTTGGGCACCAAAGTGATGAAAGAAGAGCAGCAGGCACCACTAATTTTGCCTTCAGAGTGAAACGCATTCATAATGTCAACTATATCCATCTTTAGCAGGTCCCAATAATGTTTTATAAATGCAAAATTGAAACCGTCCGGTCCAGGTGCTTTATCTACCCCACAATCCCACACCGTCATTTTTATTTCATCAAGGGAGAACGGAGTAATTAGAGAATCCGCCTCAGAATCACGTAGCCTGTTGATACCTGAACAAACAATTTTGGGCCTAAGAAATATTATTTCCTTGAACCTTTCACTAAAAAACCCGACATGCCTCATTCTTTACATCTATCGGATTAGAAGTCCACGAACCATTAATGAGAATACCATTAACTCTGTTGGAAGACATACGCGAATTGAAGATACCATGAAAAAAATATGTATTCTCATCTCCATCCACAGCCCACTTAGCACGAGATTTCTGTCGAATGTCTTTCCACCTTCTGATTTTCCATTTCTAAAAGTTTCTTCTTAATGTCTAATCTTTCTTTGCTTTCCTCTTCTGTAAGACCAATTAATTACGGATCAACTTTACATAATCCTTTTCTTTCTGCTCCAAATAACTACTGCACCTTCTAGCACTCTTCTACATAATAACTACTTTACGGAGCCGTGCAAATACACACTTCAAGACTGTAGTCTCCGTTTTCGAATGAGCTGAGGTTTATTTTTAAGAATTACAACTGATAGCGAGAGAGAGGTTCCTTGGTTCTACAAAAAAAATACAGTTGTGAGGTCTCACATCAATAACTATAGCACCGATTGACTGAGTGAGTAAAACTAACGGGTGGCGATGTGGTAGTAGCGAGTGAGGTATAATACATGCCCTAACCCTAACTTACAATTTTATAAGTAACTAAAACTTAATGCCGTCCGTAGACAATTTGAATTAGACTATTAAAAGTGATGTTTTGGATTAGAATTTAATTTATCTTAATACGTACTTTACGTTTTATGATTCCGTAAAACTAGGCATAAGCCTAATCTATTTTACAACCATCCTTAATTCCTTATGTAAAAGTATACAACTTTGACTAGTTTATACTAGTTTTGGACGTTGAATACTAATAAAATTATACATTACTTCATTTATTTGTGTCTATTTTGTATACTCTTGTATTTACTTCATGCATGCGTTTCTTGTAAATGCCTCTCTTATATATAATTCTCTCCTCTGTGTGCAAGGCATCAAGGTTCATATCTTAACAAATACCTTTAACAAATTTAATGCTAAAAAATTATGATTACCCCGTAGAATTTGAATAATTCAGTGTTTGATAACAGTTTTGTGGGGACGATGGACGAACATTTGATGAATCAATAAATATGAAATATTGCACAAGTGGGATCAGTTGCTAGATGAATATAACATTTGTGAGTCCCGAAACGATCTTGTACAGTCGTACAACAATAATTTGATCCAAAACACACTACAAACCAGCGGAATCAGTGCATAGTGATACGAGCAACATCAATTTGAACTAAAGACGTGTAATCAAACAGTAATCACAGATTGAAATAATCAAGAACACGAGAAGGTAAATAACAGTAAAGTATTATCAATGAGTGATGTTCTCTTATAAAACCCTCTCAGTATGTCTAACTATTACAATGAGAGCAGTTATCATCTACATACAATTTCACACAAACAGATTAAGCCCCAAAATTTGACTCCAACAATTAGAATATGTTAGTACATCAGCCTTTTATAATCCTTACAACATCTACATGGTTGCATTATTGAGAAGCGAAACCGATTCAAAAACCTTGGTTAGCTTTAAAGAACTCATTGCAACACACCATCTCCAATTAAGGTAAACATTATATGTCCCATTAGTGATGATGCTTTTGAGAGTGACAAATGCATTTTTATCTAATTGCAACATTCATAACAAAATTTGAGATTCAAATAAAACAAACTCATATTCATGACAAGAGTTGACATTTAGGTAAGAAAAAAAAACCAGTGATGACCAAAGTGGAGTTTTGGATCAAAAACATAGGTCCATCATGTCAAATTTCAAGGATATTTTCGTCTCTAAACAACCAAAAGCAAAACGCATAAGATGACGTTTTTAACGAGTCCACAACCAGAACTTACCATAACCTTTAGACCTTTTTCAGATTTTCATCTTTAACCACCACTTCAGTAAGAAAGACATCTGTGAGCACAGTCCTAGAATTCAATGAATGCTTCAATAGTTCCAAGCCCTACAAAAGATAATCTTTAATTAGAATTCTGATGAGAGTAAGGCATATATGCATTTATTTTAAGAGAGAGTACATCAATTTTCTTTTTAAATAGTCTTGAATCTCTATCATATGTTCTAATTAAAAAATGTTAAAATAAATTGTCTCTAAACACATTTTGGTTTTATTTAAAGATAAATATTCATTATTCAAGCAAGCTGTTGGGTTTTGCCTCAGCTGCAAAATAAACTTCTTTTTTGTCATATATCCTTTTTATCTTTAGGGTTTATTTTCTGGAGAATAACCGGAGCAAGGGTGGTTAACACGAACTAGAAGAAGTTGGACCGCTCATTGAATGGTTGGAAAGTTTCCTAAATTTCAGCAAGAGTTGTTAATGTTGGACGTAAACTAATCCTTCTTATGGGCCTGAATCTATTTAATTTGTGTTTAGCTTACTAATGGGTCAAGACTAACTAGATTATGTATTTAAGCTTAATGGGTCATGTATTATGTTTAGTTTTTAAAGTTATGGGCCTGAGGCCAATAAACCCGAACAGAAACAAAGCCTTCAAGGCTACGTTAATTGTAACAGGTGTACAGGTTTTGAAGCGGTGTATTCGACGGTTGTCTTTGAAACGTCGCACCCCTTCACTTCCATATATACGGTCATCAATCTCTGAATGAAACAATCAGTTAATATTTCTTTCTGTCCAAGTTTCTGTTTTGTTTCTTCATTATCACACAACACCGAATCAATCACCATCATCCATCTGCTTTATATTTTGCTTGTTCATACATCATTTTCAATCGAGACTTTTGCAACAACAAGAATTCTGAGACCTGGAGATTCTACAGTTAAGTCATGGAGTAGTGGAAGTATCAGTTACATCTTCACACTAACCCCACTATCTAGTTTTCCTTTAGTGTTTGGTTTAGTATAAATAGGAGCTAGTTTTTATTCATGTAATGTCCTCCATTAATCTCTTATTTTGAGTATTGTAGTTTCCAAGTTATTTAAGTTATTTCCAATTATCGTTTTCATCTTCTCCGTACTGGCTTCGCCCTTATAGTTCATCCTTGTGCTTCATCCCTCATCTTCATCCTTCAGCGACGTCCTTCTTCCACCGAAGGTACCTTCTCCGAAAGGGCAAAACAAGCAATCTGATAGCCAACAAGTAGTAACAGAGCCACTACATTGACACCTTATGCCCAAGTACATGCCAAACTCAACCATGTCGAATTAAGATTCTCTAGATGGTTCAAACATAGAAAGTGAAGCACATAGTTTGTCACTGTGTGGTACCCAGTGCTTACAAAGTATAAAAATGATGTATAGACTATTAAAATGCGGGCAAACTTGCAAGCATAAGGAGTGGAGAGTGATACAAGATCAAGATGTCAAAGAGATTAGAACGTATGGCATTAGTTGCGTCTGATCAAGCAGTTTCATAGGAAGTGTTGCTTATTGTTGTAGGGAAGAATTCAACAAAGGAAGCATGGGAGACGCTCTAAACGATGCACATGGATGGATGCCGAATGGGTGAAAGAAGCGAAGGTCCAAACCTTAAGAAATTATTTTATTAAGGAGAACGAATCAATTGATGAGTTCGCCATGAGGCTCAACACGACCCTGACCGATATTCGCTTACTTGGAGAGGAAGTTGATGAGATTATGGTGGTGAAGAAGTTCCTTCGACTCTTCGAGCTATCCGTATGAGGTTTATGTGGATTGTAACCTCAATGGAGCAATTTAGTGATCTATGGAGTATGTCGATTGGAGAATTTGTAGGTCGTCTAAAGGTCCACGAGAAGAGGCTTCATGGTTTCGAAGAGCGAGATGGTGAGTGAGGATTGCTTCTCACACAAGCTAAGTCTGTGGATAGTTCAAGATGAGAAAGACTAGAGAGGTTCTTCAAATAGTTCATAAGGAGATGTGCAAGCCATGCCTGGAGCGTACACGGTGAAGGTCGAGGCCGAGGCCAAGGGCGCTCTAGGTGTCGGGATTCATATCAGCTCAGATATGACTCCAGTGCACCAAAGAAGGACAAAAGCAAGGAAACCATTAATTTTGTGGAGAATTTGGAAAGGATGTGAACTTAAAACACACTAGTGACGAGGGTCTACACTAATGATGGCTATCTCCGGTAAAGCATCATCCCCACAAGTAATACTTAAAAAGAAGCTAATTGTCAACCTTTTCCAGTAGGGAGAATGTTAGATTGAATCTGATGTGTTGTACTTTTACAATGGATTAAGCAATCATATGACGGGAACAAGATTGAAGTTTTTGATGTAGATGAAGTGACGTTCGGCTCAGAGACGGATCTATGGTTGAAAACTTGAAATCAAAGGTAAAGGTTGAATTTCATTTGATTGCAAAAATGGAGATCAAAAGTTGTTAAATAAGGTAAATTACATTCCTAGACTTAAAAAGAACTATTATAAGTCTTGGGCATGGAAGGAGGTCTTCAGATGGACCTATGTGGGATGACTTATCTTAAGACTGTATATGACACAACCTCCTATGTTGATTCGACTAAACCCCATGATGTTCATCTTCTTTAGAAAGCACTTATGACCTCAAGCATGCCCTTTGACCTTAGTTCTCCAAGCCATCTACAACCCTTAGCTCATGTCTTTTTACAAAGTACATATCTAACACCTCGTTATTTATTTACTGCCATGATTCTGTCACTTGATATTTATTGGTTTATGCGAATATTCTTATCACATGGAGCTCTTCGACGTTTTTTGACTGACCTGATAGGAAGGCTTCACTCCTAGTTTGCCCTCAAGGATTTGGGTAACATATAGAGGCTACTTTTACTGATGACACTCTACATCTCTCTCATAAGAGGTACTTACAGGATCTTTATAATGCACATGTCTTAGTTAGTGCAAACCAATGTCTACCGTAGTCTCTCTAGGGAAAAATCACCCTAGATACTCAAGTATACCCATGGAGGAGTCGTTGATATATCGGAGCACACGGTCGGTGCCCCCTACGATATCTTGTATAAACTCTCCCCGAGATCCCTTATGCAGACACTAAGGACTCACAATTTCTTCAACATCCTACTAACTGCCCATTTGGTTGCAGCCAAGCACATTCTTCGATATGGTAAGGGCACTATCATACATGGACTTACTATTCGCAGGACAACCCAACTCCCTATTCATGTGTATTTTGATGCTGACTAGGCAGCCAGACGACCGCCAATCTACCACCGGATACTCTATTTTTCTTCACCTAATCTTATCAGATGGAGCTCGAAGAAACAATACATCTGACTCCCAATGTAGCACTAAGGCAAGGTATCATGCTAATTCTCACATAGTAGTCGAGCTTTGTTGAATTATGCCTATATTAAATGAGCTCTGCATCACCATTACTAGTCCACCTACTCTATGATCAGACAATCTTGGTGCCACATATCTACTAGTCAATCTAGTTATGCACCAAACATTTAAAGATTGATTTGCATTTCAAGCATGACATGATTATTGCTGTCTCAAAGTTCGTTATGTTCCCACAACTCTCCATATTACTCACCTACTAACCAAAGGACTTTCACACCTTTTTTTTTTTGACATTCTTCAGTCCTATGGTCATTAAATAAATCAAACCTTCTAGTTAAACACCTCCTATTTATTGAGGTGTTAATTATCGAATCAATCAATGAAAATCCATGATTTTATCACTCTTCTCTCCTTATCTTTCCTCTTTTTTTTTTTCTCACAATCACCACTATTCATAAGAAATTCAAAAACTGAAGACTAAAAACAGATTACTAATTGTCAATATAACATATTCAAAAGTAGTAAGCAAACGATAAAATCGAATCACCTCATTCATGCCGATATGAACAACCTTCTCCTCTAAAGCACCTAAATCATTGATGTTGAACTTGTTCAGCACAGTGATGCTAGAGATTGTAGACATAGGAGAAACAGCAAGGTCATCCATCACCATGTACGTCACCAACCCCTTCACAAATCCTCCTCCCTTTGCGTCCACTTCTGACTTCAAAACATAGCCGATATCAACAGCAGACATTGTACGGCTACAATACGAACCCGCACAAGTACGGGAAGAAGTAGAAAAAAGACCGTTGTTGCATGACATACATTTGTAGAAAACGGTTGAAGAGTTCGAGGCAGGCGATGGTGACGAAACTGCTTCAGTAGACAACAGAGGGACTTGAGGCGAGAACGGAAGCGTAAATTTAGGTTTTACGAGGACATCTTTATTCTGGTTAGATTGTATGTAGTCATCGTTTAGATCTGAGACGCTTTGGTAAAGCTTAGCCATGCCACCTACCATGTTATGATTGTCCAGGAGTCTGATGACAGTGCCGACTGGTAAAGCGAGGAGACTAAATAGAAAATCAACGAAATCTTTACCAGCTTCTGCGAACAACACTCGTTGTCCCTTTTTGTCGATTAGAAGTTTTAAAGTTACCTTTGAAGAAGCCATTGATGAGTAGCAAAAGCAGGTATAGAACCCTAGAAAGGAACATGATTATCAACCTGCAAGAGGCTATATAGGGTTTTTGTACTATTTTGCCAAATTATTTCATTCCGTAAAACACAAAAAATATCTTTTGAAATATCTTCTAGAATGGTACAATAATTTGTTAGATTAAGTGTAAAAACAACCGTGTATAGATTGTCGCTTTAATTTTATAAGAGAATTTATAACGGTTGATGAGAAAAATACAACCAAACACGTCATATAAGATTTTTACTTATTGTTTAAAAACACTTGTTTTTTACTTTCATCACTATATAATTTTTCAAACATCATTTTAAACAAAACGTAACTAGTTTTTTACTCGTCCGGTGGCCGGGTTCCTTAACCGTATTAGCAATACTTGATATAGAAAACAGACGAGCAGCCAAAATACAAAGATGAAATACAAATGAAAGGCTTTTATACATTCAGAATCATTAATACATACCTTTTGCAAATAACTTATATTATATTTTGTGTGTAATAATTGTTATAAAATCAATGAGTTTAATAAAGCTATAGTATGAACATGAGATTATCATGTTTTAGAATAAAAGCAACATAACTACTTGGTAACTTTGTTATATACCCAAAAAAACATTTAATAATAATTGAAGAGTGACTCATTTACCAAGAAAACTACAATTACACAGGCCATTTTCTACATAAATGTGCATTCATTAAGTATAAACAAAAAGATATTCACAAATGTACATAACTTAACTTAAACGGTTAACAGATGTACATTCTTTAAATATGAACAAATAGATATTTACAAATGTACATTCTTTAATTATGAACAAATAGATATTCATCTTTGTCTAAATCGGTCTCTGTTGTCAACCATGTTAATGATCAAATAAGGGACCCAATTACCTTCATTAAGGGTTATAGAGTTAATGGGGCCCTTATTTGATTATTTGATTATGAGCTTGTAACATAGGCCATTAAACAATGATGTTAAAAGTATGTTCTATATAATAAAAATGAACTTGAAGTATGCTCCTTTTACATACAATCCAAGTACAGGTTCCATATTTTCACCACTTAAGAAAGCAACCTCTGGTGTGAACCATGCTCATATGACGTTAAACCACAGCGTGTCAATATTAGTTGGCTTCAATGAACTACCTGTGGAACCATGATACAGAAAATTGAATAAAATATATAAAAATAAAAAAATAACTCCAAAAGTGTATGTACTGAAAAAAGAGTAAATGACTATTTTAACCTTTAACAGGGCAGAGACAACATTCTTTTAACCTCGGGTGTTTCACACGCCCTACGTGTTTCACACGCCCTACAAACCCAAGATGTTAAACCATTCATATCTCTAAATCCATAGCATTCTTGACGGACAGCTATTTGACATCTAATAAGAAAAAGAACTAATATTATGCTCCTGATTGATTTTAATTGTTTACATTTTGTTGCCTTACATGTAGAAGAGAATAAAAAGACATGCAGATAATGATCTTGTTAACATCATAATCTTCAACCCATCTACAGATTACACATGGCTCAGTTGTCCACTTTGCATAATCAGGTTCATACTTCTTTATGGTTTTCAAAAAATCAATACCATCGAAGAATATAAAATCATGATCCATAAAGTATAGAAATTAGCAATAAAGATTCCAAATACCGATCGCTTGAGAAAATGAAAAATGCTCGTCCAATTGAGTCAAAGCAGCCTTGACATAATCAATATTATAAGCTGCAAGCTGCAATTTTAAATGTTAAAAAGAATAATAACAACTAATATAAGATACTTCAATCAAAGTAGATGAAATGAAGAGTGACAAACCAAATTTTGTAGTGGTAACATCGAATCTTTGACTTTAATGTTGACTTTCCACTTTTTTGCTCTTGAACAGGTATGGCGTTCCCATTCAGACGGGGTTTGCTTCCTGGCCCCACATGAACCACACTCACACTCAACTATGATACAAACAAAAATAGATTTAGTTAAACAATATTCGAAGAATTTGTGTGAGGAAATCTTACCTTCTTTGGTAAGAGCCGGTAACTTGGAGTGCATTGTTGACAATTGAAAAATTTAGTTTTGCTTGATACTCGTTATTGCTTAGAAGTAAAGATTGTATAGATTCTTGATCTTGATCCTCTGACTTCAAAATCTGGGTAAATGCCCAGTCCACAAAGAACCTAGCAAAAGATCTAGCTAGAGATGGATTGACTTTTCTTCAGTTTACACAGATTATACACACTTTGAAGCAATCAGAAACCCAAAAAAACAATGTTACTAAGGCTGAACAAATTCCCAAGAGAAGAAAGCACACACTATATCCAATAACACAATGATGATACTATCGAGGACCACTTAACACTATGTTTCTTAAACTGAAGTACAACCATCTGAAGGATAAATAATTAATATTAGTGGGATTATAAATATGATTGTACAGGGACAGTGTATGTTCAGAACCATTAGCCCTAATAAAAGTTATCTGATTGTAACAGGAACAGTGTATGTCAAGAACCATTAGCCCTAATAAAAGTTATCTGATTGTAACAGGAACAGTGTATGTCTAAAACCATTAGCCATAATAAAGTAAAAAATAAAAAAAATTAGGACTAATGACCATCAAACAATATATATAAAAAAAATAAATCATTAACATAACACAAAATACACAAACTTTAAACCTACTTGATAGAGATGACTATCATCTCAGTTAAGATATTTTGACTTTTATAAAGTCAAAGGATAATTAGATTCTCATTTTCTCAAATTACAGTTTTATTGATGCTTACCATTTCTCTCACCGGGATCGATGAACCCATTGACTTCTTCCATAAGATCTGGATAAGATCCAAGTAAATCATTTGTGGATGTCACTCAGGCGTTTTTTGTTGAAGTGGATGCCATGCATGTTTTTTTTTCTTGCTGACCCTAACAAACTAACATTTCTAAGAACCCTGAAAACAACAAAGCATGTTTATATACATTTGTTAATAGATAGCATACTAATGATAAATGTTAATTGGAAAACAAAATAAGGCTAAAAGTAGCTGCAAATGACTCTTTAAGTGGTACAAAGTAAGCCCATGAATGCTCATGACTCTTATCAAAGATTTGCACAAAGTTACTACTCTTTTCATGTGTGCCTGAACGGGCCCCTTGTTAGTAAATGGGTCAAAATTAGTACGCTTTCCACTAATCATCGCGGGTTCGTGTTTACTCTAAATGGGTTCGGGTGACAGAAGATGGCCATGTTGTTATGAACAAATTACTCACTAAATTATAAAATGAACCCCTAAAACAACTGCTTACCAACTCATTACAAAAGATGATTCTCAGAAATTGAAATTTTGTCACTTTTTAGGAAAAAATCACCGACTAAATCAGAGGTGCCAGCCAGCATCGACTGGCTGATACAATGCCGCAAGGGCTGAAGATTTCTGGAGGCTTAGCAACACTTGGTTGATTGGTATTATCCGAATCATCAGGTTCCATCATCATCATCATCTTCCATAGGAGGCACACATTCCTTTTAAATACCCATTGTCTAATGATGTACATTTGAGGCCAGACATCAGTCCCAGACCCATTTACCTTTCTCTTAGACAATTCATCGAACACTTGGTATGCAAACTAAATAAATAGAAAGCTTACTTAATCTAGACAGTTCATGAACAACCATTGTGTTGTTACAACATATAAACAGATGTACACCATTTATTCCTCGATCCATTGAATCATCATCATATGTAGTTGTGCCTTATGTATCTTCCTGCTATGCACATTTGTGAATGAGCAAATTAATACAATAAAAAATTCTGTTCTGATTGATGTATGTACTAATATTGAATCTTTGAATTATAGATGATCGATCGAATTGAAGAGATTAACTTACTTTGACAGGAGACGAAGGAAGCCATTTGGTTTTGAGGATTTCAATCTGGAACGGAAGTGAGAATTTGAGGGTTTCAATTTGGAAGATGAGGCGACGCGGGAGGAGAAGATCGGGGAGAGAACCGCTTCAAAAAAGGTGAGGATTAATCCTCTACAGCTGCAGCCCATGGGATCAGAGGTGCAGTTATAATTAACACGGTCAGGATTAATCCTGAAATGATCCAACGGCTCACAGGATCAGAGGAGAAGTTTCTTTATTCACGATCAATAATAAGGGGAAATAACTAAATATATATTATTATATTGGGGATGTGAGAGAGGGTCCCACCGGATTTCTGAATGAGAATCAACGGCGCATTTGTTTTTCCTCCAATTCTACTGCTTTTGCCACATCACGTCCGCCTCCATCCGGTTACCCGTGATTGAGGTCAGGACCGGTCCCGAGAATCCTTAAAATTTTTTGGGCCCGGGACATGTAAAAAAAAGCGGGCTCATAATATACACGCATAATAGCACAATAAAAAACTACAACGAACGAATAACGATTCACGAATCATACATAACAACTAATGAATCATGATGCATACCTCGAATAGTAGATTCGACGATTCCCGATCGGCTCCCCAATTATTTTGTTATTTTTTAATAAGTTTGAAAATCTAGTGAGCCTCTTTTAGTTTCTAAGTTGGTTGATAGAATAAATGAATAATACAAGTAGTGAGTCTTTTTTAATTTCTAAGTGGGTTAATTAATGGTGTTAAAAAATATTGTCCAATCAATTTGTACTCTTATTGGTCTGTCTTTCTTATTCATGAGGATTTCTTGTTTGGTGGACTTGCTGCTGGACTTCCTTATACACTTGCTGGGCTGGATTATTTGCTATTGGGCCTGTTCATTTATTTGCTGGTATATAAATAACACCAATTTGTTTCTCATCTCAGACGCTTCTTATCATAAAATTAGGGTTTCTGTATTCGTCGTATTTTTTGTATCGACTCTTACTTTTCAGGTTGTATAGTTGTTTAGATCATCATAATGATGATCTAAACTCTGAGTTTTTCTGTCTGTTCTGTTGTTTACATTTGTTTCGGTTGAATCTTTATTCTTGGGTTTGATTTCAAGGTTTTGGGTTAAACACAAGTCTGAATCGTGTCTTATAACAAATAGATAATACAAGTTGGATCTTTTATAATATATATATATATATATATAATATTAAAAAATTTAAAAACTACGGGCCCTTATGAGACCGTGCCCCGGACAGTCGTCCTCCCCACCCCCCTAAGGGCCGCCCCTGATTGAGGTACTCTAACCAAAAAAGATGGGGATGTGACACCATGTAATTGGATAAAAAAAATAAAAAAACTGTATTTCACTCTCTCTCTCTCTCTTTCATCTCTTGTTGCATTTCTTTACGCCCGTTAGGGCTTGGCGAAAGGTTCTTTAGCGTCATTCCTTCACGCCATCGTTTCTTTGTTTGGTGTTGAAAAATGGAGAGGTGGCGAGGGGCACGACTCTACTACAATTGATCTTCAAGAGTAGGTGACGGGCAAGTGGGTGTTTTTATGTAGTGGGTGGCTTACTAGTTATGTGATTATAAAATACGTTTAATTCTGAGTTTAGTTATGTACAATTCCGTATTAAAACTGAAGGTGTTAGTTTCATTTATATATTGTTGTTTCATCCTTATTTACTTTTTTTTGGAAGGCGGAAGAAATATCATAAAAAAAACCAATCTAGCAGGGTACTAGAAAGGCATAGTACAACAAGGAAACAAATACAAAAGCAAAAAAGAGATTAAAACTGAAAGTTACACCATTTGGACCAATCTAATAACCAGATATCGGACCTATTCTTTGCCCAAAGAAAACTTGTGTTCCTGATATCTTCAAGTAACCATTTAATAGACGCCTTTTTCCTGTCAAAGACAACCCCATTCCTCATGTTCCAAAGGCACCATAAGGCCGTGTAGACTACCACTTGAATAGCTTTGTTTCGATTAGAGGATACCGGAATAGTCTTAAACAGATCCAGGATATCCCTAACCGAAAACACGAAAATAGGAGGAAGGCGACACCAGTCACTAACATACGCCCATAACATAGAAGCAAAGTAGCACGAAGTGAAAAGGTGTTCAGATGTTTTGGCACTTTGTAAACATAACGGACATAAGTCGGAGTCAAGGGGAACCTTCCTTCTAATTAGGGCCTGCCGAGTGGGGATCCGATCAAGTTCAGCTCGCCAAGCAAAAATGTTGACTTTTAGTGGAACACGGTTGCTCCAATTGAGAATGAAACGATCCGTAAGGGGAATGGATTGGCACAATAACTGACGCATGGATTTGACGGAAAAAACCCCTTGGTCATCTCCAATCCATGTCCAAACACCATCTTTTTCAACAAGCATAGTCTTAAGATCCACATTCCGTTTGTTACAAACTATTTCTATTTTTTTAATATTACTCCAAACTCCAGCCATATCTCTTCTACAAGGAATGAAGGCAATGTTCCGAGAAGACTCATGGATGCATTGAATGACTTTCCTCCAAAAAGAGTTTGCTTCAGTCTTAAAACGCCACCACCACTTCGTTAGGAGACTTTGATTCATAATTTTTAAGGACCCAAGGCCTAGCCCCCCGGCGGATTTTGAAGCACAAACCGCCTCCCAATTAACCCAATTTATCTTCCGAGTGTTTCCAACGCCACCCCAAAGGAAGTTCTTTCTTATTTTTTCTAGAGTATCAATAACTTTATCAGGGGCTTTGAATAAAGAGAAAAAATAAACCGGCAAGCTGTCAAGAACTGCACGAATCAATACCACACGCCCTCCAATGGAGAGATTTTTAGCTTTCCAAACCGATAATCTTGCTTCAAACGAATCAATGACGGGCCTCCAGTTTTTCACCAAATTCATGTTAGCTCCAACAGTCAAACCGAGGTAGGTAAAGGGGATAGAGCCCACTTTACACCGAACTATGTTGGCCAAATCAGCAACGCTGTTTTCAGACACATTTACTCCCATGAGGCTGCACTTAGATGGATTAATTTCCAGCCCTGAAGCAAGATAAAAACACCTCATTAGACGCACTAAATTTTGAAGATTCTTTTTAGACCATTCGCCCAAGATAATAACATCATCCGCGAAGAGAAAGTGAGATAACTGGCCCGTTGTTTGGCAGGTGAATACCACGAAAAATCCCAATAAAACTAGCCCTTTGAAGCATCGAATTTAACGCCTCCATGGCAATAAGAAAAAGAAAGGGGGATAAGGGATCGCCTTGCCTAACCCCCCGAGAGCAAATGAATTCCTTGGAAGGAGATCCATTGACGAAGACCGAGGCTTTCGCTGACCGAAGCACCCCGTTGACCCAAATCCTCCATTTGTACGGGAAGTTCATTTGTTGTAACATGGAATCAATGAAAGCCCAAGATAATGAATCAAAAGCCTTGTTGAAGTCTACTTTGAACACGAAGCCATGGAGCTTAGATTTCTTGAGCCAAGATATTACTTCATTAACCACAAGAGGACCATCAAGAATGTTCCTTTTGGCGAGAAAAGCCGTATGAGACTCCGAAATGACCGAACTAATGACGGATTTTATACGATTTGCAAGAACTTTAGAGATGACTTTGCTAATACACCCAATAAGAGAGATAGGCCTGTGATCATTAAAAGAAACACAATTGGTAGACTTAGGAATCAAGGAGATGAAAGAAGAACTACATGCCCCACTTATCACACCATCTTCATAGAAAACATTAAGAATATTGACGAAGTCTTGCTTCAGAATCTCCCAAAAGTGTTTTATAAACGTGATGTTAAACCCGTCCGGTCCCGGGGCTTTGTCACCCCCACAATCCCACACTGCCATTCTTATTTCATCAAGAGAGAAAGGCACAACAATGGAGGCAGCCTCCGTATCCAAAAGCCGTTTTAGGCCTGAGCAATTCAAGGTAGGCCTAGTTTGCATTTTTTCTTTTAATCTTTCCCCAAAGAAACGACACGCTTCAATTTTTATGTCCTTTGGAGAAGTAGACCAAACCCCATTAACAAAAATACCGTTGATCCGATTGGCAGCTAGCCTAGAGTTAAGCATACCATGGAAGAAAGAGGAATTTTCATCCCCATCCATCGCCCACCGAACTCTAGCTTTTTGCCTCATATCAACAACTTTCCTGTTCTCCAGATCTAACAACTCGCGCTTGGTATCTGCTCTTTCCTTACTTTCATCATCTGATAACCCAATAAGTTCCGCCAAAGAATCGAGAGTATTCAACTTAACTCTTAGAGTGTTAACTTGGTATTCGTCTTTTACAAGTTGCTGCAAATTCCAATTCTTGAGGGCCATTTTAATGTTTTTCAATCTGGCAGCCAACATGGCATCAGGTCTAGCAAATGCTACCGGTAATTTGTAGGCTTTCTCAACCAAATCATTAACACCATCTTTCTGGAGCCAGGAGTTAAAAAACCTGAACGGTTTTGGCCCGGAGTCGATACTTGAACAAATAAGAGAGAGGGGGCTGTGATCCGAAATTTCCTTAAGCCAAGCAGTAAAAATTGCATTCGGCCACCTGATCAAAAAGTCACTACACACCAAGATTCTATCTATCTTGCTTGCTTTGAAACCGTTGTCACTCAAATATGTGTACTTGTATACCCCCATATTGTATTCAAACAAGTTTGATTCATAAATAAAATCGTTAAAAGCATTAGCCCCATAAACGTTAAATTCAGAGTTTAACCTTTCTGAAGAACAACGAACCTCATTGAAATCCCCCAAAAGGATCCACAGCCCCGAGTTGTGCTCCTTTGTTTCTCTTAAAAAGTTCCAAAGAGTTTTTTTGGCATTAAGGTCTTGAGGAGCATATACATTGACAATATTAAGACGTTCACCAGATCCCTTTATCCTCCCGATAGTAATTAAGGCGTGCCTATGTTTAATTACCTGAGTTTTCTCATAGACCCCAGGATCCCAAAGACTGATTATATCTCCGGATCTACCTACTGCTTCAATGGAGTCATACTCCACCTCTCTATTCCCCCAAATACTACTAGGATTGATTCTAGTTGAGTCGTTAATTACCGATTCTTGAATACATAAAAAATTTATTTTGTGTTTAATTTTAAAATCCTTGATCCATTTCCTTTTGCAAGGATCACAAAGCCCCCGAGAGTTAATGGACATAAAATCCATTAAAACTGATTTTTATCCCCAACTCCATGAATAAGATCACGTACCTGATGCTTGAAATGGGACACATCAATTCCAACACATAGACCAACATCAACCGTGTTTTGCACCTCCTCATCGACCTCCGCTACACTAGGTTTGTCTAAACCGTCATCATTTATAGAAAGAACCGAACGAACAGGAGATCGGTTTAGGTCCACCGAAGGCGGGGCGGAACTAAAACGATCTTCACTAAGAGTGTGTTCTTCACCCCTGCAATTATTGATGTTTACTTCCATTTCCTCTGTTTGTCTTAGTGTATGATCAAAAAATTCTCCGACATGAGTATCGCCGGCCATGTGACCACCAACCTGAGAACCTTGAAAGCCATAATCACCCCCACTAGAATTCTCGGATTCAACATCCCCGATCTTATCCTCTTGATTCAACTCAACAAAAGGGCTATATTGCCTTTCCTTTTGACGCTTTCGAGAGATAACCTGAATTGGGGAAGCCCTGGAAGCAGATTTAGCCTTAGGAGGAGATTTCGAGGCCTTCCTTCTTTTCTTGGATTGGGCCCCAATATTAAAAATTAATTCATGAAGTCCAAATGGGTCAGATCCCACTTCTTTTGCTGGGCCCAAATGGGAAACACTAACCGACTCATTATTGCAAAGTGGAGCCCCCGTCTCGGAACTCAAAGAACCTCCAGGATGAGTAGGATTTAGGATAGGAATGATCCCCCCATTAATGCATTGATTGGGTAACCCGGCCCCCGAGGAACCTGGGAGAGAGGAATCGGGTTTACTAGCTGTACCAACCCTCATCGGAGACTGTTCAGTACCCCCTTGTCCGGCGAACACACCGACCTTTCCGGCGACTGCGATGGGGGCGTTGTGCTAAGGAAATCCGGCGCCCAACTCCTCGACGTCTCCTGAACCCAAACCGGAAACAACCGTCCCTTCCAATCAATATTGATTCGCTTTGAGATTCTAAACGGATTATCAACCAAGATACCGATTTCATCAAAGGACAGATTACCGTTTGTTATTGATGCACCCGAAATGTCAACTACCTTTCCCATTAGTTGCCCTGCGATCAAAAGTACTTCCTTCCCATAGATGAATAGGAACACCGTGTATATGAACCCATGCAATACGATCATAGGGAATGATTTGGCCATCCCAAAGAGTTAAACTTTTGAAGATTAAATCATACTCCTCCTTCTTGTCTTGAAGAAACTGATTTGCCGCCACTGTGGATTTGAAAGTTAAGACAACCTTCATGCCCCATAAATACCTTAGCTCCATGCATGAATTAACTAAACCGTTAAGACGATTTTTCAGGTCACATAGTACCTTCATGTCGATCACCTCACCAACTAAAGAAAGAGAAACCCAACTCCTAGCTAGTTCCGATTCTTCAATGAGCTTGATAACCGGACCGATATTGTTGTTTACCAACGCTTCCTTGAAAGACGCCTTTCCAAAGGGATGAGATCTTTCTTCTTGTTGTGGCATATCCACCTGAGCTTGAGTTTGTTCTTGGTAGTGATTAGTATTTTTAGGGTGTCCACCTCCTCTGAACGGATTATTCTCACTTGCAACCCGGTTCCCGACCTTATCGAACTTGGCGACATTAGCAGAAATTTTTAACCCTCTGAGCTTTAGGCCGTTAAGAGCCTTCTCCAGCAGCCCGACGTTCTTCACATTCTCAAATCTTACAAACCCAAATTTCCCTCTTGAACTGTCCCTCTTGTTTGGGATGAAGGCGTCGACTAGACGACCAAAGTTACAGCACTCAAACCACAGTTCCTTCCCCGTCAGCGTTTCAGGGATGTTCGAAAGAAAGAAAGTGATAGCGCTGCTGGATGAGCCTACTTTGTTTCGCTTGTTCTCCACCTTTGTCTACTTTTTCCGTCCATTCCGATCGTCCTCCGGCGGCCTTCTTCCCTGGCTTATCGTCTCCTGTCTTCTTATCTCTTATTAGAATACTAGGTTGCCTCTTTGTGTTTATTCATTATATATTGATTTTCTTGCATATAAATTCTTTTCTCTTGTCTACACGTAATGCCGTAAGTCTTGTCAATCGAATCGTCAGGGCTGTCCTTTTTCTTTTACAAAACTCTAATAATATATTTGTTAGTTTTATGTTTTTTTGAATGGCGTGCGCTCAACTGACAAGTCCAATCAGGAGAGGCTCGTACATCAGTCTACCTAAACAACCCTTAAGAAATTTGAAATCTGCAAAGGATGTTACTAGTTTTTATGAAGTGCACCTTATAAGATTCGAACCGATTACCTCCACAGAAGAGAAACCCTTTAAGAAAACCCCCTTAACCAACAAGACAGAACCTTGATGGCTTGGTGTCATTTAGAACAGGGTTGATAATTTTGATTATCTATTTTAGAATGAAGTTTATGAAAAATAATAATTCGCATGACTGTTCAAAATTATGTTCGTCTTAAAAACATTTATATTCATTACACGTCACTGAAAATATGTACAAATAAATGCATATCTATAAGGACACGTGAATTCGTGAAAACATACATAGAATCCTTTTTTTACTATCAGAAACAATTTTATTCTGTTTTACTATCAGAAAAAGATTTACTGTTTAAGGATGCAGCTTATTTGCATGAACGGATTAGGTTCGAGAGTTATGATTGTTTAACTTATAAAAGCTTTAGCTCCATTTTTTTTTTCAAAAGATGGAAAAAAATGATTGAGGGACCCGAGTTACTTCAAATTACAAATTAAAAGGTCATCATCCTGGAGAAGTGGAAAGAGACACGGAGTAGACAAAAGAGTTATCTAGGTGAATATCGTCGAGCACTAGAGTTCAAAGTCGACGATCACGTGTTCTTGAAAGTCTCGCCTTATCATGGCATATGCAGATTTGAAATCAAAGGAAAATATCAGACCATTTGAGATCCTCAAGAGAGTGGGAGAAATTTCGTATCGATCGCCTCGCGTTGCCACCTCAACTCTCACACACTTATAATGTCTTTCATCTGTCCTTGTTGAGAGGATACAATTATTATCCACTCCACATCACCAGTTACCCATTACATAAGATTCAGAAGGACTTGTCGTATGAATAAGAACCGTAACCTACACTGGATCGACAAGAAAAAAATTGAAAAGAAAAGTAATTATGTTCGTCAATGTATAATTGAAAAACCACTTAGTGTAAGAAATTACTTAGGAAACCGAATAATCGGTTCTTCGTTGTACCCTACTCTATTACAAAAACATGTTTCCTCAAGTAACCATGAACCTATTATTTTCATCTCCATATGTTAGGATTTGAAAGCTTTCGATTCCTTCACCTTGTGATTTCATTTATCATTCCTTTCTTAACTTACAAATTTCTTGTATAAAATTTCTTTTAGGAAGTAATAGTTAAACTAGTCGTAAAATTTTATTAATAAATACGTGTTTAATTTTGTATATATAAGGAAATAACCATGAGAAAACCAAATACTTATGCCAAAATCATCACTAACCAATCACATAATTTATAATTTTTTTGTAAGGGTAACAATGTAATATTACACATTTTATCAAAAAACCATTTTACGTTTTGTGTTACATATACGTAACACATAGTGTACATATATGGAACACTATGTCAACAGAAAACAATGTTACGTATATGTACCACTATATATTACGTAAATTCAACACAATACACAGAGTGTGTTTTAATAAATTACGTTATATTTTATTCAATTTATGAATACATCGATTTTACCCAATAATAATAATAAAATTATATATACGTAAATAGAATTACATATATTTTCAACCCAAATTACATATATATCCAACTCAAAATTTAAATTACATATATCCCATGTTTTATAAAATCTCCCTTTTAACCTTACAAGAGATATGACTATTCTTATTCCATTGATCTCAACCCTAACCTTCTGATTTCCGCTTCCGATCGATTCCAACATCCATCGCCGCTTCTGATCGATTCCATCATCCAGTTGGGTATATATGTAATTAATGAAGTGGATATATGTAAATAAAATATTGAGCTGGTTATATATAACTAATGAAGATTTAAAAAAAATATATGTAATTGCCTTATATATAATAATAACTAGGTTAAAATCCCGTGTATTACACGGGTTAAATAAATAAAATGTTATATATTTAGTAATAAAAAATTTATATTTTTAAAAACCCGTGTAATACACGGATTAAATAAACCAGTATATTACATCAGTTGAATAAAATATAATGTAATTTGTTAACAAACACACTCGTCAAAATATGTTTTTAAAAAATGTAATTTATCGTGACAGTTATAAGGTCTGTTAAGTTACTTTTTAAAATATATTATTTTTCAACTGAGTATTAATTTTTTAATTTAATTGATAAATGTTAGTTAATATTAAGTTTATTTGATTGACGATATAATAACTATTTATAATTAAATAATAAATATTCGTAATTAAATTTATTAATATAAAAATTATTATTTAATAGGAGAGAGAAATATAAAATCTAATATTTAATATAAGAGACAGGCGGGAAAATAAAAATGAGAAGTAATCAGAGAGTGACACGTGTCCTGAAGAGATTTTCATTTATTAGAGTAGTCAGTTGAAGTCTCCTAGTTGGTAGATATTTTTGTTCATTTCACCAATAAATTATGTGAATCCTTATTTCCATTTGTTTTTTTTTGAAAAGCAGAATTATATTACCCAGCTAGAAGGAACTAGCAAAAAAAACAACAAACAAAAGGAACAAACAACAGAAAGCAAGGAAAAAACATAAAAAAAAGGAGCGACAAAAAACCACTCCTTACCGGTTAAAAGAACTCCACCTCTCCCAATCAAGCACCCCAATAGCCCTTCTGTTTTTAGCCCATAGATAACTAGAGCATTTTAGGTCTTCGCAAAGCCAACTGAGAGAAGCCCGCTTGCCCCCAAAGACCACTCTGTTTCTTAATTTCCAAATGCATCACACGCCCGAAATGATTACCACTTGAAAAGCTTTGTGTTTCTGGGAGGCCACCAAGTTAGAGTTACAAAGATCCAAGATATCTCTAATAGAGAAGACATAAATGGGCTGGGTTTTGCACCAAGTGCTAATGTAACCCCAAAGCATTGTAGCATAGTAACAAGAAATAAATAGGTGTTCCGCGGACTCCACATCTTGTGAGCAAAGAGGGCAACAATCTGACTGAAGATTCACTTTCCTCCGAATTAGAGCTTGTCTAGTCGGGACCCGATCAAGCTCCGCACACCAAGCCAAAATATTAACTTTCAACGGGACCGAACTACACCATTTAAACACATACTTCAGAAGAATTCAAAACTGGACAAAGGATTTTGCGCATAGACCTGACCGAAAAAGCCCATCATCGTTGAGTCTCCAAGACCATGCTCCTTTCTTTTCCGCAACCTGGTCTTTGAAGTTTATATTCCGATTATAAAAAACACCTTCCAGCCTTTTGATGTTGTTCCAAACCCCAGCCAAGTTCTTCCGCCCAGGAATGCAAGAAGATCCCCTCAAATGACCATGGATACAACTTATCACTTCCTTCCATAAGGGGTTCCCTTCCGAAATAAACCGCCAATATTAAAGAACTTGAGAGGAACCAGCCCCAGCCCCCCAGAGGCAATCAGAGAGCAAACCATATCCCATTTCACCCAGTTAATCCGTCTAGAGATGTCGGACCCGCCCCATAAAAAAGTCCTAATTTTTTCGAGCTTATTTATTACCATCTCCGGAGCTTTGTGGAGAGAAAAATAATAAACCGGTAAGCTGTCGAGCACAGATTTAGCAAGACCACTCACCCCCCAATTGAGAGATGTTTTGTCTTCCAGGCTGAGAGCTTCGCTTCAAAGGCCTCAATAACTGGCTGCCAATTTTTTGATAGGTTCATGTTTGCACAAACTTTTAGGCCCAGATATGAGAATGGGAGTTCCCCAGCATGACACTTAACCATCCCAGCAAACTCAAAAACACTGCTGTCTCCAACATTAATCCCGAATAAACTACACTTTTTCAGATTAATAACCAACCCGGAAGAGAGGTAGAAGCACCTTAATATCCGAATCAAGTTCAGAAGATTCGTTCTTGACCATTCTCCAAGAATTATGACGTCGTCCGCGAATAAAAAATGAGAGATGCTAGGTCCGTTATTAGGCATTTTTATACCCCTAAAAACCCCAAGGAGCCCAGCCCTATGAATCATCCAATTTAACGACTCCATAGCGATAAGGAAGAGAAAAGGAGATAGGGGATCCCCCTATCTAACCCCGCGGGAACAAAGACTCATTGGATGGGGAGCCATTAATCAACACCGATGCTTTAGCCGACCCCAAAACGCCTTTAACCCAAAGGCACCACTTGTCCGTGAAGTTCATTTGCTTCATCGTCGACACAATGAAATCCCAAGAGAGTGAATTAAAAGCTTTATTAAAATCCACTTTGAAAATCAAGCCGCATTGTTTAGATTTTTTTAACCAGGACAAAACCTCGTTGACCACGAGCGGCCCTTCGAGGATGTTTCTTTTGGCAAGGAAAGCCGTTTGAGACTCTGAGATAACCGAACCAATAATAGATTTAATATGGTTAGCGAGAATTTTAGAGATCACCTTGCTAATACAACCGATGAGGGAGATGGGCCTGAACTCTTTGAAAGAGACCGGGCCTTTTGATTTGGGAATGAGAGGAATGAAGGACGAACTACATGCTCCACTAATCACCCCATCTTCATAGAATTCACTGAGGAGTTTTTGGAAATCCTCTTCTAAAATCTCCCAAAAGTGTTTGATGAATGTGAAGTTAAACCCGTCCGGTCCCGGGGCTTTGTCACCCCCGCAGTCCCAAACAGCCGTTCTAATCTCATCATTGGTGAATGGCCTGGAAATAAGGGCAGCCTCACTCACTGATAAACCTTTTAGGCCAGAACAGGTCAACACCGGCCTGGAAGGCATGGTTTCCCGAAAACGCGTTCCAAAGAAACTACAAGCCTCGTCTTTGATAGCCTTAGGACTTGAAGACCACTCCCCATTCACCAGGATTCCGTTAATTCTATTTGCAATTTTCCTAGAATTAATTATCCCATGAAAAAAAGAAGAGTTCTCATCCCCCTCTATAGCCCATTTGATCCTCGCTTTCTGCCGAATATCTTCCGCTTTCTTTTTTTCCAACTCCAATAATTTTCCTTTGGCGGCCGCTCTTTCTTCACTTTCCACAGTGGTCAACCCAATTAACTCAGCAATGGTATCTAATGTATTCAACTGGACCCTGATTGATCTAGCCTGTTCCTCATCTTGCGCACATAAAGCGGAGTACCATTTTTTCAAAGCAATTTTGACATTTTTAAGTTTGGCGGCTAACATAGCATCTGATCTAGCCCTAGGCACCTGAGACCTAAAAGCCCCTTCAACTAAATCTTGAAGACCATTTCTTCCGATCCATGAATTGTATAAACGAAAAGGCTTAGGGCCGAAGTCAACAGAAGATCAATTAAGGGTAATGGGACTATGGTCCGAAATTACCCGAAGCCAAGCAGTGAGGGAGGCATCTGGCCATTTGTTCATGAAATCATTACACACAAGAACCCTATCAATTTTGCTGGCCTTAAGCCCGTTGTCACTCATATATGTGAACTTAAACCCCCCCCCCCATGTTATATTCGCTCAAATCCGCCTCGAAAATGAAATCATTAAATTTTTCAGCCCCAACTGCGTTAAAATCAGAGTTTAACCTTTCCGAAGCATACCTGACTTCGTTGAAATCTCCAAGCATGATCCATGGCCACTGAATGCCATCCTTAGTGTCCTTCAAAAAATCCCAAAGAGAATTTTTAGATTGCTGGTCCTGCGGAGCATAAACGTTGGCAATAGAAAGACCAACGTTTGAACCCTTCAGGAGCCCCACAATAATCAGTGCTTGATGGTGTATGATTTTTCAAAAACCCCAGGATCCCAAATACTGATCAGACCCCTTGATCTCCCCACTGATTCGACCCAATCGAAGTCCATATTACCACCTCCCCACATGCTACGGGGATTAAGTTTATCCGATTCCCATATATGAGTTTCCTGAATACAACTGAACCTGACTTTATTCTTAATTCGGAATTCCTTGATCCAGGACCTCTTTATTTGCACCCTCCTCCCCCACAATAAGATCCCGAACCGGATCTTTAAAGTTTGAAACATCGATTCCGACACAAAGCCCTACCTCGATTGTGTTTTGGATCTCCAGCTCGAGGCGGTCACTGTTTGAATCTGCCATTCCTCTAACTTGACCTGAGCTATTGGAAGCACATGGCGAAGCATTTAGATCCACCTGCGAGAAACGAGCGCCATGGATGGCCTTCCCTTCTTTGAGACCTTGACTCCCCGCCCCCCCCAATTCCATCAGCCCCCAACTCCGTAGCGTTTTTCGACTGGTCGTTCCCCCCGACTTGCTTTCCGAAGGAGGAATCGATCTCCCCCACCACCACCTCGTCAGAATTAGAGACGAGCCCCTCCCCAACCATATCGCCAGAATCAAGAACGAACGAACTCACCCTCCTCACCACTAAGAGAACCCTCCTGACTAACCGACAAGTTCTTTTTCTTTATTTTTATTCTCTTTCTGGACTGGGCCTTTTGGATTTTGCTAATAGGAGATCTATGCTGAGTCTTTCTTTTTATCTTGGACTGGGCCCCCAACCTGAAGATGATGTCGTTGAGCTCAAAAGGATCAGAGCCCAAAATATCACCTCCAACTGCTTTCTCGTTGATATTTTTTAGGGGTGGGGCCGCCCCCCTTTACTCGAAATAACCCCAAGCGGGTTAATGCTAGGACATGGAATGTTCCCCCCGTTTATTGGAACCAGAAAAGGAGCAGGAGGCGTTGGAATTTCCTAGGCAGACAGGGGGACTCCCGCCCGAATTCGATGATTGGCTTGTCGATTCGGATGCCATCGTGCCAACCATGGCCGGAGAAACGCCCTCCTCCCCTACCTGAGAGCGAATACGAAGAAGAGTTTGCGGTTGAGGCAGGCATGGTGAGAAAGCCGGGATCCCAACATCTGGCTGATTCCTCCAATCTCACCATATAGGACTTACCACCCCATTCAAGAGTTACCTTTTTGTTTTGTAGGAAATTTGTCGCTAACTTGTGGGAAATTTCTTTTGTTGGTAATTTGTCGGAAACTTTTGTAGGAAATATATGTTTTCTAATAGTGACTGTAATGGAACTCCATGGACTTGAACCCAAGCGATCCGATCAAAAGGGACATCCTGGCCCTCCCAAATCATTAACTCTTTAAAGATTAATTCATGATCCTTCCTCCGTTCATTTAGGAACTTCCTAGCCCCCACCGTAGAGCTGAAGGTAAGCATGACCTTCAAACCCCATAGGTACCTGAGATCTGTCCCGAACTCGACTAAGCCGTAAAGACGATTCTTTAGATCACATAGAATTTCCATGTCCAACACCTCCCCAATCAGTGAGAGTTGTTTCCAGCCAGCAACAAGTTTAGACTCCTCATTAAACTTAATGGAAAGATCGGATTTTTTGCCGACTAACGCATCCATATAGGTGGTCCCCCCCAACGGTCTTGGCGCATCAACCCAGTGCCGGGGTTCATCGAACTTGAGATTGTTTGTGAATGATTTGTCTTTGGCTATGTACCTCATATCGGCAGTGCCTTCCTTCCCCACCCTTTGCCCGGCCTTATCATATTTGGTAACATTAGCGCTCACTTTCATCCCTCCTATCCGAAGCCCATTCAATGCTTTTTCAAGCCGATCGACATCCCTTACATTTGCAAACCTAACAAACCCGAACTTACCTTTTGATCTACCCCTCTTCCAGGGGATGAAAGCGTCCACGATGTGACCGAGATTACGGCATTCCATCCATAGCTCCTTCCCTGATAAGTAATCTGGTAGGTTTGCAAGAAAGAAGGAGATAGCCTTTTGCCCCTTCCGTCTGCTTCCCGCTGTCGACCATCTTTCCTGCTGGCGGCAATTGTACACTCCCTCCGCAGGTCTTCCGTGCCCCGGTGGTCTTTCTTCTTCCGGTGGCCTCCCGACTCCCGGTGGCCTTTCGTCTCCCATTTACTCCTCCAACGCAGATGGACCCTCTTTCTTTATTAGACTTTGCTAATCGAACTTCTATTTCCATTTGTTTTGAATGTTTTTAGCGGACCTTTCCCGAATCAGAATTCAATGTTTGACTATTTTCCTATTTCTTTCTCAGAAATGTTAAGACTGTTTACTTTTTATTTTTCTCTTTCTGATCCCATTGTTGTTTATAGTCCAAGCCGATGCTTCTTTTGATCCAGTCATACACTTGGCCCATCCCATAGTCTTATTCTCAAGTCATTGGCCCAACAAATAGGATCATTTATATTTTATATTATATATCTATATATAGAGGTGCACAAACAAACCGGATCCGGATCCGATCCGAAAGATAATCTGAAACCGGATCTGACCCTAACCGGATAAAAAAGAACCGGACCGGATTTTTTAGGATCCGCCAGATCTAGAACCGGTTCCAAGGTTTTATCCGGACCGGATAAAAATCGGAAAAAATGTAACTGGACAAAATCGGACACAAAAAAATCCGGATCAAACCAAACCAAACCAAACGTACCCAGTATAATCCCACACATAGCTAACGCTATTAGTAGGGTCTGGGGAGGGTGTGATGAGGGCAAACCTTACCCCTATCCCAAGGGATAGAGAGGCTGCTCCCGTTTAGACCCCCGGCTCCATGGGAAAGAAAAAGATAAAAATATACATAAAATTAATAAGTAATAAAGTAAAATAAATCTAACAGTAATCTAACAATTAGCAGTGTATGACTAGAGTATATTAGTCATAAGAAACACAACACACCTACAAGAAACAAGACATACGCAAAATCTTTGCTAAACAACTCTACTCTCCCACACAACGGGTCACTCATCCTAAAACCCTAATACGACGTCTCCATGAAATCCTATCATTGATCATGTCCTGTGAGAGGTGTAAATCTAGCAAATCAAGCCTAATCCTCTCATCCCACGTTAATTTCGGTCTCCCCCTGCTCCTTTTCCCCGCTACAACGAGAGTTTCCACCGTTCTCACTGGATCTGTGCTCTGTCTCCTCTTGACATGTCCAAACCATCTCAATCTTCCTTCTCTTATCTTATCTGAGATACATGTGACTCCCAATCTCTTCCGAACAACTTCATTTCTTATTCGGTCCTTTCTTGTGTGTCCACACATCCACCTCAACATCCTCATCTCAGCTACATCCATTTTTCGAGCTTGTGTCTTCTTGATGGCCCAACACTCGGTTCCATATAGCATCGCTGGGCGAACTGCTACCCTATAAAATTTACCCTTTAACCCTATTGGGAACCTCTTGTCGCACAAAACACCTGAGGCCGCTCTCCATTTACACCAACCAGCCTGCACCCGATGGACTACATCATTGTCGATGTCCCCGTTACTCTGGATGACAGATCCTAGATACTTGAACTTCAGTGTCTTAGGGACAACCCCACCTTCAATAGAAATCTGGGTCTCCTCGTCGACGTTTGCACCACTAAAGTTGCAGTGAAGGTACTCGGTTTTAGATCGGCTTATCTTCAAACCTTTGTGCTCTAAGACTGTTCTCCATTCCTCTAGTCTGTTGTTCAATGTCTCTTTACTTTCTGCAATCAACACGATATCATCAGCAAAAAGCATGCACCATGGAATTGCATCTTGAATCGACTTTGACAACTCATCCAAAACTACTGCAAAGAGAAAGGGGCTTAGTGCCGACCCCTGGTGAACTCCCACTTCCACCGGAAAAAAGTCTGTATCCCCCACGGGTGCTCGGACGCATGTCTTAGCCTCATGATACATATCCCTAATTGCCTCAATATATTTACTAGGGATCTCTCTTCCCTCCAGACTTTCCCAGATCAATCTTCTAGGCACACTATCGTACGCCTTTTCAAGATCGATGAACACCATATGTAAATCATGTTTCTTCTCTCTGTACTTTTCCATTAATCTTCTTAAAATGTGTATCGCCTCCGTAGTGGACCGGCCTGGCATGAACCCAAATTGGTTTGCTGTAACCTGGGTTTGTCGTCTAATCCTTGTATCTATAACTCTTTCCCATAATTTCATTGTATGACATAGGAGCTTAATCCCCCTGTAGTTAGCACAACATTGAGCATCTCCTTTGTTTTTATATAGGGGTAATAAGACACTACGCCTCCACTGATCTGGCATCTTCCTGTTTTTGAAGATATTGTTGAACAGTCTTGTCAACCACTGAACGCCTTCCTCTCCCATACACTTTCACGCTTCAATGGGTATGTTGTCTGGACCGACTGCCTTAGCTCTTCCCATCTTCTTAAGAGCACTCCTCACTTCTTCCTGTGTGATATTTCGATAATAACAATTATTTCGTTGACTGGATTGAGTAGTGGGATTCTCCGTTATGGCTAGACTTGGTCTACAACTGTTGAAAAGGGTGTAGAAATAGTTTTGCCATCTCAGCTTGATGTCTCGTCCCTTTACCAAAACTCTTCCATCATCTTCCTTGATAAACTTCACGACCCCAAGATCTTGTCTCCTACGCTCCCTATTTTTGGCAATCTTAAACATATGATGCTCCCCTTCCTTGGTGTCTAGTTTTCTATACATCGTTTCATAGGCAAAATTCTTTGCCTCACTCACTGCCTTTTTAGCTTCCCTCTTTGTCTGTCTATAGTTCTCCCGTAGTGTTATTATCTCCTCTCCATTACTGCACTGCAACATCTCTTTAAAGCGTTGTTGCTTGTCCTTTATCTTGCTCCGCACCTCCTCATTCCACCACCAAGACTCCTGATGTCCTCTTGTTGCTCCCAATGTGACTCCGAGGGTTTCCTTTGCTGCCTGCGTAACAGTGGTTGCCATAGCTACCCACATCTGGTTTGTGTCGCCATCCTTAGTATTTGTGTTCATCGCCATGACTTTATCTTTAAACAAATTGATGTTTTCGTCCTTCAAATTCCCCCATCTGATCCTTGGTTTATTTTTTCTTCTCCTCTCCGCCACCCTTTTTCTCAAGGTAAAATCGGCCACCAACAGACGATGTTGGGTCGCTACTGACTCTCCTGGAATTACCTTGCAATCCTTCCACCAATTGCGATCCCCTTGTCTCATCAGGAAATAGTCGATCTGCGTGTTGCGCCCCCCGCTACTAAAAGTAATCAAATGTGATTCCCTCTTTATAAAGAACGTGTTTATAATACCAAGATCATGCGCAAGCGCAAAGTCAAGAAGCTCCCTACCATTATCGTTTCTAACACCATAACCAAAACCTCCATGAACCATCGGAAAACCATCACTCACCTTACCAACGTGACCATTAAAATCACCTCCTAAGCATATTTTCTCCTGTCTAGGTAATGACCTCATTACTCCGTCTAAACTACCCCAAAAATCCCTCCTTTCTTGGTCTCCTAGACCTACATGTGGTGCATAAGCGCTAACAATTGCCACAACTTCCTCACCAAGTACTACTCTCAACACCATGATCCTATCATTATATCTTTTCACTTCCACCACATTACCGTGCAGTTCTTTAGCAACTAGAAAACCCACCCCATTTTTTGTTCCATCGCAACCAGAATGCAACAGTTTATAGCCATTACACTCACCCCCCCTTTGACCCTTCCACCTAGTCTCCTGAAGGCAAGCTACCTGAATCCTATGTTTTCTAAGCACGTCTACTAACTCTAACAACTTACTAGTTAGGCTTCCTACATTCCAAGATGCCAAACGTAACCTATACCCCTTATGGTTAGCACTAGATGCACCCCTCTCCCCTGAACATCAGATATTTAGTCAGATCCGGTTCCAAATAGGTTCCACCTCTCCATTCCCAAAACCGGATCCGATCCGGATCCGGTTTCCTCGTGTCCGGTCGTTGACCAACGTTGACGGATCCGGTACGGATCCGAAAAAAATCCGGTTTGTGCACCTCTATCTATATACTGTATACATATATTCAAGAAAACTAGTTGGATCAATCCCGCGCGTTGCGGCAGGCGGGAACTCGATCGGTTTCAGTACACTCACTATAGTAAAAAAACTAAAAAAGTATGATAAAAAATATGTTAAAAAGGGTATCGACGCGTGTTCGATTCGTTAAAAACATTTAAAAAATATGTAGTTAAATAAAAAAACAACTTTTTATGAAATATCAAATTTTTTTTACCAAAGTTCAAATAAAGTATTTTAAGTGTTTTAAATATGAATATTTGCTATTAACTTTTTTAGTATGTTGAATATGATATTAGTTGCATGAAATGTTTATGAAGTAACTTATTTTTATTTTAGTCTGATATAAACTTAATATGCATGAAATAATTAAGAAGTAACACAATCCTTTTTCCGGCCAAAGAGCGTGGTTTATCCGGCCAACGAACGAAACCCAGTAGTGCTTGTACCCTCTGCTCCGTTTTTTGTATAGTTCCGAAAGTTAAAATTTCCTTCTTGATTCAAATGGTGATACATTACCAATATGAATAAAATGTTTTGATATGATGTAAATTTAAGAAAAGTAACTCAAAAAAATCAACTTTGTGAAAAACCTTATATTTACAAAGTTACATTAATAAAGAAAGTAAAATAATAGTTTTGATAGTAAATGAAGGTGACAATTTTGACAACAAATAAAAGTTACAGTTTTGACGGTAAATGAAAGTGACAGTTTTACAGTAAATGAAAGTGATAGTTTTGAAAATAAATGAAAGAGTTTTCAAACATATACATAATCTATACTATATAATAAATAAAGGTTTTAGATGTCACGTGTCGGCATCATATTCATTCTCATCATCTTTTTCCCGCTTCTCTCTTATTAAATACACCTTTATATTTTAATAACAATATATCTTTAACTAAAATACTAATTATACTAATAAAACATATTTATTTTAAATTATCATTATTATAAAAACTCTTAAATATAATTATGTAACTTTTATTTTGATTCAAACAATAATGAGAGTCAAATTGCATGAAATAGTAATTAACGTATTTTCGAAACCTAATTATATATTAATTTTTATATATTTTGAATTTTGTTGTCAATGATTCGTATGTAATACATTTGTACACATATAATATATATATATATATATATATATATATAATTAAGAATTTATGTATTGATATTTTCATCCCGTGTGTAGACACGAGGTGTAAGCTAGTATGTATAATACAAAGGAAAACTAATGAAAAGATAGAACTCACTTAGTATATCTTACTTTTTAGTATACACATTAGGTTAGAGATTGAAAAGATAAAGAAGCTGTGAGGGTTTGGATAGCATGGACCAAAGCGTTGCCCTGATATGAAGACTGGGATTCCTATGTTAAAGTTTTAAATTCCTCGTGGATTTTGAATGATTTGAACAAGTCTACAGTAATAGATTTCTGATTTTTAGTTTAAGAGCTATGATTATATGTTTTATGCCACCTATGATATGTACCCGGTTTGGGGCGTTTTAAGTAGGTATCAGAGTCATAGTTTGAGAGATTCAGACATTTACGATAATGTCTGAACTTAAACTGAGAATGAGACAGAGAAAGGAATGTCAATCAGAGTAGCCCGGCCATGGAATGATAGTAGAAAGAAGGTAGTTTAACTATGCCTTAGTACAGAGTATAAAAAGTAAATACCTTAGTACAAGGTATAGATAGCATATGGCCTAGAATAGAGAGACTTGGATGCAAATCCTACTCATGACAAGAAATGTTCAGAACCTGAGTAGTAAAGTAAATTAGTAATTTCATACCGGTCTCTGTATTTAATAATTTACCTTACTTGAGGTGTTCTAAATAATTACCTATAATGATGACACGGGTATTCCTTTTTCGCAGTCAGCAATAGAAATGGCAAGACACTGATTTTGCAATGGATTGAGCGAACTCAAGACTGGATTGTGTATGCAAACACTGCAGTAGATACCTGTGATCGGTTTTCACTCTGCGGTCCTTATGGAATCTGTAGCATTAACAAGCATCCACCTTGTACTTGTATGCAAGGTTTTGAACCAAGAAATCCAGAAGAATGGGAGGCGTCTGATTGGATAAACGGGTGTGTGCGCAAAAAGCCTTTAAATTGTGGGAGTGGAGATGGGGATGGTTTTCTGAAAATTGCAGGAGTGAAGGTACCAGACACACGACGGTCAAGGTATAATGTGAGCATGACCCTTGGAGAATGTGAGATGGCCTGCAAAAGGAATTGCTCTTGTACCGGTTATACAAGTTTAGATATTAGAAATGGAGGAAGTGGATGTTTGCTATGGCTTGATGAGCTTTTGGACACTAGAGAATATGATGTAAATCAAGATATTTTCATAAGAATGGCGGCCTCTGAGTTAGTAGGTACACATTTGCATGTTTTTAAGTTATACGCTAAGTGCTTAACTATTATTATTTCTTAATGAAAGGCCATGGTGCTTTTAACTTCATCAGTCATGCCACTTCTCTTGGTAGTGGTATATGTTTGTAGAAAGATAAAGAAACGGCCTCGCATGAAAAGACGAGGTAACACAAAAGTGCAAGTAACGTTGACAGTTTTACATGTTTATAAGATATATAGGAAATTTGAAAAAAAAAATACCATGTAACAATATCATTTTGTAGGAAAGTGGTATCCGCATGATGCAAATAATACAAATATGCAGATGGCACATCTTGATAATTTAGAACTCTTTAGCCTAAATGAAGTTGCAAGGGCCACTTGTGACTTCAGTAAGATTGGAGAAGGCGGCTTTGGCCCCGTTTACAAGGTAATTTTATATGCTTCTTAAATAGAGTGCATTGCTTATCACTGTCATGGACTAAAAGTGAAAATCTACATAATTATAATCTCTTAGGGTGTGTGGAAAGATGGAAGAGAAATAGATGTAAAGCGGCTCTCAGAAACATCTCAACAAGGGCTTGATGTGTTCCAGAATGAGGTCATTTGTATCGCAAAACTTCAATATCGAAATCTTGTGAAGCTTCTTGGATATTGCATTCATCAAAATGAGTTGATTTTGATTTATGAATACATGACTAACAAAAGCTTGGACCGGTTTCTCTTTGGTTTGACTCGCTCTCCATGATCCCTAATAGTATCTTTCTTTCAAAGTTAATATATATAATAGCTCTTGACATAGTAGTCACCTTTATGTCACCTTTTGGCAAATGAAACCGGAAGTTCAATGCTTAACTGGCCTCAACGATTCAATATAATACATAGGTATTATGTATCTACATAGAGATTCCTGCCTTCAAATTATCCACAGAGATCACAAGGCAAGCAATATTTTACTAGACTGTGATATGAATCCAAAAATATCCGACTTTGGCCTCGCTAGAAAGTTTGTAGGACATGATACCACTACTAAGACAAAGAAAATGGTCGGCACATAGTAAGAATCTTCCGTAACTTTAATACTTATTCACTTATAAAAGGAGGAAGATGAAACTAAATTAGAAACTCTAATACTAATATGTAAATCTATTTTGTTTAACTTAGCTATAGTGGTTACATTTCTCCGGAGTACGCAGTACACAGACGTTTCTCTATAAAATCTGACGTGTTTAGTTTTGGTGTTCTCATGTTGGAGATAATCTGTGGGAAGAAAAATAGAGAGTTCTCTCATGGAGACCACAATGATAACCTTATTGGACACGTAAGTTAAGTTGTAATACAAAATCCCAAGTATTTTGACCAGAATTAGGGATTTTCGAAAATAAATATGTGTGTTGGTTTGATATAGACATGGAGACTCTACAAAGAAGGCATGTCAATTGGATTAATTAGTGCATCTTTACAGGCCTCTTGTGTGGTCTCTGAAGTACTACGATCAATACATGTTGCATTGTTATGTGTGCAACATCATGCAGAAGATATACTAACTATGTTGTCAGTGGTTTTGATGTTGGGTAGTGATGGAGCATTGCCTGAACCTAAACAACCCGCTTTTTCAATGAAGAGAGCTATCATGAACTTGAATCACACCTTCCATCAGTTGATGAAGGCACGATAACACTATTGTATTCTCGACAGAAAACATGTGTTTATGCCCGGAAGAAACGACCCTTCACGAGTTCTCCTTTTGACGGTTGAGATATGTTCATGAGTTATGAATGCACAATAACATTATTGTTTGCCTTTTTTTAATTAGTAATCTCAATCGAGTCATAAGTGATGTGTGATAAAATTCTTGTAGAAGACTTGAGAAGTAAAATGCTTCTATGTAGATTCACTATACATTAATATGAGATATGTCATTCCTCAAAGTTCCTCTTTAAGAAAATTAATTGCTACATATAGATCCACAAAGACGAAATTACAATAGTGTGAAATACTGAATTGAAATTGTATATGTCTGAAGTATTGTATTTGACTCCTCTCAGTAACTAATACACTCAATTCTAGTTCTTTATTATTAAAGTATTTAGCTAATGAGAACATAATCGAAAGGAAAACAAGTTTGGTTTTTTTAGTGGGATTAACAGAAACAAAGGGTTTGTTTCTTGTGTTGGTTTGTCATTTGAGGCAAAAATATAGAGTTTTTGATTTGTTGTGTTGATAACAAGAGTAAAACACAAAGGGTGTGTTATCGGTATATGTAAAAGAAAGTGAAGACCATATGGGTCAAGTATTAAAGTTAGAGAGATTGGTGATCAAGAAGTCAGAATCAAGCGAGAGGATTCAAGAAGAATTCTAGGTTTTTTCGTTCAAATTTAAATCCGAAACTTATTTTAGTTTGTATATACCTAGAGGAGATTAGGTGTAGATTTAAGTTGTGATTGCCGATAGAAAAGTTAGCGTGAACTTTTCTTGATTATAGTTTTCCTCTATTTATTTAGGAATTCATAAAGTTTTGTAGCATAAAATGAATGGACATTATTTTATAATTTATGTTTTTTTATAAAAGCTTTCAGAATATATTTAAAAATTTTAAATTGGGATTTTTAAACATGAATTAATGTGTTAAAAGGTTAAAAAGAAATTAATTTAAAAACAAAACAGTGGCCGGGACTCGAACCCGCGCCACTTACCGGGTCACGTACACATACAACGTAATAACCATCAGATCAGGGCTTATGCGATGGTCTAAGGGTGATGCATTTTAAATTTTAAACAACAAGTCGCAAGTCATCTTCTTCCCCAATCCTAACCCGTAACCCTAGCCATCAAATTGACTCGATTGACCAAACGATCGAACCCAAAATCATAGGGCTTTTGATCCTTGTATCCATACAAACCTAATAACAGCAGAATTACCTGTAATGGTTGTGTAATAGAGGCGAACGGCTGGGTGGCACAGGGACGAGTTCATCGGCTGAAAATCGAGCTCCATGGGTGAATTCAGACTTGATTAGAGGTGCGAGTAGTTTGTATTATGTTTCACATTAGAGTGGGGTTTTCGGTTACTAGTTGAGAATCAGTTTGTTTATAAAAATGCAATTAATCTTGAGTAATTGGTCGTTTAATGGAGTTAAAGGTGTTTTCGTTGTCGGTTTTGAGTGAAAATATCTCAGTCGCTAGTTCGGTTAATAAGATTTCAGAACCGGTGCTTGAGGGATTCGAACTTGCGACCGGATTGGGAGGGGAGGGTTTTGGAAATTGACAGAACAGGCCACTGGACTTTCAAAGTTTATTATTTTATGTAAAAACTTTAGTTGAAGTTTCAGAAATTGACATTTTAGATAATATAATAATTTGTATATTATAAGTATATGTTATAAATGCAAAACTATTGTTTTTGTAAAATAAAAATGGTTTTATTTATTTAAAGTTTATTTACTTTTTAATTTATGTAAATTTAATCTTTATAAATTCCTATATTTATTTATAGGATTTATAGCATATATTTATGTATTTGTTTAATAGGATTAAAACATTTAAGACCCCAAATAAATATTTATTGAATTTGAAATGAATGTACCCAATGTATGTATGTGGGTATACTCATGTGGTGGATTAGATAAATAGGATAATTTTCATTGAAATGAGTGGATGAAATCATATAATAATGAGATTACAAGTGCCGAAAAAGTAAAAATATAGACCGGAATTTCTTGGGGATTACAGTGATAAATACCGGATTATGTTTACATCGGTATTGTCATAATCACCCGTTCCACGACTTATCATTCACGTGTTAAACTCCAAATAATCGTCTAAAGTAAATATTATTAATTATTATTAGTATATAATATTTGTAGTCATACATCGGGTTGTGAGCCGGTTGTTGAAACGTGATCGCGTTAATTTGTTTAACTGTGAGTTGTAAGGTTCTCTAAATACTTATGTATTAACAATATGTTATCTCGAATCATTCCGTGATCTGTCGAGTAGGGTTACGTATCAAATTCACGTTTTTGGGCCTACAGCTGGGTCGTTAATGGGCCATTCGGTCCTATTAATGATGAATTAGTTGTCAAGGATTATTGACCTAATTCAGGGTTGTCACAGCTTTCTTCCGATGGCCACTGCCGGAAAAATCAAGAAACAACACCTCCAATGTGGACAGTCTTGACTTCAAACAAGCACCTCCAATGTGGACAGTCTTGACTCCTCCAATCCGCTCACTATCCATGCCAATTGCCATTTGTTTGCCTTAATCCACGCATGTACCATAAAAGTGCGCGCGCACACCACACACACACACATATATATATATATATATATATATATATATATATATATATATATATATATATATATATATATATATATATTGTAAATGAGGCACTTAATTTTTGTGTGGCCCCAAGCCGTAGATTGGCCCAACTATCTTAACGGGTCGTCCCTGCATTACCCAATGAGACGCCTCCCATTCTTGCATGCAATCACAAGGTGGATGTTTGTTAATACTACAGATTCCATAAGGACCATAGAGTGAAAACCGATCACAACTATCCACTGCAGCATTTACATACACAATCCTATCTTGGATACGTTCAATCCAGTGCAAGGTGGGTGTCTTGCCATCCCATGTCAAAACTATCCTTCGAACAAGGTCAAATACAAATCTCTAGCCAACACTGCCGCTGAACTCTCGTACATTAAGAACTTGTTGCATGAACTTAGCATAACATCATTACATCCTCCAAAATTTTATTGAGCCAATCTGGTCTACCACTCTCATATGAAACATGTCGTGATAGACTATCACTTCGTTCGCGAACAAGTAGCCAACGGTCACTTCAAGTTTTTCATATTCTTCAAGTTTTTCATATTCACTCCTCAGATCAACCCGCTAATATGCTTACAAACCACTTGATAGTCCTCCATCTTGCTGGGGCGTATTAAGGATACAGCTAATGATTCTCCTCCATTTAATTTAGTCTGCCTTGATTTATTCTTATTTATTATTTCCTTTGTTGCGTTTTCCTTGTAACCTACGTATCTCGATGTACAATTTCAATTCATTATTTCATACTATTGTAATTTCGTCTTTGTGGATCTATATGCAGCAATTACTTTTCTTAAAGAGGAACTTTGAGGAATTACATATCTCATATTAATGTATAGTGAATCTACAACCCGCTTTTTCAATGAAGAGAGCTATCATGAACTTGAATCACACCTTCCATCAGTTGATGAAGGCACGATAACACTATTGTATTCTCGACAGAAAACATGTGTTTATGCCCGGAAGAAACGACCCTTCACGAGTTCTCCTTTTGACGGTTGAGATATGTTCATGAGTTATGAATGCACAATAACATTATTGTTTGCCTTTTTTTAATTAGTAATCTCAATCGAGTCATAAGTGATGTGTGATAAAATTCTTGTAGAAGACTTGAGAAGTAAAATGCTTCTATGTAGATTCACTATACATTAATATGAGATATGTCATTCCTCAAAGTTCCTCTTTAAGAAAATTAATTGCTACATATAGATCCACAAAGACGAAATTACAATAGTGTGAAATACTGAATTGAAATTGTATATGTCTGAAGTATTGTACTTGACTCCTCTCAGTAACTAATCCACTCAATTCTAGTTCTTTATTATTAAAGTATTTAGCTAATGAGAACATAATCGAAAGGAAAACAGGTTTGGTTTTTTTAGTGGGATTAACAGAAACAAAGGGTTTGTTTCTTGTGTTGGTTTGTCATTTGAGGCAAAAATATAGAGTTTTTGATTTGTTGTGTTGATAACAAGAGTAAAACACAAAGGGTGTGTTATCGGTATATGTAAAAGAAAGTGAAGACCATATGGGTCAAGTATTAAAGTTAGAGAGATTGGTGATCAAGAAGTCAGAATCAAGCGAGAGGATTCAAGAAGAATTCTAGGTTTTTTCGTTCAAATTTAAATCCGAAACTTATTTTAGTTTGTATATACCTAGAGGAGATTAGGTGTAGATTTAAGTTGTGATTGCCGATAGAAAAGTTAGCGTGAACTTTTCTTGATTATAGTTTTCCTCTATTTATTTAGGAATTCATAAAGTTTTGTAGCATAAAATGAATGGACATTATTTTATAATTTATGTTTTTTTATAAAAGCTTTCAGAATATATTTAAAAATTTTAAATTGGGATTTTTAAACATGAATTAATGTGTTAAAAGGTTAAAAAGAAATTAATTTAAAAACAAAACAGTGGCCGGGACTCGAACCCGCGCCACTTACCGGGTCACGTACACATACAACGTAATAACCATCAGATCAGGGCTTATGCGATGGTCTAAGGGTGATGCATTTTAAATTTTAAACAACAAGTCGCAAGTCATCTTCTTCCCCAATCCTAACCCGTAACCCTAGCCATCAAATTGACTCGATTGACCAAACGATCGAACCCAAAATCATAGGGCTTTTGATCCTTGTATCCATACAAACCTAATAACAGCAGAATTACCTGTAATGGTTGTGTAATAGAGGCGAACGGCTGGGTGGCACAGGGACGAGTTCATCGGCTGAAAATCGAGCTCCATGGGTGAATTCAGACTTGATTAGAGGTGCGAGTAGTTTGTATTATGTTTCACATTAGAGTGGGGTTTTCGGTTACTAGTTGAGAATCAGTTTGTTTATAAAAATGCAATTAATCTTGAGTAATTGGTCGTTTAATGGAGTTAAAGGTGTTTTCGTTGTCGGTTTTGAGTGAAAATATCTCAGTCGCTAGTTCGGTTAATAAGATTTCAGAACCGGTGCTTGAGGGATTCGAACTTGCGACCGGATTGGGAGGGGAGGGTTTTGGAAATTGACAGAACAGGCCACTGGACTTTCAAAGTTTATTATTTTATGTAAAAACTTTAGTTGAAGTTTCAGAAATTGACATTTTAGATAATATAATAATTTGTATATTATAAGTATATGTTATAAATGCAAAACTATTGTTTTTGTAAAATAAAAATGGTTTTATTTATTTAAAGTTTATTTACTTTTTAATTTATGTAAATTTAATCTTTATAAATTCCTATATTTATTTATAGGATTTATAGCATATATTTATGTATTTGTTTAATAGGATTAAAACATTTAAGACCCCAAATAAATATTTATTGAATTTGAAATGAATGTACCCAATGTATGTATGTGGATATACTCATGTGGTGGATTAGATAAATAGGATAATTTTCATTGAAATGAGTGGATGAAATCATATAATAATGAGATTACAAGTGCCGAAAAAGTAAAAATATAGACCGGAATTTCTTGGGGATTACAGTGATAGATACCGGATTATGTTTACATCGGTATTGTCATAATCACCCGTTCCACGACTTATCATTCACGTGTTAAACTCCAAATAATCGTCTAAAGTAAATATTATTAATTATTATTAGTATATAATATTTGTAGTCATACATCGGGTTGTGAGCCGGTTGTTGAAACGTGATCGCGTTAATTTGTTTAACTGTGAGTTGTAAGGTTCTCTAAATACTTATGTATTAACAATATGTTATCTCGAATCATTCCGTGATCTGTCGAGTAGGGTTACGTATCAAATTCACGTTTTTGGGCCTACAGCTGGGTCGTTAATGGGCCATTCGGTCCTATTAATGATGAATTAGTTGTCAATGATTATTGACCTAATTCAGGGTTGTCACAGCTTTCTTCCGATGGCCACTGCCGGAAAAATCAAGAAACAACACCTCTAATGTGGACAGTCTTGACTTCAAACAAGCACCTCCAATGTGGACAGTCTTGACTCCTCCAATCCGCTCACTATCCATGCCAATTGCCATTTGTTTGCCTTAATCCACGCATGTACCATAAAAGTGCGCGCGCACACCACACACACACACACACACATATATATATATATATATATATTGTAAATGAGGCACTTAATTTTTGTGTGGCCCCAAGCCGTAGATTGGCCCAACTATCTTAACGGGTCGTCCCTGCATTACCCAATGAGACGCCTCCCATTCTTGCATGCAATCACAAGGTGGATGTTTGTTAATACTACAGATTCCATAAGGACCATAGAGTGAAAACCGATCACAACTATCCACTGCAGCATTTACATACACAATCCTATCTTGGATACGTTCAATCCAGTGCAAGGTGGGTGTCTTGCCATCCCATGTCAAAACTATCCTTCGAACAAGGTCAAATACAAATCTCTAGCCAACACTGCCGCTGAACTCTCGTACATTAAGAACTTGTTGCATGAACTTAGCATAACATCATTACATCCTCCAAAATTTTATTGTGCCAATCTGGTCTACCACTCTCATATGAAACATGTCGTGATAGACTATCACTTCGTTCGCGAACAAGTAGCCAACGGTCACTTCAAGTTTTTCATATTCTTCAAGTTTTTCATATTCACTCCTCAGATCAACCCGCTAATATGCTTACAAACCACTTGATAGTCCTCCATCTTGCTGGGGCGTATTAAGGATACAGCTAATGATTCTCCTCCATTTAATTTAGTCTGCCTTGATTTATTCTTATTTATTATTTCCTTTGTTGCGTTTTCCTTGTAACCTACGTATCTCGATGTACAATTTCAATTCATTATTTCATACTATTGTAATTTCGTCTTTGTGGATCTATATGCAGCAATTACTTTTCTTAAAGAGGAACTTTGAGGAATTACATATCTCATATTAATGTATAGTGAATCTACATAGAAGCATTTTACTTCTCAAGTCTTCTACAAGAATTTTATCACATATCACTTATGACTTTATTGAGATCAGTATTAACTTAAAAAAAAAGCAAACAATAGTGTTTTCTTGCATTCATCAACTCATGAACGTATCTCAACCGTCAAAAGGAGAACTCGTGAAGGGTCGTATCTTCCGGGCATAAACACATGTTTTCTATCGAGCATACAATAGTGTTATCATGCCTTCATCAACTGATGGAAGGTGTGATTCAAGTTCATGATAGCTCTCTTCATTGAAAAAAGCGGGTTGTTTAGGTTCAGGCAATGCTCCCTCACTAAACAACATCAAAACCACTGACAACATAGTTGGTCTATCTTCTGCATGATGCTGCACACATAACAGTGCAACATGTATTGATCTTAGTACTTCAGAGACCACACAAGAGGCCTGTAAAGATGCACTCATTAATCCAATTGACATGCCTTCTTTGTAGAGTCTCCATGCCTACATCAAACCAACACTCATATTTATTTTTGAAAATCCATAGTTCCGGTCAAAATAATTGAGATTCGGTATTAAAACTTAACTTACGTGTCCAAGAAGGTTATCATTGTGGTCTCTATGAGAGAACTCTCTATTTTTCTTCCCACATATTATCTCCAACACGGGAACACCAAAACTAAACATGTCGGATTTTATAGAGAAACGTCCATGTACTGCGTACTCTGGAGAAATGTAACCACTATAGCCAGGTGAAATTTACATATTAGTATTAGAGTTTCTCATTTAGTTTCATCTTCCTCCTTTTATAAGTGAAGAAGTATTAAAGTTAAAGAAGATTCTTACTATGTGCCGACCACTTTCTTTGTCTTAGTAGTGGTATCATGTCCTACAAACTTTCTAGCAAGGTCAAAGTCAGATATTTTAGGATTCATATCACAGTCTAGTAAAATATTGCTTGCCTTGAGATCTCTGTGGATAATTTGATGGCTGGAATCTTGATGTAGATACATAATACCTCGAGCTATCCCATGTATTATATTGAATCGTTGAGGCCAGTTAAGCATTGAACTTTTGGTTTCATCTGCCAAAAGGTGACTACTATGTCAAGAGTTATTATATTAACTTTGATAGAAAGATACTATTTGAAATCATGGAAAGCAAGTCATACCAAAGATAAACCGGTCCAAGCTTTTGTTAGTCATATATTCATAAATCAAAATTAGTTCATTTTGATGAATGCAATATCCAACAAGCTTCACAAGATCCCGATGCTGAAGTTTTGCAATACAAATGACCTCATTCTTGAACTCATAAAGTCCTTGTTGGGATGTTTCTGAGAGCCGCTTCACGGCTATTTCTCTTCCATCTTCCAACACACCCTGAAAGAATAAAAGTTTATGATAACTAACAATTCTATAGATTTTACATTTTCGATTTTGGTATAAGCAAGGTATTCTATTTATGAAGCTTAAAGAGTTACCTCGTAAACGGGACCAAAGCTGCCTTCTCCAATCTTATTGGAGACATTGAAGTTACATGTGGCCGTGGCTACTTCATATAAACTAAAAAAGTGTAAATCATCAAGATGTTCTATCTGCATACTTGTATTCTTTTCATGATGCGCATACCACTTTCCTAAAAAATGATATTGTGAGATGATTTTTTGTGTTACCTATAAACATGTAAAACTGTCAACATTACTTGCTCCTTTGTGTTACCTTGTCTTTTCATGTGAGGTCGTTTCTTTATCTTTCTACATGCATATGCTACTGCAAAGAGAAGTGGCA